>CM059795.1:45558037-45955537 GCA_030435695.1 Brachymystax lenok tsinlingensis | reverse complement strand
GAACCAAACTAGCCTAGTTATGTTATGTAACAGCTTGCCTGTTTGCGCCCTGCAGCAGGCACATCAGTTCTGTTTGGTGACAGTTTTCCTAATAGGAGTAAAAATAACCTGTATGTCTGACTCTGTTCTGCTGTGAAAACAGGGGTGTCTTCACACTTTACTCCTCATTCCTCCCCCTCCTCCTCTTGCTGTGTGTGAGGAATGATAAGCAACAGACAGGCACAAACTGCCATCTTAATAAAACTGCCTCCTCTCTCCTCCACTCTCTTCCGACAGACAGACAGACAGACAGACAGACAGCGTGTTTAAGGGGAGCTAAGAAACACTTTGTTTCAACTCTCTGTGATGCCGCCAGAGCCTTGTGACAGGTATCAGTGACTGAACGCCGAGCGGGTGAACACTGTTACCTCTCCTGCCGCTCGCAGAGGCACAGACAGCTCCCTGACACACTTCTACACACACACACACTCATCCAGGGAGTGCGACGCCACACACACACCTCCCAAACACACACACGGTGCCTGCCTGTGCCTCTCCCTCCCTCTCTTTCAGCATCGAACAGGGACGCCAGGCCTCCTGCCACCAACAGACTATGTTTCTGTTTGCTGCCTCATAAATAAATGAACTGGTTAGAGAAAGAGGAGGGAGCCGGGGAGACAGACGCATGGAACACATCCTGTCGAGGAGCACGTCATCTGGCCCAACGGTTGGCATAATGTTTACTCTCCAAATGCTTTGAAAGGACGACGCACATCACATGTGACAGCCGCTAGAAACGAGCCCCGCTGCACAGTGCAGCTGTAGTGCAGTCAGAGCTGGCCCTTAGCTCATCTGCATCCCAAATGGCAAACCTATTCCTTACATAGTGCACTACGTTTGACCAGAGCACTATGGGCCCTAGTCAAAAGTAGTGCACTATGAAGGAAGTAAGGTGCCAGTTGGGACGCACACCAGGGCTGTAGTCTTTAAAGTTGTTAGTAGGGCCGGCCAGATGAGCAGGTTCAGAGAGGAGCAGGAAGTCAGCACTGAGGTAATTGAGGGCAGCCATCAGCTGCCATTTCCCTGATTGCTGTTTGGAGTGTGATTAGTTTCCACGGCGAGCAGCTGATGGGTTGTTATTGTTCTTTTGCTCGGAGTGTTGTTGACAAGGGATGTTTACCTGTGGGGCATTGGTTTGGTCTCTCACTTTCTCACTCCGCCACCGGCATCATTACCGCACCCACAGCCTCCAACTCCCATCATTACCGCACCCACAGCCTCCAACTCCCATGATACCGCTGTTGCCTTCGTTCCTCTCCCTTTTTCATTCTGGCAGACATAGCCCCAGGAAAACACAGCATCACATCCCTGTACAAAGGCCAACCAGAACCTAACACAGCATTGGTCTAGAAACATCAGGGCCGGCCAGAACACTGGGTTGGTCGAGGAACAACATCTTACTTTACTTCCTAATAATGACTTCCTACCTTTTTTTAAGTTGGAGCAGATTTCTTCTTGTCTGTGCATTTTCCTCTCGCATTATCTAACAACGTTCTAGGTTCCTCTTTGGAACTCTTTGTAAATGACAAGCTTCTTTTCTTTTCCAATAAAACTCTTTCAGAGGAGAGCAGAAGAGAGGAAAGAGAGACGCTGTCATACTTCAGTCTTAAAAATACCGCCTTCAAGAGTGCATCATTCCTTTTAATTAGCTGAGCTGAAATGATCAAAGATGCGGCACCTCACCAGAGAGAGCTAGGGAGACGCCACAGGAGGCTGGGATGGATGCTTTGTGATGGAACCGTCACTCTCTGCTCCAACAATAGCGAAGCCATTAAATCTACAAGCCGTCATGCTAGCGAGCTGTCTGGCGCGTGGCCCTCCACACGTACGTACGCAGATAGAACCGTGACAACTGTCACGCATTTACCCAACAACCACCAGGTAATTAAACAAACAAAAGAAGTCTACTCACAACAAAATAAGTACATTGTAGCCTGAGCCGTGGATGTGATGAACACACTGGAGATGCTTCAGAACTAGGCTAGTTGGCAGAAACACTCCGCCATTTCACAATTCCTCTGACAAAAGAAAAGTGTCAGTTGTTTGGCACGGATTTGATGATTTCATGGAAAGTTGGAGACTATTTTTGAAATATCACACACTCCAAAACAGACCTCTAGCAGACCTCTAAACCAAACTCCATCAGGAGTATAGTAGTAGTATACCTCACTCCATCAGGAGTATAGTAGTAGTACATCACACTACATCAGGAGTATAGTAGTAGTATACCTCACTCCATCAGGAGTATAGTAGTAGTACACCACACTCCATCAGGAGTATAGTAGTAGTATACCCCACTACATCAGGAGTATAGTAGCAGTACACCCCACTACATCAGGAGTATAGTAGTAGTATACCTCACTCCATCAGGAGTATAGTAGTAGTACATCACACTACATCAGGAGTATAGTAGCAGTACACCACACTACATCAGGAGTATAGTAGTAGTACACCACACTACATCAGGAGTATAGTAGTAGTATACCTCACTACATCAGGAGTATAGTAGTAGAACACCACACTACATCAGGAGTATAGTAGTAGTATACCTCACTCCATCAGGAGTATAGTAGTAGTACACCCCACTCCATCAGGAGTATAGTAGTAGTACACCACACTACATCAGGAGTATAGTAGTAGTAGTATACCTCACTCCATCAGGAGTATAGTAGTAGTACACCCCACTCCATCAGGAGTATAGTAGTAGTACACCTCACTCCATCAGGAGTATAGTAGTAGTACACCACACTCCATCAGGAGTATAGTAGTAGTATACCTCACTCCATCAGGAGTATAGTAGTAGTACACCCCACTACATCAGGAGTATAGTAGTAGTACACCTCACTCCATCAGGAGTATAGTAGTAGTATACCCCACTACATCAGGAGTATAGTAGTAGTACACCACACTCCATCAGGAGTATAGTAGTAGTACATCACACTACATCAGGAGTATAGTAGCAGTACACCACACTCCATCAGGAGTATAGTAGCAGTACATCACACTACATCAGGAGTATAGTAGTAGTACACCACACTCCATCAGGAGTATAGTAGCAGTACATCACACTACATCAGGAGTATAGTAGCAGTACACCACACTCCATCAGGAGTATAGTAGCAGTACATCACACTACATCAGGAGTATAGTAGTAGTATACCTCACTCCATCAGGAGTATAGTAGTAGTACATCACACTACATCAGGAGTATAGTAGTAGTATACCTCACTACATCAGGAGTATAGTAGTAGTACATCACACTCCATCAGGAGTATAGTAGTAGTATACCTCACTACATCAGGAGTATAGTAGTAGTACACCACACTCCATCAGGAGTATAGTAGTAGTACACCTCACTCCATCAGGAGTATAGTAGTAGTACACCTCACTCCATCAGGAGTATAGTAGCAGTACATCACACTCCCACATCCTCATCAGGCAGAGAGTAGGGCTGTGACTTTGTCTACTAACCAGAAGGTTGGAGTCATGACTGGGCAGAAGGCAGTAGGCAGTAGGAAGAGGGATGTGGGCAGCCTTCTCTCTGTGTGTCTCTCTCTCTCTCTCTCTCAGGACCCACCATCAGTTCACCAGCCATCAGTCACAGCCCCCTCACCACACCCCCTCCTCTCTGACAGCTTTATGCCCTCCACCACCAGCGGTGGCCAATCCCACCCCTGGACCCACACACTGCTACCTCGTAAAAACGAATGATGGGAGTTCAGAGGGGGCCGTATGAAAGGGAGGGAGAAGGATCAGAGAGAGTGAGTGTGCATGTGTGTGCGCATGCATGCGTGTGTTCGAGGGGGTGTGTGCACGTGTGTGGGTGTGTATGCGTGCAAGTGTGTGTGTTTGTGTGTGTGTTGCTGTCAGAGACAGAGAGGCAGGCTCTCAGTGCAGGAGATGGATGTGACACGGGAGAGTACGCCAAATCACCGCTCAAAAGACACGGACACAAAGGTTAGGCTGGCCGGCTGATGACTGCATAGTAAGAGGGAGGGAGGGAGGGAGGGAGGGACTGGGATAAATGGAGACAAGAGGAGAGGAAAATAAATACTTACAAACTCACTCTTCCTCAGGCCACGTCCCACTGTCAGAGTGTGAGTTTGTAAGAGAGAGAAAGAGCGAGAGAGAGAGCGAGAGAGAGCGAGAGAGAGCGAGAGAGTGAGAGAGAGAGCGAGAGAGAGAGCGAGAGCGAGAGAGAGAGAGAGAGAAGCGAGAGAGCGAGAGAGAGAGAGAGAGAGAGAGAGAGAGAGAGAGAGAGAGCGAGAGTGAGAGCGAGAGAGAGAGAGAGCGAGAGAGAGCGAGAGAGAGCGAGAGAGAGCGAGTGAGAGCGAGAGAGTGAGAGCGAGAGCGAGAGAGCGAGAGAGAGAGCGAGAGAGAGAGAGAGAGAGAGAGAGAGAGAGAGTGAGAGAGAGCGAGAGCGAGAGCGAGAGCGAGAGAAGGCTGCCCACATCCCTCTGCCTACTGCCTACTGCCCAGTCATTACTCCCAGTCATTAGTAGAATGAGAGGGAAGTAGAGAAAGAGATAGAGAGCAAAAGAGAGAGAGAGAGAGAGAGAGAGAGAGAGAGAGAGAGAGATCTCTTTCTAAATCCGGGAGGTACAGTATCACAGGCTGGTGTTAAAACACTTCCTGTAAACAAACGCACTAGATCTTCATTAATCCTGGCCATGTTCTTATACTACAGTATCTCCCCTCCTCTCTTCTCCTCTCTTCTCCTCTCGTTTTCTCTCCGCCTGTAGCATATTGACAGGAGCAACACCTCTCTCAGGTTGTCCTCCTTTCCCTAATCAGACACACTCAATTATTTCTGCTCCAAACTTTTGCACTGCTCACAAGGGACCGACTCATACATATTAAAATCTTCCACAACTTTCACAAGCAATAAAGTATCAGGCAGTAATTATTGTCATTTTTTTACAGAACTCTCTCACACATATACTCATACTAATAAACACACACGCACTTACGCACGCACGTACACACACACACACACACACACACACACACACACACACACACACACACACACACACACACACACACACACACACACACACACACACACACACACACACACACACACACACACACACACACACTCTCTCTCTCTCTCTCTCACACACACACATCCAGCAGATCCATAACTGGTTTCTTGGGAACTAATTAACATCACCTGTGTTAATTACCGCCTCAAACCAATCAACAGCTTTTCCACTAATTGGTTTTTTTTTCTCTGTCAGGGCTGGGAGTCACCATGGCGACACTTGTCACCTGAGGCTAGGGGAATTGCAGAGGGATCCGCACACTCAACCAATGGGAGGCCTCATTTAGCTCCAGACAAAAACACACCAAACAACAACAAAACAAAATGGAAGGATTAGAGGGCGACAGCCTCACATACATCACTGTTCTTGTTGCCTCTGCTGCCATCACCTTATGGCGTACTACAGGGACCGCAACGGTTTCTGTTGTTTTTAATTCCGACATATTAAAAGTGTCCAGGTTTGAGCAATCATGGTGAGCAGCTGCAACTACTCCCTCCCTGGAGATTGGAGGATAGGGGGGGAGAGGGAGAGGAAGCACAGAGAGAAAGATAGTATTTGTGTGTAAGTGTTTGGGGCATTAGAGAGAGGGAGAGAGAAAAATATTGTGCTCACATGCATGTGTGTGTGGTGTGTGTGGTGTGAGAGAGAGAGAGAGAGAGAGAGAGAGAGAGAGAGAGAGAGAGAGAGAGCGAGCAGCAGGGAGAGTTGGAGGTTGTTGCTGGCTGCCTCCTGCATCCTGCCTCCTGTGTGTGTGGCGGGATTGATTTTCCTTCAGCGGGCCCTCCCGTTTGGACGTGGTTGGCAGGCAGCAGGGTATGGAGCAGCTCTGGAGTGGCCCTCTCTCTGTACAGGCCAGCCTGAGGGCCAGGGGGCCACACTCTACTGACACCCGGGGCCGAGATCAATACACACCTGTCAGACTGAGGACCAGCATGGGCCACTGACACCAACAGCAACACACAGAGCAACACACAGCGTCAGAGTGTGTTAGATCTCTTATTACCTGTGTGTTATCTATAACCAGTTTATCAGTAAGCCACTGCACCGGGCATTGCAGAGTACAGTACAGCAATTTAAAGAGAAGAGAGGAGAAAATACATCTTGAACTTTAAATTGATAAACAAACAATGAAATAACGCACGCCGTGTATAAACATAATTCTTCATCTGGGTAGGATCATTATTGCTTAATATTCACAAAGCTCATTATATGATCAAAGCAACTAGCTTGTAGCCAAGTAGTAATTACATTTATCTGTTATTTCTTTCAAATGTAATAATGAAGCATTGGGGAAGAAAAACAGTAGCAGTAGCTAGTATCTGTGTGTTAATGTGTCTGTGAGGGCTTGGAGGCTAGGCTAGCTAGTGATCGCTAGCAGAATAGCGGATCGGAGGGAGGGAACAGTGAGGAGCGGTGTTGCGGCTCTTCTAGCGGCTAATTTAACAGCGCTACCTCCCGGGCTCCCCTGCTCTGCAAGCAGAGAGGACACTGGGCCAGCTGGGTCCTCCAGGCTCTCACAAATAACAAGCGGTAAATAATTCAACAGTGTACGCACGCACGTACACACTGGAGGAGAGAGAGAGCGAGAGAGAGGGGGTGAAACACAACAACAAAACAAATATGAGATGAGCTCAATCAAAGAGCCAGTGTCAACACCTTATAGAATCCTGGCCGGGTAGCGAGGAGAGAGCGGAGAGAACGGTGACCCCTCGCGCCCTCTCTCCCTCTAATGATGTATGGAGACGACTGGGTGGGGGTGGGGTGGGGGCAGCTCCCCATGGCTATTTAAACGTCTGCGGATGGACGGGGTACAAACCTCCGCACTCCAATTCAAACAGAATTAATCTATGAGCATTAACAATCAGATGACTGCAGGGTAGGAGGAGCACTGATTCTGCCGCTGCTACCCAGGCTGATGTTCCTACTCAATACGCAATCCAAGGAAAGCGAGAGGGAGAGGAAAGAGAGAGTGCTGATTGCACTCTGATCACGTATTGTTTTGAGGGTGAGGTTGTAAAAAAAGCCTCTTTTACGGCCTGGGGGGGATCGAGGCCAGGCCTCCTGTTATCTCTACCCCCTGTAGCCCCTCCCCGTCGAACCTTCCACCCCCATCCTCCATCCCATCCTCCATCCCTTCCTCCATCCATATGTGTGCATCCTCATGCAATATTAACCAGCATGGAATGGAGGGTCATAAAGAGTCCTGAGGTTCTGCCATTGTAAATTATAAACCGCTATTGATTTTCTCGGCTTCCTTCGCACCAGCAGCACCCCGGGCTCATTGTGAGACACGACTGGCAGAGAGCACTTTATTAGATTAGGCCAAAGCTCACCATCTAATAGACATAGGGAGGAGAGCCACGACACACAAACACACACACACACACACACACACACGCAAAGAGACACACAGACACACACCTACGCAGGCACATACGGACACGCACACGGACACGGACACGGACACGGACACGGACACGCACACAAAAGGTGGACTATGCAGGCCAAAACAAAAGGACAATACAGTCTGCTAATACACTGGAGCGACAGATGAAGAGAGGAAAGATAATACGTAGGCCCAGAAATGTCAGCTCCCTGAACACACACACAGGGTTGGGTAGGTTACTTTCTAAATGTAATCTGTTACAGTTACTAGTTACCTGTCCAAAATGTTAATCGGTAATGTAACTTTTGGATTACTTTCCCCTTAAGAGGCATTAGAAGACAAATAGGATCCATCAAACCCATTTGGTGTGTCATCATAGTGGTCTCTGATTGGTGGTAATCATTTGGGGTGTCATCATAGTGGTCTCGGATTGGTGGTAATCATTTGGGGTGTCATCATAGTGGTCTCGGATTGGTGGTAATCATTTGGGGTGTCATCATAGTGGTCTCTGATTGGTGGTAATCATTTGGTGTGTCATCATAGTGGTCTCTGATTGGTGGTCAGACTCGCTCAGGTGTGCGTCATTGAGAAAACAGAAAGGTGTCATCATGTCTTTTTTTTCCGCAAGCATCCTCTCCGAATGTAAAAGTAATCTAAGAAGTAATCATCTAGTCTTTGTCATCTGATTACATTATTTTCTGCTGGTAACGTAACAGTCACAGTTTTTTGTGTAATCTGATTACATGTAATCAGTTACTCCCCAACCCTGCACACACACTGACACACATCCTCTCTCTCTCGGAAATCCCGTGTGTGTCCTCTCTTTTCTCTTTTCCTCTCCCCTCTTAAGCCCTCTTCAAAGGTGGTGACGGGCCTTAAGAAGAAAAGGCCTCGGCTGAGAGCTCCTTTCAAGCTACCCGCTGTCTCATTAAGGCATGTTTTGCAGCTTCCAACCCTCTTAATTCAATTAATTTCCCCTCACAGGAAGCTCAACTTCCCTGTATAATTATTTTATTATACAGTATCACAAGTACAGGACAATTACAATCCTATAGCCAAAGGTTACGGCACAGTTGGAACAACATTAGTGTTTTCCCCACAATGTGTTTTATTTAACCAGGCAAGTCAGTTAAGAACAAATTCTTATTTTCAATGACGGCCTACTAGGGAACATTGGGTTAACTGCCATGATTCAAGGGCAGAACGACAGATTTTTACCTTGTCAGCTCGGGGATTCGATCGAGCAACTTTTCGGTTACTAGTCCAACGCTCTAACCACTAGGCTACCTGCAGCGCCTGGTTTACAGAAGCTATGCTATTTTATTTAATCCATACTCTACTGTACCGCACACGTTTGAAACATTTACATTTTTACTATGGCCAAAAGATGTACATTTACATCACTCTGCTGTGTGTGTGTGTGTGTGTGTGTGTGTGTGTGTGTGTGTGTGTGTGTGTGTGTGTGTGTGTGTGTGTGTGTGTGTGTGTGTGTGTGTGTGTGTGTGTGTGTGTGTGTGTGTGTGTGTGTGTGTGTGTGTGTGTGTGTGTGTGTGTATACGTGTGTATGTGTAGTGCTCCAGTGGCCCATCTGGCTCACCTTTCATTGTCTCTCTCACCCACTTGTCTTCATTAGGGCCTCACGGCTATTCTAACACCTCTCTAGTCTGACAAGGCAGACATATCCTGTTACCAACAGCACAAAAAGTGCTGGCAGTAGCACTTCAGCGCTGGAGCGGCCCATAGGACTCAATTATTACCCTCACAATGCTGCTAACACACAGAGGTGGGCGTGGAGCCATTTTTAACCTGCCTCTGTGTCTGTGTGAATAACTCGGCTTCTCTCAGTCTGCTTCTCAAAGCTCCTCACAGATATGGTTTCATCCCTTTGGATCTCACTACCTCCCTTGATAGACCCAAACAGCTTGATTGACATGATAATAACTGCATCAAACTCCAATACTAGTCTAACAAGGCTATTCTCCCGTAGTGTTTAACGGCAGAGAGGTGGTGTGTCCCTGTTCCAGGCAACAGACTCACTCAAACAGCCATACAGTATGGAGGAGAGGAGAGGAGAGGAGAGGAGAGGAGAGGGGAGGAGAGGGGAGGGGAGGAGAGGAGAGAACTTTCAAATGGATCTAAGAGGAGATGAAGTTGAATAACCCTTCTCCTCTCTCCTCCCTCCCCTCCCCTCTCCTCTCCCCCAATCACAACATGCTTAATGAATCTATACAAATGCTAATGGGATCCAGGATTCCAAATCATTGTTTCGTTGTCCTCGACCGTGACTCTTTTTTTTAATGGACTCAAAGCCAAGTTTCTTTGTTAAATAATGAAATAAGAGAACTCCAAAGTTCCGACAAGGAACTGTTCTTGAGTCGAGTACGCGATGGAGGGGGAATGGGAGAGGAGTTGTCATTCCCCTAACAACCACAGCCTGTGAAGTTACACTTGATCCAGAACTGTACCATCAAACTGGGCCCCATTAACTGGAACTACCACAGTAGAGGACGCCCTTCATATCGTTGATCTACAATCTAAATAGACATATTAGAGCCAGGTCCACCAGGTCCACTAGACGAAGGGTGCGTGAATATGAGCCCCGGTGCGGAGGTGTGTTGGACGAGGTCATCTCCTCGCGGCACGGTGCGTGTCTCTCAGAGGGACGGAGATGGAAAGCAGAAAAACACATAATCATCCATTAAAATGCAGCATCACGTCCTCCATTACCACTGCGCCTCAGAGGCACTTCCTCATAAACCAGGAAGAGAGAGGCGAGATGGGAGAGGCATAATGCTTTCTATAGACAGCTATATACGGCTCTGGCCCGGGCTCTGCCTCACCGCTGAATGGAAGAGGTGGCTTCGCTTATCCTTTTTTTAAGTGTAATTTGCCAGCCTTATTGTTCTGTCACAGCGGTAGGAGTGTGTGTGTGTGTGTGGGGACTGCTCAGCTATGAATACCGCCAGAGCCTTGGTGGCAGAGCCTAACAGGACCTCTGGCAGGCAGGGAGGCAGGGAGGCAGGGCTGGATTGATGACACAGAGGCCAGGGTGTCAGCGAGCACCGCTGATTATAACAACATGCACCCACAGCCCACACCTACACGCACCGGACGCATCGCACGCCAAAACAACAGCAAAACCTCATTAGCTCACACGCACACCCTCGAGTGTGTGTGTCTCGTCTCTCTCTCTCTCTCTTAGTGTCTCTCTCTCTCTTTTCATCTCTCTCTCTCTCTCTCTCTCTGTATGTGTGTAACCTGATTTTCCCCTTGTCCCATACCAAGTATAAACCCCTGTTCTGGGTGTGCTATGCTGCCTCACAAGTCACTTCAATTCAATTCAGCACGGAGAAGAAAGGCAGAGGTCCACCAGTCAATTTCAGAAAACTTTAACGCACACATTCCATGGGGTAGTAGACTGATTTAGTCTGAATGCTTGTGTCCCACACCCTGTGCTCTGATTCCCCTCAGCAACACAATGCCCATACTGTAAATACAAAGGCAAAGCAACACAAGGGCCTTTGTTGCAGAGCAAGTCAACGCTGTCCTAAATAAAAGCAGGAATCCAAAGGGAAGATCATGCTTGGCAGAAGTATGACATGTTTGTCATCTGCAAACAATTTCTGTGGGGCCAAGAAAACAAACATTTCAGAACTCAATTTAACTGTGTGCCATTAGCGAGGGCAAGAGAGGGAATGAGAAGGAGAGAGAGAAAAAGACACAGAGATGAGAGGGGAGCAGCGAGACCAAACGGTTATTTAAACCAGTCCACCGCAAAACAGTACAATAAATAATACCATTGTTGTTTTGTCTGTAGCCCAAATGCAAGTGCACAGAGAGAACAGCACCCAGGCTGGGGAGGATGGGCTCGTTTGTGGTGTACAGAGAGAACAGCACCAAGGCGATAGAAAGAGAGGGAGGATGGGCTCGTTTGTGGTGCACAGAGAGAGAGAAAGAAGAGAGAAATGACAATCTCTCTTTTGTTTGACTCCGGAGGAATATCCAGGGTGATCTCTCCTCCTTCTTTCTTTTCCTGTCCCCTCTAATTAAAGTAGCAGTTTGACACACACACAGACACACACACAGACACACACACAGACACACACACAGACACACAGACACGACCCCTTTCTCCCACTTCAGCAGAAAGCAAGGAGGGAAACGTTTGACTTAGCACAGTACTTGCTCACCAGCCAAACATGTTGATGAGGGGAAAATAGTGCTAATGCAGCAAGGAAGCTTTTCTTTTCAAATGAACCCAATAAAACACAACTTTCCGCCTTCCTGTAAAACCTTAATAAGCTATAAAAACGGTATAACATTTATAATTCTAGGTAGTCAATAAAAAAAACACTTCCCATGCGAAGGGTACTAGGGGGTGAAGTGTGCGGGGGGAAATTGTTCTGTTAGCAACCGCGGTAGCTATACGTAGCCAAGTCGTTTCTTTTTCCTATAAAAATATATACATATTTTGTACCTTACTGAATTAATATGCGTTTGTTAGGAGGCTTGCGGGGACTTGGAGCTGTCAAGAAGACCAACGGAGAACAAAGCAAACACTCCCAATCAGCTCATCGCGGTTTCCTCTGCCTTCAGTTGTTGTCTTGGTCTCTGCACTCCCCGTGGAGATGAGAGCGCTGATCACGTCTGTAGCGGGTACAAGTCTCACCGTCACCTCACACTTCTCGCAGCGCCACAAAGACATGTTGAATTATGACACCGAGTAATGTTCCTTTACTGCCTCCTTTGTTTGTGTCTCTGTTTTGTTTGTTTCCTCGTCTCTGATGCCGTTTTGATCTCTAACTGGATTTAGCCGAAGTGTTTGTTGTCGTGCTTTCAGCTGTAGGTCTTGTGTGACAGGCCTGCCATTATAAGATACATACGTGGCTACCCAGAAACCCCCACTGCCTGCCGAGGAGGGCTAGACCCGGGATTAACCAGCACTGGCTGCTATGGCACACGCACGCACACGCACACACACACATACATACACACGCACACACACACGCACGCACATACACACACGCATGCACACGCACGCACGCACACACACACACACACACACACACTGCACTGGACTACATAGATCAGGGGGGTACATTCAGTCCTCCTCTATCTGAGACAAGTGGTAATGAAAGCTAAACCTGCAGGTCTGTCTAAAGCTGTCAAATTAGGGGGCTCCACACTCCCATCCCAGCACAGAGACCCTTATGGAAAAACCACATGGGATCTTATGTGAAGTTAATGTGATAATATGTGACAAACATGTAAAACAACATGCGATAACGTGAAACTACGCATGTGAAAACATGTTATCACATGTGAAGTGTTCCAAAAAACAAGTTTTCACATGATTTCACATTTTCTGTACAGGGAGGACGTAGATAGGCTTTCAGACACAGAGAGGGTTGAGCTATCTGTCCCATTGTGCTAAGGAGTGGGTTTGGGACTTGGGTTGTGGGCAGTTAGTCACAGACGATGTCACTTCCTGCTTAGTGATAAGAGCAGGGTGAGTGGCATTCTGGGTAATTGATGGGCCGGGCCCGCTTCCTAAATGCTTGATAACGGCTCCCCTTGTGAGAGGGGTGGGGTAAGAGGGGAGAAGGGGGGTGAGGAGGGATGAGGGGGAGGGTGTTGGGTGTTTGGCCAAGGCTATGGTTCATCAGGTTTTGTGTAAGTTCATGGAATTTTGGGATCCTTAACACTTCCAAGATATGTTTTTCATCTCCTCTAAGGTTTAGTGAAGTCGTAAAAGCCGCATGCGGCAAAGTGGGTTTTAAAACAGTTTGAATTCACTGACTACACAGTTGACGAGAGCTGTGCTCAGGAGGAGGTTATACATTGGAGGGAGAGAAATTGAGAAAGAGAGGGGGCTGATAGTGGTGGGGAGACGGAGAGAGAGCGAGAGAGAGATTTCAGCTACCAAACCATACCGACTCATTCCAGTCCAAGGCGTTCGTGCATGCGTGTGTGTTTCTCCTCTTCAAACAAACAGCAGCCAGCAGGAAAACACAGCAATAAGCAGAAATATATTTTTCTTCATCTCACCCTGACTCTACCCATTTTCCCCCCAATGTTTTCTTAAAATTCACATTTTCTCAACAATTACATTTCTGCATATTTGTATAATCGATTTTCTAAGGAAATGATTCATCATGAAAAGCCAACACAACAACAACATTCCCCCGACCACGGTTAAACCGCGACCCTGAGTGTTGGTGGTGTCTACTGGGATTGAAACAACAACACACAGGCTGTAGCCAGAGCTGCTGACAGAACCATGGGGAGTGGCAGTGAACAGTGAGTGTGTGCGTGTGTGTTTGCGTGCGTGTGTGTGTGTGTGCGCGCGCATGTGCGTGTGTGTGTGTGGTGGGGGTGGTGGTGGGGGGGCTCCGCCATGCTCCCCTGGCTGAGGTTTATTTATGTAGTGGGGAGATGAGATGTGGCTCCAGAAGCCACAGGACGGGACGGGACCCACCACAACCAGAGGTACACAGACAGGCTCCCACCCTATGGCCCAGAGTCCATCAGCCTGCTACACTACAGCCATCCAAGGAACCATGGTCTCCCCAGGGCCCCCAACATACAGGCCCCCCTCAACAGCCTCTGACTGACTGGTGTATGCACATACGCACTAATGCACACACACACAGTCTTGTTTTACTAACCTTGTGGGGACACACAATTGATTCCCCTTCAAAATCCTGTTTTCCCTAACCCCTAACCCTAATCTTAATCCCAAAACCTAACTTTAACCCTAAACCTAACCCTAACTGCTAACCCTAGCCCTTTAAACTTAACCCTAATTTTAACCCTAACCCTAAACCTTCTTGAAATAGCCTTTTTCCTTGTGGGGACTGGCAAAATGTCCCCAGTTGGTCAAATTTTTGTTTGTTTACTGTTCTTGTGGGGACTTCTGGTCCCCACAAGTATAGTTAAACATGTCCACACACACACACACACACACACACACAGTAAACAGTTGATTTGGGAGCTGACAGGCTAGTGAAAGTGAGTGAAGTTATGTTTGACTCTTCTCTCCTTAACTGTGGAAATGAAAGGCCTACTCAGCAGCATCCATCCATGACCCAGAACACATGACCCAGAACACATGACCCAGAAAACATGACCCAGAACACAACAGACACACAGCACAGCGTTCTGACTGTCCCCAGTGGTTTATGCAACCTGACCGTCATAGCGCTCCCTCTTTGTCTCTCCCCGTCACTGTCTGTCTGTCTTTATGTCTGTATCTCTCTATGTCTGTCTGTCTGTCTGCTATTGTCTACCTCTCTACACGTCTTCGCAAAGACAGTTAAACGCTCATACAATTTTCTTTTAGTCTTGCTTACACACTTTGCATGCATACTATAAATCACACACACACACACCTCCCATGGAATGCAAAGTGAAGGTCAATGTGGTGGTTTGGGGGGAAATGCCGTCTGTCCAGGCCGAGACACAGCACACTCTTTCCTAGTATTGTCATTGAGGAGATTGATAACGGCGCTCATTACAGCCAGCCGATTGTCGGCCTTTCCGGGACAAATTATAAAAAGAAACAAAAGAAATCCACACGCCCTGCTTTCAGTAACTCCGCAAAATGACCTGTTGTTCTCTATGGTTTCTTTCTTACTCTTTTTTTTCAAAGAGTGGAATGTTGGCAGAGACAAATAACAAATCTTTGAACGAAGACTGAAAAAAATCCTAATTCTTTTCCAATTCCCTTTTTTTTTTGTGCAATTTTGTGACATTTCTTTTCTACACGACATGTTTTCTTCATACCCCTCTCATTTCTTCCAACTGGCTAATTGAACCCTATCCATGTCCCTATGACATCATCTCTCCAGCAGAATTCTTTCATCCATCATAGAGAGAGGCCCTGTCGGTCTGTCTGTCTGTCCTCCAGTCTATCTGACATGATGAAGAGGGAGGGAGCAGCTTGAGACACACTGGGATATTCAACCTGAGTACAGTCAGATATACCCTGGATATCACTGTACAGCATTTACCTCCACAGGCTGTACAGGCCCAAAGATACAGCTCCAGCTAGGTCCTATCACGCTAACCTGAGCTTGTCCAGAACTCTCTCTTGTCATTGCCAGCAGTTCCCAGTAACCCCTCTCCCCCTTCCTCCCCTTGTCCCACTTTAGAGCCACGGGGGCTGGCGTCGTGCCAGGGGGGCAGGTGTGCGATTGTGTCCTGATGGGTGGACTCAGGGGGTCGCTTAGACTGGGGCTGGTAGGCATATGATAACTTAAGTCGATCTCAGATCGGTAGGAGGGCCACACAGATTTTTTTAAAGACTGATTTGTTTGTGAAAATCGGTTTGTGCGCCAGAAAAGGGGCAGCTATGTGAACGTACAGCATATTCAGTAGGTCCATCATCATTTCTCCATTCTATCTCTCTACTTTTAGACGTTCAATACTAATTACCCCGGAAAATTTGAATATGTATTTGATATGCGTTTTTACTCAAACCTCATGCGTCATCCACATGACGTAAATCCGTTGCAGTGACAGAGAACAGTCACCCCTGGGTTAGTGGGTCTATTGACAGGTCCGGTGTATATCCCCGCTCTCCTGCTCACACGC
Organism: Brachymystax lenok tsinlingensis; assembly: GCA_030435695.1. Lineage (NCBI taxonomy): Eukaryota > Metazoa > Chordata > Actinopteri > Salmoniformes > Salmonidae > Brachymystax > Brachymystax lenok. The sequence continues at coordinate 45,939,469 of CM059795.1, read as the reverse complement.
TAGTTAGCTAACACACTGACGACCGAATCACTCTCACTCTGCATTCCTGGACGTATCAGATCCCTCCCTGCGCTTAGCGAGTTCCTTGTCCTGGCTTTGTGGAAAGGGATAGCACTTCAAATGTGCTGGTGTGCGCCGTAGAGAAATTGCGATGGGTTTTTTCGTGACTGTCCAAAATTGTCACCGTATGATCTGAAGGTAAAACATTGTGCATGTACGTCAGTGTTTCAAGACAGCATTCCTCCATAGCACTGGGTCTAGACTGATCCCTCTCCATGGCCCTGGTGCAGGACTGGAGGTATACAGCCGTCGCCCCAGGGTCCTTTCACTGTAATACACAACATCCCCTCTACCACCAACCAACCAACCACAGTCTGATTCCTCTGTTTAGTTCTGCCTCTCTAATTCTGTCTCTCAAGAGGGCCCTGGAACACAAACTCTACAACCCCCCACCTCCACACACCCCTCACCCCCACCTCTAAGAGAAGCCCAACGTGTTTGGTTGGGAGGTTGGGACCCCCGCCTCTCCACTCCTCCACCCCCAGGCCCCGGGGACCTACATTCCTGTCCATTAGCTGATGGGAGGACGATGGGAGCCTGCTTCCTGTGGGCCCTGGCCCCTGTGCTCTGCTGTGCTGGGCTGTGTGGCCAGCGGCAGCCTGGCGAGCTATGGCCCTCCAACGGCCCTCCAGAACAGGAAGCAATCCACAGACTGACTGACTGACTGGCGGACTGGGGGACTGGGGGAATTCATCATCCCTCTACTAGCAGCCCTCTCCTGTCTGCTGCTGCCTCTCACACACCACCCACCCCACCCGCCCCACCCGCCGCCCCACCTCCTGGCATCCATCCAACCTTTACCTCCACCCTCCACACCTCCATCCTTCACACCCAACTCCCCTGAGCACAGACACACACACCCTAGTCCCCTCTCCCCTGTCCAGGCAGTATAAACACACTATGTGTTATCTGACTATGGGCCTGACCCCTGACCCCTGCTCCCAGACAGCTACTACTCGCCCACAGAGGCAGTCATGACAGGAGTGAAACACTGAGAAGGAAAAAGCAATGAGACAAGCTTGTATTTATCCACCTAATCCCCCTCATTGTCCTTCTCCACTGGCTCTACATTACAGGAAACATTATACAACTTCTCCACACATGGGTATGTGTGTGAGTGTGAGTGTATGTAATGCTGGAAGTGACTGAATAGGTGGGTGGGTGTAGGAGTGTGTAAGCTATAAATGGCATGGTGGGTGGAAGGTGGAAGGCTTGTGTTTTGCACAGGAAGTGGCAGGAGAATCAGCTTCCTGTCCAAGTGGAAAACTCATCTGTGAGGCAGGCGAGCTGGCCAGGGGGCAGGAGGCAGGGGGGCAAGAGAAGAGGGGGGCCCGGTCACACGCAGTCTGACCCTGCTGGTGGGAATCCTATGACCCCCCTCGATACACACACACCAACAACGACCCACCCATCCACTCCCACATGGCCCCTCTACCAGGCTGCATCCTGTGATAGTGTTTGTGTTAGAGGAGTGTGTGCTGAAGCCCTCTGTCACTCTGCGTCTACATGTGTATGTTTTTTATATATCATCCTGTGATGACAGTCCAATCAAGCTGTTTACGCAGGGCTTGCTAGGGATGATGGGTGTGTGGCGGACCCCTTTTATGACATCAACGTACCTACTGCCGGGTCCCACCCTGTCGCCCTCCCTCTCTCTCCAAGCCTATTTCCATCCGCCATCTATTGTCACCTGCAACAAGCATACATACAGCTTCTTTGTCTGAGGGCCCTGTTTCTGTTCTGTTCAGGGGGCTTTTTCCTCTCTCTATGCCATGATTTCACAATGACTTGTATTAATAGGACCTTTGTTATTGAACTGTGCAAAGAACAAAGACTCACCACGGGCTGAACACACAAACAGCACTTCAGAGATGGGCCCGGTTATTTTTAAACATGGGCGGCGTGAGCCTCTGGCCCCGTCAGCCAGCGCAAACTAATTCTCCTTTTCTCTCTCTCTCTCTGTGCTCTGCTCTGACTAGACAGCGTGGACTCGTCTTCTCTCCGCCACAGATTCTTCGACTGCTAAATTACAGGTTGTCTGCGCGAGGAGACGGAGGAGAGAGAGAGAGAATGAGGGAGCGGGAGAGGGAGAGAAAACGAACGAGTGTCTATATTCGTGTGGAGACACTGATTTGACTACATAATTACCGACTGGAGCACCTACAGTTGGAGGCGATGCTTTCACGGAGAAAACGTCCAAACAAATCAGCGGCTTGTGTGAAAACAAAATGCTGTTGTGACTGAAACCTTGCACATCTCTCTTCTCGTCCGCCTCATTAGGGAGGCAAACTGAGGACATCTTTCCACAGGCAAACAACCTCTGGATGAGATCAACCGTTCTCTATAGTCTCCAGGCTCACAGCTCCTCACTGCTCTCTCCTTGATCTGACTCCTAACAGCCCGAAGCCTAATCACACTACCTTTACCACAGGGCCTATGTAAAGGGGGAGGGGAGGGACAGAGGGTCAGGATACAAACTCCATGATGTGCTAGTAGGGATGGATGGGGGTGGTTAGATGGCAGGGGGAAAGCTCCGATACATGAGCTAAATTTATGATCTAGCTCCGGAGGAGATCCAGCATTTGTAACCCTGCGCCGGGACGTCAGGCCATAAATCACCGAGCCCAGCTCTGTCGCTAGCTGGGTTCCTCCCCATCGTGCTCACGCCCTCGCTCCTCTCCTTCATTCTAGTTATTTATTTTTTTGTGCCGCATTTGGGGAGCGAGCGAACCGGCCTGATACCCCAGTGCTCATTAGGTAAGCATAAATCCTGTGTGCTCACATAGTAATTTAGCCAATTAGCATCTCAGTGTTGGGTGGCACCTAAATTACAAATAGAACTGGGGAAAATAAGACAGGGAATTTACAGCCGCTCATTTGCAATTCCATAAGCATAAATCAGTAAGTCCCAGTCGACAGACAGGCCACATTATGGATAGCGATGGCCTCCCTCCGCTGGGCTCAACACGTGTGGATTATTTATACACAGTGAAACTAGGCTTCCATAACCTAGACAAATAAACCAACATAAACAAAGGGTAACAACAATGAGCGCCTTAACCGCCATTGTATTATCTCTCCCTCTCTCTCTCTCTCTCTCTCTCTCTCTCTCTCTCTCTCTCTCTCTCTCTCTCTCTCTCTCTCTCTCTCTCTCTCTCTCTCTCTGTGGGGCTGTGTAAGAGCAGCCTTCAGTTGATTGAGCATACGAGGAGGCGGGCTCCCTCCTGTCTCTGTTATGTTATCTTACAGGGGGCACGTAGTGCCGAGCGGAGCGGTGCAGAGCGGAGCGGCGACAGTGGCGCTGATAATAACGGTGAATGATAACTGTAGTAAAGGCCTGACGGATGGGCCCTGCCTCATCTCCAATTGACCGTGTGACATCAGCGATGTGATGCCTGTGTCAGAAATGGTCGTGCTAATGGCAGCCTAAGCTACAGTGCCTGACTGAGCAATCTGTTAGCGCTTAATAACCCCTGCCCGCGGGCTGCGAACAACCGCCGTATAGCCTCCCTCCCTCAACCACCGACACTCCCATTGCCTCTGTGCGTGTGTGTGTGTGTGTGTGTGTGTGTGTGTGTGTGTGTGTGTGTGTGTGTGTGTGTGTGTGTGTGTGTGTGTGTGTGTCTGTGTAAGACTATGGTTGGTCAGTCACTTCCTGAGGCCCCCGTCCCTACCCCTCTGCCCTGGAGGTTCATATAGAAGAAGGGAAATGGATTTTGATACGATTTAATTCCTAAAGGGCAATACACTCAGGAAACCTAAAGACCACGAGCAGAATGTTCCAAGTCTATTGATTTCAATTAAAGATGAAAATACACCAGCCAGGGAAATGGTCCTCTATGAGCGCTCGTTTCCTTTCACATTCAAATAGTTCTAGTCAATTTGGTGCACCGTCTTAAGAAATCTTCAAGACAGATGGATCTACAGTACAATATGACCTGATAGCTGTGGCCAGGTCAGACTGCGGACCATACCTAGTTTTCATAGCCAGCCCAGTCTGCTCATCTAAATGTGAAATAACGAGAGCCATCAGTAGCCCCCAGTCATAAAACAGAGCCTGCTGAAATCAAGGGCCAAAGAAAACAACGGGGCAGTTAACAGTTAACTGGCAGTGTATTAAAATGGCTGAACCTGTAATGCAGTAGGCAGGGGTAACGAGGGGTTACATTAAAGTGGCCTAAAACAGAGGCAGGAATGACAATAAATTATGTTATGAGTAGAATTCCATTCCATCTACTATTCACACAATGAAAGGGGAAGGAGAGAGAGAGAGAGAGAGAGAGAGAGAGAGAGAGAGAGGGGGGGAGAGAGAGAGAGAGAGAGAGAGAGAGAGAGAGAGAGAGAGAGAGAGAGAGAGAGAGAGAGAGAGAGGGGGAGAGAGAGGGAAGAGAGAGAGAGAGAGAGAGGAAGGTTGGTTAATAATCCATACCTCTTCCACTTGCCAGTTGCCATTAGTAATCACGCATACATCAATGTAAGATAAGGGGTCAGGGGTCAAAATGCAATGATTCCCAATTGGACTGAAATGAATCGCCTCCTCACAGAGGGGGAGGGCCCCAGCTAGGTTCACAGTGCATTAAACAGCAGACACCTAGCTAGCGTATAATGAGGTCTCCAGCCTCTCACCCATGTCAGACCAGACCAGTTCCAAAGCCCAGCCCAGCAGAGATGGGTAGGGAGATGTGTGTTGTTGGGTTCACATCAACTTCCTCATATTATCTCTGAGGGTCCTGGCTTGTGTCAGACGGGGAAATGTAGCTGTTTCCTGCCCCAGAGCCCAGACAGAGACACACGTGGGTTATGAGGCTCTTTGAACTGTCTCATTGTTTGGATTGGGGGCTTATCTTCTTATACTAATCCTCAGGACTTGTAGAAGATGAGGAGCAGATATGGAGAGCATAGTTCATAGTACTGTACGTACTGCATGTAGCGTAACACAAAGGATTCAATAGAATAGGTTTGGTTGTATAACAACGCATTTCTTCACCTACAGTACTACAGTACGTGGACTGTGACGCCTGTGTGTCTGTCTGTGCTGGAGGTGCAATTGGAACAAAATGAACAACGGCAGAGCAGACAGAGTGCAGCACAAGGTTCAAGTGGTTCCGTTTGACTCTCCAAGCCGGCTGGCTGTGCCCTGGCTTACAGAGAGACCAGGGACTAAATGAGGCCTAGCTCACAGAGTCAGAGAGTGTATGAGATGCTCAAGGCGATGTGCTTAACCTCTCCAGGGTCTCACGATAAATTCAGACTAAATTATTTCACCCGCACCGGCTAATCGATACCGTCCGGCAATACATGCACCCACACAGCCCCGCTCCGGCAGCAGGGTGGGGGTAGTTCACTTTCATTACGCCCCCCCCTCTCAGAGCCACCTCCCTGCTCCCCTGCTCCTTCCCCGTGGAGGAGGAGGTGCCACACACACACACCGAGGAGGCAAGCAATTATTGAGATGGGACCCAGGTGGCCCTCCATCGCTCTTCCCACTTGAGGCGGCGCCTTGACGGCTAATCGATTAGCGCTCTCATGAAAGCAGCAGCATGCCCCCTGACCCTGGCGGTAAGCTCCCTGTCTGACAGCTGACAGGGGGAGTGCTTTATTTGACTGAATTACAAAAACGCAGTGCTCCGGGCTTTTCTCTCCGCTCTGCCACCCACACCACGACAAAAAGGAAGGAGAAAGAAAAGGAGAGGTGTGTGTGGGAGGGATTATTTGTTGGTTTTCACAATGTCAAGGGGACACAGAGAAGTGGCCGGTGTGAGACGAAGGTGGCAGTGGCATTGCATCTTAATTGATGGCTGGCGTTTGAATCGGCCCGCCCGCCCACCCGGTCAGTCGGTCGCTGTGACTTACGGGTTGTTGCAACACACGCGGGTGTTTGCAGTGGCCTGAACTCCTCGGGGACGATAGAGGCAGACATGGTTTGCATGTTGTTTTCGTTTTCATACAAGACCGACGGAATAGACAGAAGGTCAGAGAGAACAGAGAGAACAGCCATTTCTCCTTTGTGTTTCAGCTGTTCTCCTGGGCTCCAGAAAAGAGCAGGGGCCGCGCTGACAATGCCACACAGCTGTAGAAAGCGCAACCTCGTGTTTTCAAATTGGTTTAAGGCATCTAATCTAATCGGATCTTTAATCTGTCATGTTGATTTGCATAAGCTCCTTTTGGGGATTTATCAAATATCAGCGCAAACTGTCCACAAAAACGGATTTGACAAATATCCCCTAAACACAAGACGATGTTCGAGCAAGCACAGGGAGAGAGAGAGAGACAGAGAGGGTCATTACCATCTCTACATTGTCTGAAGAAGGAGGGAGCAGAGCGATAGAGCGAGAGCAGAGGAGGGAGAGCAGAGATGTCTTTCAATGAAGCCTATAAGCCCACAGGTCCTGAAACAAACAGAACAATATCGCTGTCATCGTGTTGAATTCCAGTAAGATCACTGAAAGATCGATTCCACCCTCATTTTCATATGTAATTAGGAACAGATCATCACAGAAATAACAATGTAATTAGCTTATGGCAATGATTTAATTCTGGGAAGGAACTGTGTATTAAATCACTGCCAAGACGTGCATAATAAGTGTCCAAATTATATTAGCAGCAGAGGCATGAGGTCGGAGGTCAGGGGCTGTGTTCCACACCCTCAGTCAATCTGAGGAGGATTAGCCTGAGGCTAATGCTAACACAGCCAGCCGAATGGATCTGCTCGGCTACGCTAGCTAGCTAGACTCCCGGGAGGCCCTAACCATGCTTCTCTTTTAAATGGGTGAGAGGGCAGCCTCAAGTCATAAACACATCATCTCATGCATACAACACACTGAACACACACACTCACACATCGTCATACCCTTCTGAGACTAGACATGCATGTTTATCACACATGTGTATCACCTAGTGTGACAGACTGACAGGGAAACCGAAGACGCAATTACAGTGTGTTAGTCTCCTACTGTCTGCAACAAAGACACACACACAGACACAAAGCATCTAGACTTGTAACTATTTGTCTTGTCGGGGTAGGTAGGGTAACACCTCCCAAACTGTAGAGAAATGTCTCAGCGCAGTGCCCTCCCTACACTGGGACTACAGCTCTCATTTAGAGAGAACCACTGAGTGCAGTCACCACTCTCACACATCTGGTGTTCATTTGCTTCGGTTTTCTGAAAACACAAACGTTGGTTTCCTTTCTTTAATACCGCCGCAATGCATTTTTCAAGGGCCATGCCCTGCTTTGCTTTGTGTAGCGTAGGCTCTGCTAGCTTTGTGTAGCGTAGGCTCTGCTATCTTTGTGTAGCGTAGGCTCTGCTAGCGTTGTGTAGAGTAGGCTCTGCTGGCTTTGTGTAGCGTAGGCCCTGCTATCTTTGTGTAGCGTTGGCTCTGCTAGGTTTGTGTAACGTTGGCTCTGCTAGCTTTGTGTAGAGTAGGCTCTGCTAGCTTTGTGTAGCGTAGGCTCTGCTAGCTTTGTGTAGCGTAGGCCCTGCTAGGTTTGTGTAACGTAGGCTCTGCTAGCTTTGTGTAGCGTAGGCTCTGCTAGCTTTGTGTAGCGTTGGCTCTGCTAGCTTTGTGTAGCGTAGGCTCTGCTAGGTTTGTGTAACGTAGGCTCTGCTAGGTTTGTGTAGCGTAGGCTCTGCTAGCTTTGTGTAGCGTTGGCTCTGCTAGGTTTGTGTAACGTGGGCTCTGCCAGCTTTGTGTAGCGTAGGCTCTGCTAGGTTTGTGTAACGAGGCTCTGCTAGCTTTGTGTAGCGTAGGCTCTGCTAGCTTTGTGTAGCGTTGGCTCTGCTAGGTTTGTGTAACGTAGGCTCTGCCAGCTTTGTGTAGCGTAGGCTCTGCTAGCTTTGTGTAGCGTAGGCTCTGCTAGGTTTGTGTAGCGTAGGCTCTGCTAGCTTTGTGTAGCGTAGGCTCTGCTAGGTTTGTGTAGCGTAGGCTCTGCTAGGTTTGTGTAGCTGGCTCTGCTAGGTTTGTGTAGCGTAGGCTCTGCTAGGTTTGTGTAGCTGGCTCTGCTAGGTTTGTGTAGCGTAGGCTCTGCTAGCTTTGTGTAGCGTAGGCTCTGCTAGGTTTGTGTAACGAGGCTCTGCTAGCTTTGTGTAACGAGGCTCTGCTAGCTTTGTGTAGAGTGGGCTCTGCCAGGTTTGTGTAACGAGGCTCTGCTAGCTTTGTGTAGCGTAGGCTCTGCTAGCTTTGTGTAGCGTTGGCTCTGCTAGCTTTGTGTAGCTGGCTCTGCTAGCTTTGTGTAGAGTGGGCTCTGCCAGGTTTGTGTAACGAGGCTCTGCTAGCTTTGTGTAGAGTAGGCTCTGCTAGCTTTGTGTAGAGTGGGCTCTGCCAGGTTTGTGTAACGAGGCTCTGCTAGCTTTGTGTAGCGTAGGCTCTGCTAGCTTTGTGTAGCGTTGGCTCTGCTAGCTTTGTGTAGCTGGCTCTGCTAGCTTTGTGTAGAGTGGGCTCTGCCAGGTTTGTGTAGCGAGGCTCTGCTAGCTTTGTGTAGCTGGCTCTGCCAGGTTTGTGTAACGTTGGCTCTGCTAGCTTTGTGTAGAGTAGGCTCTGCTAGCTTTGTGTAGCGTAGGCTCTGCTAGCTTTGTGTAGCGTAGGCCCTGCTAGGTTTGTGTAACGTAGGCTCTGCTAGCTTTGTGTAGCGTAGGCTCTGCTAGCTTTGTGTAGCGTTGGCTCTGCTAGCTTTGTGTAGCGTAGGCTCTGCTAGGTTTGTGTAACGAGGCTCTGCTAGGTTTGTGTAGCGTAGGCTCTGCTAGCTTTGTGTAGCGTTGGCTCTGCTAGGTTTGTGTAACGTAGGCTCTGCCAGCTTTGTGTAGCGTAGGCTCTGCTAGGTTTGTGTAACGTAGGCTCTGCTAGCTTTGTGTAGCGAGGCTCTGCTAGCTTTGTGTAGCGTTGGCTCTGCTAGGTTTGTGTAACGTAGGCTCTGCCAGCTTTGTGTAGCGTAGGCTCTGCTAGCTTTGTGTAGCGTAGGCTCTGCTAGGTTTGTGTAGCGTAGGCTCTGCTAGCTTTGTGTAGCGTAGGCTCTGCTAGGTTTGTGTAGCGTAGGCTCTGCTAGGTTTGTGTAGCGTTGGCTCTGCTAGGTTTGTGTAGCGTAGGCTCTGCTAGGTTTGTGTAGCGTTGGCTCTGCTAGGTTTGTGTAGCGTAGGCTCTGCTAGCTTTGTGTAGCGTAGGCTCTGCTAGGTTTGTGTAACGTAGGCTCTGCTAGCTTTGTGTAACGTAGGCTCTGCTAGCTTTGTGTAGAGTGGGCTCTGCCAGGTTTGTGTAACGTAGGCTCTGCTAGCTTTGTGTAGCGTAGGCTCTGCTAGCTTTGTGTAGCGTTGGCTCTGCTAGCTTTGTGTAGCGTTGGCTCTGCTAGCTTTGTGTAGAGTGGGCTCTGCCAGGTTTGTGTAACGTAGGCTCTGCTAGCTTTGTGTAGAGTAGGCTCTGCTAGCTTTGTGTAGAGTGGGCTCTGCCAGGTTTGTGTAACGTAGGCTCTGCTAGCTTTGTGTAGCGTAGGCTCTGCTAGCTTTGTGTAGCGTTGGCTCTGCTAGCTTTGTGTAGCGTTGGCTCTGCTAGCTTTGTGTAGAGTGGGCTCTGCCAGGTTTGTGTAGCGTAGGCTCTGCTAGCTTTGTGTAGCGTAGGCCCTGCTAGGTTTGTGTAACGTAGGCTCTGCTAGCTTTGTGTAGCGTAGGCTCTGCTAGCTTTGTGTAGCGTTGGCTCTGCTAGCTTTGTGTAGCGTAGGCTCTGCTAGGTTTGTGTAACGAGGCTCTGCTAGGTTTGTGTAGCGTAGGCTCTGCTAGCTTTGTGTAGCGTTGGCTCTGCTAGGTTTGTGTAACGTAGGCTCTGCCAGCTTTGTGTAGCGTAGGCTCTGCTAGGTTTGTGTAACGTAGGCTCTGCTAGCTTTGTGTAGCGAGGCTCTGCTAGCTTTGTGTAGCTGGCTCTGCTAGGTTTGTGTAACGAGGCTCTGCCAGCTTTGTGTAGCGAGGCTCTGCTAGCTTTGTGTAGCGTAGGCTCTGCTAGGTTTGTGTAGCGTAGGCTCTGCTAGCTTTGTGTAGCGAGGCTCTGCTAGGTTTGTGTAGCGTAGGCTCTGCTAGGTTTGTGTAGCTGGCTCTGCTAGGTTTGTGTAGCGTAGGCTCTGCTAGGTTTGTGTAGCGTTGGCTCTGCTAGGTTTGTGTAGCGTAGGCTCTGCTAGCTTTGTGTAGCGAGGCTCTGCTAGGTTTGTGTAACGAGGCTCTGCTAGCTTTGTGTAACGAGGCTCTGCTAGCTTTGTGTAGAGTGGGCTCTGCCAGGTTTGTGTAACGAGGCTCTGCTAGCTTTGTGTAGCGTAGGCTCTGCTAGCTTTGTGTAGCTGGCTCTGCTAGCTTTGTGTAGCGCTGGCTCTGCTAGCTTTGTGTAGAGTGGGCTCTGCCAGGTTTGTGTGTAACGAGGCTCTGCTAGCTTTGTGTAGAGTAGGCTCTGCTAGCTTTGTGTAGAGTGGGCTCTGCCAGGTTTGTGTAACGTGGGCTCTGCTAGCTTTGTGTAGCGTAGGCTCTGCTAGCTTTGTGTAGCGTTGGCTCTGCTAGCTTTGTGTAGCGTTGGCTCTGCTAGCTTTGTGTAGAGTGGGCTCTGCCAGGTTTGTGTAGCGTAGGCTCTGCTAGCTTTGTGTAGCGTTGGCTCTGCTAGGTTTGTGTAACGTTGGCTCTGCTAGCTTTGTGTAGAGTAGGCTCTGCTAGCTTTGTGTAGCGTAGGCTCTGCTAGCTTTGTGTAGCGTAGGCCCTGCTAGGTTTGTGTAACGTAGGCTCTGCTAGCTTTGTGTAGCGTAGGCTCTGCTAGCTTTGTGTAGCGTTGGCTCTGCTAGCTTTGTGTAGCGTAGGCTCTGCTAGGTTTGTGTAACGTAGGCTCTGCTAGGTTTGTGTAGCGTAGGCTCTGCTAGCTTTGTGTAGCGTTGGCTCTGCTAGGTTTGTGTAACGTAGGCTCTGCCAGCTTTGTGTAGCGTAGGCTCTGCTAGGTTTGTGTAACGTAGGCTCTGCTAGCTTTGTGTAGCGTAGGCTCTGCTAGCTTTGTGTAGCGTTGGCTCTGCTAGGTTTGTGTAACGTAGGCTCTGCCAGCTTTGTGTAGCGTAGGCTCTGCTAGCTTTGTGTAGCGTAGGCTCTGCTAGGTTTGTGTAGCGTAGGCTCTGCTAGCTTTGTGTAGCGTAGGCTCTGCTAGGTTTGTGTAGCGTAGGCTCTGCTAGGTTTGTGTAGCGTTGGCTCTGCTAGGTTTGTGTAGCGTAGGCTCTGCTAGGTTTGTGTAGCGTTGGCTCTGCTAGGTTTGTGTAGCGTAGGCTCTGCTAGCTTTGTGTAGCGTAGGCTCTGCTAGGTTTGTGTAACGTAGGCTCTGCTAGCTTTGTGTAACGAGGCTCTGCTAGCTTTGTGTAGAGTGGGCTCTGCCAGGTTTGTATAACGTGGGCTCTGCTAGCTTTGTGTAGCGTTGGCTCTGCTAGCTTTGTGTAGCGTTGGCTCTGCTAGCTTTGTGTAGCGTTGGCTCTGCTAGCTTTGTGTAGAGTGGGCTCTGCCAGGTTTGTGTAACGTAGGCTCTGCTAGCTTTGTGTAGAGTAGGCTCTGCTAGCTTTGTGTAGAGTGGGCTCTGCCAGGTTTGTGTAACGTAGGCTCTGCTAGCTTTGTGTAGCGTAGGCTCTGCTAGCTTTGTGTAGCGTTGGCTCTGCTAGCTTTGTGTAGCGTTGGCTCTGCTAGCTTTGTGTAGAGTGGGCTCTGCCAGGTTTGTGTAGCGTAGGCTCTGCTAGCTTTGTGTAGAGTGGGCTCTGCCAGGTTTGTGTAGCGTAGGCTCTGCTAGCTTTGTGTAGAGTGGGCTCTGCCAGGTTTGTGTAACGTAGGCTCTGCTAGCTTTGTGTAGCGTAGGCTCTGCTAGCTTTGTGTAGCGTTGGCTCTGCTAGGTTTGTGTAGCGTAGGCCCTGCTAGCTTTGTGCAACGTAGGCTCTGCTAGCTTTGTGCAACGTAGGCTCTGCTAGCTTTGTGTAGTGTAGGCTCTGCTAGCTTTGGATGTTGTGGTTGTATGGCTGCTGCTGTAGCATTGTGTAATTGTGTGTGTTGTTCTTATGTTTTTCTGTGACCTCTATAAGCAGGCTTGCATGAAGCAGCGCCGGACCTTGTTTGTTGTTGTTTGGGCGTCTGCTGTGTGTTGCCGGGGGCGACACAGACGGTGTGTGGGGCCATCGATCAGGCCGGCAAGGCAGGTTGGAAGGCGGATAACAATACCCCTCTCGGCGGGACGCTGGCGCTCTCTTCCTGGAGCGTTGGGGGGAAAGGGGTGGGGTCACGGGGAAGTGGCCCAAGCCCCTGTGAGGCCTTTACCGCCTGTTCTGTTACTGTTCTCCATGTCCCCCGTATACCCCGTCCCCATCCCCGTCTCCCCTCAGATCTGTCCAACAGGAACTCCCAGCTGCTCCCTCATAACACACAGACACAGCCAACCTCACAAAGATGACATCAATCCCAACCATGATGTCACCACCAAATTACAGGACCACAAACAGGGTCTTCTGAAATCCTACTTCTGTACCTCTGACTCTCGCTGTTTAATGTGAGAGAAGTAAGGAGACTGTAGGACTGTTGAAAAGGTGGTGACTCTCTCTTCAGTTGATTGTGGTGACTCTCTTTTCAGTTGATTTGCCCTGTGGGTGAGTATAGTTTCATCTGTATAACAACACTGGCAGATAATTTGTACATAAACACTTAGTGCCATGTTAGCAGAATGCAGGGACATGGAGCAAGAGACCACTCAGGGCTTTCTTCCTCTTATTGTGACCTGTAGAGGCCCTGGAAGACAGGCTATCCTGACATTGGGTCCAGAAGGACAGGCTATCCTGACATTGGGTCCAGAAGGACAGGCTATCCTGACATTGGGCCCTGGAGGACAGGCTATCCTGACATTGAGCCCTGGAGGACAGGCTATCCTGACATTGAGCCCTGGAGGACAGGCTATCCTGACATTGGGTCCAGAAGGACAGGCTATCCTGACATTGAGCCCTGGAGGACAGGCTATCCTGACATTGGGCCCTGGAGGACAGGCTATCCTGACATAGGGCCCTGGAGGACAGGCTATCCTGATATTGACAGAGACACCCAGCCACAGGCTGTTCTTATCCCTGCCTATATCTCCAGAAATACCTCCCAAACAGTCAGACTACCAAATCTAGTCATTTGGGTCACCGTGGCTCCCGTGGTATCGCTGCAACTCCCCTAGCCAGAAACCCAGAGCAAAACAAAAGGCATATAAACAGAAGGGAAATGAAAGAGTGTTTCTTGGGTTGTTCTCTCCCTAGCTGGCTGGCTGGCTGGGTGCTCTCTTTATAGCCTGTCATCACAGAGAGAGCTGCCGTCAAGCTGGGAGAGAAGGGGGAGAGAGAACCAGGGGCGAAAGAGAAAGAAAGAAAGAGAGAGAGAGAGAGAGAGAGAGAGAGAGAGAGAGAGAGAGAGAGAGAGAGAGAGAGAGAGGCTAGCTCTAGGCCCTGTTACACAGCAGCTGGCTGTCCCACAGCCAGACCTGTTAAAGAGCTGCCTAGCTGCCGGAGGAAATGAGTGTTGTGAACGTTAGAGCTATACAGCCCATAACACAGCCCACAGCAGCCTAGGAGGGAGGCCGCTAGGCAGGCGGGGCCTGTAACCCCTTTTTGGTTCCAGGTAGAACTCTTTTGGGTTCTAGATGGAACTTAAAAGGGTTATACCTGGAACCAGAAGAGTATTACCTGGAACCAAAAAGTGTTCTTCAAAGGGTTACCCTATGGGGACAGCCAAATAACCCTTTTAGGTTCTAGATAGCAACTTTTGTGTGTACAGGTCAAATTAACACTCAATAAATACACAGATACAGATATCCAGATGTTCAAATATCAAGGTTTGGCATAATTCATTGAAAAGATAATGTGATTTGAAATAAGCTGGAGGGAAGCTAAGAATGAGTATGAATGGGCTCTTCTTTATTTTCAAGTTTTCCACTCCGCTAGCCAGCACCTCGCCTATATAGGTGTGCGTTTCTTTTTCTTCGAGGCTAAGAATGAGTAACATAAATAGAATGGAGATGTTTTTGTGTAGCCACAAGCACATCTCTAGTGAGAGATGTCTTAGAGAGCATTGCCTCCCCAGGTCCCAGTGCCTTCTACCCAACCGCAAGCCTCAAGCCACCCCCCAGTCCCACACACACACACACACACCCTTGTTGCCCCTAGAGGATAAGGCCTCTGCTGTGAACCTGAACGGCAGGAGAGGAGAGGAGAAATGAATCATTCAACACGGTAAGAGACTGTTAGAGCCTCTGAACATTTTACAGGCTGGCTGGAGGCCTGAAATACACTAACTAACATCCATCCCACCTCAGGAATCCCAGCTACGCAGCCAGAAGAATATGAAAATACAACTGTCTAGAGGTGTCGCTTCCAGGGAGATTTGTGTACATCGCTGGGATGTGTAATAACAGAACAGATTCATATTGTTGTCATTCCTGGCTTGTTCTGACAACTCTTCCATCATCTGCCTCTCGGTCCAGAGTATTTAGAAAACGACAGACAGACTAAATTGGTCACACTTGTGTTGCAACTGGAGAAAGAACACAGTGACAGCAGCCTTCAGGTGCTTTTTAGCAGGCCCCTTACCAGGCTCAGATGTGCTGCACGGTGCTGAGGCAAAAAAAACATCATCACTCTGCCTGTACTGAGGGTGAAATTCATGCCCCCTAAAACACACGCACACACACACACGCAGACCCACACCCACACACTTCAGGAAGTGAAGCCGGGCTTTGTGTGGAGTGTTCGGTGTAGCAGCGTGGAGGCACCCACTCCTCCAGCGCCCGCGGCTCCCTGGGACGTGGTGTGGTCGGGTGGGCAGCGTGGAGGCACCCACTCCTCCAGCGCCCGCGGCTCCCTGGGACGTGGTGTGGTCGGGTGGGCAGCGTGGAGGCACCCACTCCTCCAGCGCCCGCGGCTCCCTGGGACGTGGTGTGGTCGGGTGGGCAGCGTGGAGGCACCCACTCCTCCAGCGCCCGCGGCTCCCTGGGACGTGGTGTGGTCGGGTGGGCAGCGTGGACGCACCCACTCCTCCAGCGCCCGCGGCTCCCTGGGACGTGGTGTGGTCGGGTGGGCAGCGTGGACGCAGCCATCCATTAAATCAGACAAGGTTTGCATTTTTATTTGGACGCTGCTATTAATAATGAAGTGATGCATGGCTGGCATATTTCCCTCCCTATCCTTCCACCCCTCCTCCCTCCTCCTCACTCACACAGATGCTTTTAGCTCTCTCTACTAGGTCCAGCTGAGTACTGACGTGATAGCTAGCTCAACACGCTCCATTCAACACAGCCATACGTTGAGTCAACAGCAGGTTCACACTGCCCCTCCCCTTCTCTCAGCCAGCCAGCCAGCCTGCCAGCCTACCTAGCACTGCAGGAGGGAGTGAGAGCAGCAGCTTTTTGTACAAACAGTCAAAGTCAGTATGCTCCATGGCTAACGTGGTGGCCCGTAGACACACTTAGAGCCATTTGAGGGACTTGGAGTGCTCTGTTCACTCACTAGCGCGGTTCATGCTGGGTCGCTAGATGAGTGACTGAGTGCCCACTGAGGTATATATGAACTGGAGACAACGTCCAAGATGGTCAAACGTTGTTTTCAATGTAATCTACTCACGTTCGCCTGCACCATTTCGTGGTTGCTGTCATCTGCTTTACAGAGCTGATAACAGTGGAAAGCGTGCTTCTAAACTGGAACCCTGGCCCCGTGTGAGTGCCAGGTCCAGGGCATTACTGAGACACCTGCTTGCGTTAGTAAAAGATGGTGACAAAGCGTGATAAACTGTGTAATTTGAATAATACTTCACAACTGTTCCCAATTAGCTGTCAATGTCACTGCCATTAGGCTCGCTTCGATGGGATTTGTCTACATGCCAAGTAGGTGGGGAACGGGTTGGCGGTGGGGTTTCAACATAAAACGAGTGAATTATATGTCAGACTAAAACCTTTATAATGTTGTAGGTTTACACACCACAACGAAACTATACTTTTACATTGAGGCTAGACGAAAAGTTTGCATCTGTTAGTTAGACAAATCTGCAATGAACCACAGGAGGCTTGGGCCCTGTACTCGGCATGGGGGTAGAAGGAGAGAGGACTGGCACAGAGAGAGAAAGATAGGAGAGAGAGAGAGAGAGAGAGAGAGAGAGAGAGAGAGAGAGAGAGAGAGGAGAGAGAGAAATCGAGGGAAGACTGGCAGTTTTAAACCAACCAAATGTTTAGTTAGTCAATCATAGTTACCCACATCCCCCTAGGGCATTCCCTCCTCCAGAAAAGTGAGGGAACGAACAGAGAGAGAGGGTTAGCTGGCTCCAGGCTCCTGTTCTGATGCTCTATACTCAGCAGTGGTGTGTATTCATGGGTACCAAGGGAAGCCAGGCTTCCCCAAAAAATTGTTAAATAAAAAATAATAATAATAATTTATCTTTCGTCTCTCTGTGTTTCATCATTTTCCTTCAATTCACAAGAGGCTGAATGTATCTCACAGGAGAATGCATCCGAGCGAGTGAAACAGCGCCCCTCTGTCTCTCTATGTGTAGGTCATCTATCTGATGCTGTCTGGTCTGAACGAATATGACATTGTTGCCGCACGTAGCATAGAAGGCAAGCGAAGCCAGCTAGCATCTGGCCTACCTAGACAAAAAAAAGTATAACAAATTTGCCAATCAGCGTTGGGCTAAACTGAGCGAGCTCAACTGTGAAAAGTGTCAAGGCAAGCCCATTGAGAGCATTTGTCATTGACAGAAAGACTTGAATTGTTGCATTTCGTTTTGTTGTTGTCCTCCAGTGACTAGCCAGCTAGCTAAAATTGTCCCTTTCCTAATTTAACCAATGGTGGAGATAGGGATTTGGACTTGTGGTTTTACTTAATGCTCCGTACTGGCCAATGGTTATAATGGCGATTCTGATCCAACCATAAATTCATACATTGTGCCCCTGGCCTGAGAGGATGGAAGTTCAATATGTAGCTAGATGTAGAAGGCTAATGTTAACTAGCTAACGTTGCCCATGAATGGAAGTTAGGCTAGCGAGCAACCATTTTAGTCAGGTAGTCTAGGACAACAAAAACTAAAAGTGTACTATATGACAGAGTGATAGACCGTTTCGTCAACATGAAAGAGAGGAGGATGGCATTGATGTTTCTCTACAAGTAGGATGAGTTAACATGTTTTTCTACTTGCACGCACACACACACGCACACACACACATACGCACGCACACACGCACACACGCACACACACACACGCACACACACACGCACGCACACACACACGCACGCACACACACACTCAAGCACAGAAATCAGAACCATGGACAGCCACATCATATTTAGCTGACGTTGATTGGACTAAATAGTTTTTGCTATCTTTTAGTTGTCACTGTATTAGACTAAGCAGAGGTGATTTGATAATGTTGAAATGTTGAAGTTGAAATGGTGCTGGAATAATAGAGGCAGCTCCTGTTTTCTTTGCGACTTGTGGTAACTCTCCGTGGTTCTAAATCAATAGCTGTTTAGTGGGCCCGAAAATGTCAGAAACACTCTCTTGCTTGACCATGCTGTAGTTCACGTAACGCTCTGTTACTGTGCAATATGCTTTCACGGTCGCGGTCACGGCTCCGGCTATCACGGTCGCAAGGCATATGAATTAACAGGTTAAAGAGCAAACAATGCAATTATCTCAAGGGGGGAGGGGTTTGGCTTCCCCAGTGATTTTCCCCACGCACCGCTACTGATACTCAGTAACACCTAAGACCTGACTGTGGCATAACAACACCACCAGGGCCACGTCAGCAGCCCTGCACACTGGCTCCCTACCCAGGCTCCTACTATCCTGTTTTTCTTTGTCCGTTTATTTTCCAGATTCCTTTCCAGGAGTGATATGTGGGCCTCCGTTGTGTGGTGTGAATGGGGTGTGAGGTGGTGAGTGGCAGACAGTGACAGCCCTCACACCCCGTGCCCCCCCGTCCCCTCCCCTGTCACACTCTGTCCGCTCCGTCACAGACAGGCCAGCCAGACCTCCAATTCCCTGAAGTCAGGCCGTCCCTGGCCCGTCCCCTGGCCCACGCTGCCACTCACAGCCCGGTCGCTCATTTAGGCCAGGCCATGTGACCAGACTGACCCTGTGACTAGTGGACCAGGACAGGACCAGGACCCGGCAATGGTCTGTTCAGCCAAAACACTGAGACTGAGACTGTCAACACGGTGTGGGCGGTGAGCTGGCTGCTCCTCCCTAGCCGGGCCTGGTTCAATGTGCCTGTGGCTGTTCCGGTTTAAAACCTGGGGCCTGAGAGGCTGAGAGGCTGAGGCTGAGAGGCTGAGAGGCTGAGAGGCTGAGAGGCTGAGAGGCAGGCAGGGAGGGAGGATATAAACAGCACATTGATGGACAGTAGCCATCTGAACATGCCTCCAAACGGCTTTTGAAGCCCGGCTGCATGTAAGGCGCCCTTGAAAAAACTGAGCAATGTTTCAAAGCCTAGGTTTCAAACAGTGCTCCCCGCAATGTCAGAGTACCAGCAGAATGTAATGTATGCAGAGAGCTAAATGATGTTAGGCTTGGAGTAAGAAGAAACAGCGTGGTATATTAAGTTCCTCTCTTAATGAAATGATACACACACACGCGTACACAAACACACTCAGTGCTCTTGCAAGCACACCCAAATTATGGGCATATTTACATTGGTCAGGAGAAAAAACGACTGAATCTTTCTATTGAGTGCCTGTGGGAGTTTCCAGGTGAACAGCGTCTGTTTGCTTTTTAATGACAGAGCTAATGCAACACACACTCTGCACAGAGCTGTTTCTGGCTGGGTGGGTGGGGGGCAGTGTGTGTGTGTGTGTGTGTGTGTGTGTGTGTGTGTGTGTGTGTGTGTGTGTGTGTGTGTGTGTGTGTGTGTGTGTGTGTGTGTGTGTGTGTGTGTGTGTGTGTGTGTGTGTGTGTGTGTGTGTGCGTGCGTGCGTGTGTGTGCGTGTCCAGGCTACAGGCAGTATGGCACACAGCGGCTCATTCATGGCAAGCAGGCTCTGGGGTCAGGCCTGTTGAGGTAGGGGGTGCGGCTGGGACACACTAATGGCCCGTGGAGTGAGAGGGCCTCTGTGTTACAGGCACCCAGGGGCCAGAAGCCTCCCAAAACCACAGCTCCATCACGGACCAAGAGGCTACTCTACCCACCGCCACCAGCTGACAGCAGGGAGGCCAGGCCATCCCGGACCAGCCTGGGGAGGCTGGGGGGTGATAGGCTGGTCTGGGGGTGGGGCACAACGCAGAATTCTCCACCACTGGACCACACCACTGTGTGTGTGTGTGTGTGTGTGTGTGTGTGTGTGTGTGTGTGTGTGTGTGTGTGTGTGTGTGTGTGTGTGTGTGTGTGTGTGTGTGTGTGTGTGTGTGTGTGTGTGTGTGTGTGTGTGATGGGCGCTGGTCAATATGAACTGCAGGAAGGGCCCAGAATGACACATCCGCTGATAAAGCTGCATGTGGGTCTGTCCGGCCGTCCGGCCTGAGTGAGGAGGGAGTTATCCATGGCCTGGCAATGTTTGTTGCTTTTAGGGTAAGGGGATCCCTGCCAGAAGGCTGTGGGAGGGAGGGGGCACATCTGTGTGGGACATGCCCTGTGGCAATGTCGTTTCACCCCAACATTCACCCCTCTTGCCTGCCCTCCCTCCCAGCCCCCTATCCTGATCCTTTGTAATAAGCCAAGCCAATGGGAGTTACGGTCATCTCTGCTCCCATAACTGACTCTAACCGTCATATTGTAGCCTGCAGGACTCCACCTCAGGCACTGGACCACACAAACCAGCTCAACTTTCAAACAGCAGACAGCCAGAGATATCTGGCTGGGAGAAAGGAAAGGCTCTCTATTGAGACAGAATTAACCATGAAGCGATGTGGGTGTCGCAGTTAAACTGAATTACCATTGAATGTAAATGTCTGGCTACTTAATGGCAGAACAGGTGCAGTCAGAGACCCTAAATGAGATAAATGAATAAAACATCTCTCTCTCTCTCCCTCTGCCCCTCTCTCTCTCTTCTCTCTCTTTCTCTGTCTCCCTCCCTCTCTCTCTCTCTCTCTTTCTCTTTCTCCATCTCTCAATCTCACTCTTGCTGTCTCTCTCTCTCGCTCTCCTCTCCTCTCTCACACACACACACACACACACACACACACACACACACACACACACACACACACACACACACACACACACACACACACACACACACACATAGAGAGCGGTGAAAGCTGACACAAAGTCAATGGCATGAATAATTCACAGCACTCTCCTTCTCCGAGCCACGGCTGACCTTTCCCCGCAGGAAGTGGAATCGAAACACAACAATGGGCCTGGAGCTGAAGCGCACCACGCGAGGGGAGAGGGTGGGGGGGGTCTCCCATAACACCACACCACCACCAAGACATTAAAGACGGGTCAGAATAAGGACGATTAAACAGAATGATTAAATCATGGCTAAAGCTCATATACCTCACCTACAGCTGTCTGTCTGTAAACCCTCAACTATAACTAAGCCCTCAGAATGAATAGATAAATAAATCTGTAATCAACAACCACAAGTGTTATGTATTGTGTTCTACCGCGTATGAATCAACACATGCCTGTAACTTTAATATATCATCATGTCCACAAAACGTCATCACTTCCCACAGAACTAGTGATGGACTCCCTGTCAATGCTTCCCATACACTAGTATTATATGGCTGTCATTAGTGATCCATTCTATCAGTGTAGTCAGTAGTTGAGTGTAATGTGTCAGGCAGCAGCAGTTTGTGTGTGCGTTTGTGTGTGTGTGTGTGCGCGCGTGCGTGCGTGTGTGTGTGTGTGTATTTTGAGAAGTAGGATAGATAGGGGAGTAGGGCTGATGGCTGATGTGATGCGGTGAGGCGCCAAGCTCTGTGATCTCAGCCTGCTGATGAGAGCTAATGAGATTAGTGAGGCCCCAGGTGTGTGTGTGCGTGTGCGTGTGTGTGTGTGTGTGTGTGGGGTCTATTTCTACTTGAATTATTACACACTATTTGAATCTAATAAGTCAGCCATCATTCAAGACAAATTAGGTAGCGGGCTACATAGAAAAATATCGGATACTTTCTTTGATTTTCTAGTCTGACATTTTTCTATTTTTGTGCCAAGAGAAATAAAATGGCAGTATGTGCACTTTAAGCAGGGTGGCCTGAAACTAGTTGCCCCTCTGTTAGACTTTCACTTCCTCCATCTCTACAGCACAGCTTCCCTACTTGTAGCCCCAGAGCCCCTGATGGATGTAAATCTGAGCTCAGAATTTGAATAAGTCTCACATTAGTCACAGTGAGTTGAAAGACAAAACAATAAGAGGACATTTTGGATGTCCCACAAAGTAGCAATTTCTTCATAATTTCAATGCATTTTACAAGCGTCAACTTTTTTCCTCAAAGAAAGCCTTTGGTGGACATAAGTCAGATGAAATGCATGAACTGTGCGACCTGCACATCTACCAGGGCATGGCTGTGTCCCCTCTGTGAGGCGCCCACAAAACGGGCCAGGGTTGAACAGGAAGTGACATCAGCTCCCATAGAGGAGCGCTTCCTGTCTGCCATTCTTCGCTGGAGACAAAAAAACACAGCGATCAGCAGGAAACCCTGAACATCAGCTCAGAGCCCAGATCACTTCCAACATCCTTCCCACACCTAACCACACTGCAGCACACACACGCACACTGACACACTGACATACAGACACACACACACTTTCAGATGGACACTTCTAGAAGAAACCACCAACCACCAGCAGCTATTTCAAAAGACAAAACTCTATCCCAACCATTTAGACACAACACTATGAATGGAGGTCTGTGTTCTGCAGATGTCTGGCCCGGAGAGCGACCCATCAGAAGACAATAAACACTTGGAGAAAATAGGAGGAAGATAGATGAATGAAGGTCATCAATTTTTCATGACCCTCTCCATTTCAAATGAACCCCTTGTCTGTGTGTACCTTGGGGCATCTTTAACGTTCATTCCTAGAGGAGGAGGGGCTTGTTCGAGGGTGTAACAGTGGGTGAAATCCTGCTCAACGCTCACAATCCATCTACACTAAAACGTCAAAGGCCACTAGAACCCAGGCTGCTGCACACAACACGCTGGGTCTGTTTTTAAAGAGAAAAACACTCAAACCCCCAGTCAATGTATGATTGGCAGCCTGGGTTCCCCCCTCTCTCCACCTGACTGCATGACTTTGATTGACGGGACTCACTGCTCTCCTGCCACTGGCCCTTATCCCCCCACGGCACTACCCTCTAAGCCCACAGCCCACGGACGAATGCTGAAAGGTCTCCCGCGGGCTCCTGTGGAGTGGCCAGGGGTGACCCCCACCCCGGGAGGACACAGATGAGCGGCCCCAGCAACCCTCTAGCACTGAGCCTCAGACACACTGAGCCGCTGAGCCCCTCAGCCTAGCAGCCTAGCGGAGCCTGAGCTGGGCTGTGTGGTAGGTAGCCCTCAGGGCCATGGGAGAAGGAAGAAGGGGGAGACGAGAGAAATCAAACACTGCTGAGACAGAGACAGAGAGAGAGAGAGAGAGAGAGAGAGAGAGAGAGAGAGAGAGAGAGAGAGAGAGAGAGAGAGAGAGAGAGAGAGAGAGAGAGAGAGAGAGAGAGAGAGAGAGAGAGAGACAGAGACAGAGACAGAGAGAACCTGAGCCTACGCCTACGCCTTCACTATGGTGAATCACTAAAACAATACAGAAATACACTACGGAAAAAATAAGGAACAGCATGTCAGAAATCAGCTCAATGAAATTGAAGAATACATAGAATCGAACCACTTCTGGGAAAATTGGAAAACTCTAAACAAACAACAACATGAAGAGTTATCTATCCAAAACGGAGATGTATGGGTAAACCACTTCTCCAATCTTTTGGGTTCCATAACAAAGAACAAATAGCAAAAACATATACATGTTCAAACACAAATCTTAGAATCAACTATTAAAGACCACCAGAACCCACTGGATTCTCCAATTACATTGAATGAACTACAGGACAAAATACAAACCCTCCAACCCACAAAGGCCTGTGGGTTTGATGGTATCCTAAAAGAAATGCTAAAATATACAGACCACAAATTCCAATTGGCTATACTTAAACTCTTTAACATCATCTTCAGCTCTGGCATATTCCACAATATTTGGAACCAAGGACTGATCACCCCAATCCACAAAAGTGGAGACAAATTTGACCCCGATGACTACCGTGGGATATGCGTCAACATCAACCTTGGGAAAATCCTCTGCATTATCATTAACAGCAGACTCGTACATTTCCTCAGCCAAGACAATGTACGTTTTTACCAAATTACCATACGACAGACCACGTATTCACGCTGCACACCCTAACTGACAAACAAACAAACCAAAACAAAGCCAAGTCTTCTCATGCTTTGTTGATTTCAAAAAAGCTTTCGACTCAATTTGACAAGAGGGTCTGCTATACAAATTGATGTAAAGTGGTGTTGGGGGAAAACATATATGATATTGTAAAATCCATGTACCCAAACAACAAGTGTGCGGTTAAAATTGGCAAAAAACACACACATTTCTTTCCACATGGCCGGGGGGTGAGACAGGGATGCAGCTTAAGCCCCACCCTCTTCAACATTTATATCAACGAATTGGCGAGGGCACTAGAACAGTCTGCAGTACCCGGCCTCACCCTACTAGAATCTGGAGTCAAATGTCTACTTTTGCTGATGATCTGGTGCTTCTGTCCCAAACCAAGGATGGCCAACAGCAGCATCTAGATCTTCTGCACAGATTCTGTCAGACTTGGGCCCTGACAGTAAATCTCAGTAAGACAAGAATAATGGTGTTGCAAAAAAAGATCCAGTTGCCGGGACCAAAGGAACATCAAATTCGTCATGCCAATTAGGATCTGGCTAAAAATACTTGAATCAGTTATATAACCCATTTCCATTTATGGTTGTGAGGTCTGGGGTCCACTCACCAACCAAGAATTCACAAAATGGGACAAAGACCAAATTGAGACTCTGCATGCAGAATTCTGCAAAAAGAGTAGAATTAGGCCGATACCCGCTATTGATCAAAATCTAGAAAAGAGACGTTAAATTCTACAACCACCTAAAAGGAAGTGATTCCCAAACCTTCCATAATAAAGCCATCACCTACAGAGAAATTAACCTGGAGAGGAGTCCCCACAAACAGACCCCACAGAGCCCCAGGACAGCAATACAATTAGACCCAACCAAATCATGAGAAAACAATTTACAAAAAAACTATTTGGCCCTAAAAAGAGAGTACACGGTGGCAGAATACCTGACCACTGTGACTGACCCAAAATTAAGGAAATCTTTGACTATGTACAGACTCAGTGAGCATAGCCTTGATATTGAGAAAGACTGCCAAAGGCAGAGAAGACAGGCTATGTGCACACTGCCCACAAAATGAGGTGGAAACTGAGCTGCACTTCCTTACCTCCTGCCAAATGTATGACCATATTAGAGACACATATTTCCCTCATATTACACAGACCCACAAAGAATTTGAAAACAAATCCAATTTTGATAAACTCCCATATCTATTGGTTGAAATAACAGTGTGCCGTCACAGTAGCAAGATGTGTGACCTGTTGCCACAAGAAAAGGGCAACCAGTGAAGAACAAACACCATTTTAAATACAACCTATATTTATGTTTATTTAGTTTCCCTTTTGTACTTTAACTATTTGCACATCATTACAAAACTGTATATAGACATAATATGACATTTGAAATGTCTTTTTTCTTTTTGAACTTTTGTGAGGGTAATGTTTACTGTTAATTTTGTATTGTGAATTCTCTATTTCACTTTCTTTGGCAATGTAAACATGTTTCCCATGCCAATAAAGCCCTTAAATTGAAAATGAGAGCGAGAGAGAGAGAGACATAAAGAGAGAGAGAGAGAGACAGAGAGAGAGACTGAGAGAGAGAAAGACAGAGAGAGACCGAGAGAGAGAGACCGAGAGACAGAGAGTTGAGGAGAGAGAGAGAGAGAGAGAGAGAGAGAGAGAGAGAGAGAGAGAGAGAGAGAGAGAGAGAGTACAAAAGTGAGAAAAACAGAAATAAACACATCAGAAACAGAGACAGTGATGGAGAGTGAAAGGTTGAGTGAGACTGAGAAAAGAGGGAGTCCAGAGGCAGAGGGAGAGGGAGACACAAACACACACACATGCAGCACGGACGAATGAGTACACCTCTTTTAGAGTCAACCAGGCGCATGATAGGATTGTGGACAGCGCGCTGCATATTGTTAACCCTATATTAACTTGGAGAGGTAGAGGTTGATGGTTTGTTATTATGCCCTATTCTGTGAGGGATTAAGTGGGCCACACACAGATACACACACAAAACCTCTTTGTCACCCAAGAGGAAAGCAGCGTGTGTAAAGACTGAGACTGAAACAGAGCTTACACACAGCGCCATGGAGCGGATGGGGACTAAACTCACTCATTCTTTCTCTCTTTCTCTTATTCTCTCTCGTTCTCATTCTCTACCTATCTATATGTCAGTCCCCCAATGTAATTGCTGTACAATAGGGCCACAATCTGGACAGGCTTTGGGTTAACAATAGCAGCTTCACCCCGGTGTTGGATAATGCAGAGAGGCCATGTGGCAGTGAAAGGATCCTGCTAATACACATATTCATCTCATCACACTAATACCAGGCTGAATGGCCCAGGCCCAGCCACACACACACACACACACACACACACACACACACACACACACACACACACACACACACACACACACACACACACACACACACACACACACACACACACACACACACACACACACACACACACACACACACACACATACACACACACACACACACACACATACATAGAAAAACACACAATCAGCAAAGCTCTAAAAAACATTTCAGTTTGCAGGTCTAATCCTCTACTAATAATAATGGGCCAGTAGAGGCACCTCAGAAAAAGTTGTCCTTTTAAGATAAAACTATAATAAATATATTCACATTAACAAATAATTGATTAAAACACACTGTTTTGCAATGAATGTCTACAGCAGCCTCAGCAAAACGTGGATCAACGGATAAACATTTTTGAATTTGTCCAATCAAAACTCTCGTTTGCAATTGTTGGACTTGATGATTACACCCCAGATCAGCTAGATGCAGGAAAGAATGTGCAAGGTGGGATATAATGTGTCAATGTCTGTCACCTTGATTACTCAAATGTTTCTCTCGAAATATGCACATCTTTTGTCAACTTTAATTCATAGGCTAGGAGGTAGCAACCTTTCGACGGGTAAAGGGACAATTAGAGTATCATGTAGTAGTCTAACCCTATCCATGTTACATTGACCTGGGTGAATGGAACATGAATGACAGTCATCCATTATGCTGTAATAGAAGAACTGCAACGCCGCTGGGTTTTTCATACCCAACAGTTTCCTGTGTTTATCAAGAATGGTCCATGGGGGGAGGGGAGGGGGGGTGCAACTCAGTATTAGGAAGGTGTCTTAATGTTTTGTACACTCAGTGTATACTATCTATAGGATTTATCATAATCCCAAACTAATGATTGACAATCACAACTTTATCTTTTCTGTTTGGATTTGCCTTCCCCAGACCACCGCAGCCTGTAGGTAACGCTCTACATTCTGTTAAACATTCAACTGGAGGGCAAAGCAACCTAGTTTTAATTACTGTTGACTGGTTCTAGAGTCTCTCTCTCTCTTTCTCATTCTCTCTTTCTCCACTCTATCTGTCTGTCTCTCTCCCTCTCTCTCTTTGTTGTTTTGGTTAGAGAGCACAAATCCAGATGTTGGTCTGTGAGTGGAGATCAGGCCAGCCAGAGGGGCTGAGAACGCCTCTGGAGGGGGTGGAGGGGCGACAGGAAGTCCCACGGTATCCACGGGAACTCTCACATTCCATCTTCCGCAGGCTCCCTGACATCCTTGACATCTCCCAGCATGCTAGCTGATCTACACAGACCAGAGTAGAGTAGAGCAGAGTGGAGTAGACTGGAGTGGAGTAGAGTAGAGTAGAGTGGAGTAGAGCGGAGTGGAGTGGAGTATAGCAGAGTAGAGTAGAGTAGAGTAGAGTGGAGTAGAGCGGAGTGGAGTAGAGCGGAGTGGAGTAGAGTAGAGTAGAGTAGAGTAGAGTAGAGTAGAGTAGAGTAGAGTAGAGTAGAGCAGAGCAGAGCAGAGCAGAGTAGAGTAGAGTAGAGTGGAGTGGAGTGGAGTGGAGCGGAGCGGAGCGGAGCAGAGCAGAGCAGAGCAGAGCAGAGCAGAGCAGAGCAGAGCGGAGTGGAGCGGAGTGGAGCGGAGCGGAGCAGAGCAGAGCAGAGCGGAGTAGAGTGGAGTGGAGTAGAGTAGAGTAGAGTAGAGTAGAGTAGAGTAGAGTAGAGCAGAGCAGAGCAGAGTAGAGTAGAGTAGAGTAGAGTAGAGTAGAGCGGAGCGGAGCGGAGTAGAGCAGAGCAGAGCAGAGCAGAGTAGAGTAGAGTAGAGTAGAGCAGAGTAGAGTGGAGTAGAGCGGAGTGGAGTACAGCGGAGTGGAGTAGAGTAGAGTGGTGTAGAGTGGAGTAGAGCGGAGTGGAGTGGAGTAGAGCAGAGTAGAGTTGAGTAGAGTGGAGTGTAGTAGAGCAGAGTAGAGTAGAGCGGAGTGGAGTAGACCGGAGTGGAGTAGAGTGGAGCAGAGCGGAGTAGAGTAGAGCAGAGTAGAGTAGAGCGGAGTGGAGTAGACCGGAGTAGAGTAGAGTGGAGTAGAGCGGAGTGGAGTAGAGTAGAGTAGAGTGGAGTAGAGTAGAGTGGAGTAGAGCGGAGTGGAGTAGAGTGGAGTAGAGCGGAGTGGAGTAGACCGAAGTGGAGTAGAGCGGAGTGGAGTAGAGTGGAGTAGAGTAGAGTAGAGTGGAGTAGAGAGGAGTGGAGTAGAGTGGAGCAGAGCGGAGTAGAGTAGAGCAGAGTAGAGTAGAGCGGAGTGGAGTAGAGTAGAGTAGAGTGGAGTAGAGTAGAGTGGAGTAGAGCGGAGTGGAGTAGAGTGGAGTAGAGCGGAGTGGAGTAGACCGAAGTGGAGTAGAGCGGGTGGAGTAGAGTGGAGTAGAGTAGAGTAGAGTGAGTAGAGAGGTGAGGAGTGGAGTAAACCGGAGTGGAGTGGAGTAGACCGGAGTGGAGTAGAGTAGAATGGAGTAGAGCGGAGTGGAGTAGAGCGGAGTGGAGTAGAGTAGAGTGGAGTAGAGAGGTGGAGTGGAGCCGGATGGGAGAGAGAGTGGGGTAGAGTAGACCGGAGGGAGAGTAGAGTGGGAGTAGGGTAGAAGCCGGGAGAAGGAGTGGAGTAGAGCGGAGTGGAGTATAGTAGAGTGGAGTGGAGTGGAGTAGAGCAGAGTGGAGTAGAGCGGAGTGGAGTAGACCGGAGTGGAGTAGAGTGGAGTGGAGTAGAGTAGAGTAGAGTAGAGCAGAGTGGAGTAGACCGGAGTGGAGTAGAGTTGCGCGGAGTGGAGTAGAGCGGAGTGGAGTAGAGCGGAGTGGAGTGGAGTAGAGTAGAGTAGAGTGGAGTGGAGTAGAGTGGAGTGGAGTAGAGCAGAGTGGAGTAGAGCGGAGTGGAGTAGAGCGGAGTAGAGCGGAGCGGAGTGGAGTAGAGCGGAGTGGAGTAAAGCGGAGTGGAGTAGAGTAGACCGGAGTGGAAGAGAGTAGACCGGAGTGGAGTAGAGCGGAGTAGAGCGGAGTAGAGCGGAGTGGAGTAGACCGGAGTGGAGTAGAGCGGAGTGGAGTAGAGCGGAGTAGAGCGGAGTGGAGTAGACCGGAGTGGAGTAGAGTAGACCGGAGTGGAATAGAGTAGACCGGAGTGGAGTATAGCGGAGTAGAGCACTGGTCCTGGGAGGACAGAGCAGATCAGCACTTCCTCCTTTGGGGCTGGGGCTACATGGGGCTGGAGCTGGGGTTCCCAGAGACAAAACAAAGCCAAGGACACACTCAGGGGCCCTGCCCAGAACACTGCTTTGTTAGGGGAAATGCATAGCTTGGATCTAGCTTATGGATCTAGCTCGCCTATTCTGCTTGTAACTAGACCTAGGTGAAAAGACGATGGTTGAGGTACATTGACAGGGATCAGTCGAGAGAGTCACACACACACACAAATAGACACACATACACCACACCCTCCTACTGGAGGATCTCCAGGTCAGGGAATAATGGAGTGTGTGTAAACTGAGACGTCTCAAATGAGCCGACGGGAACGGGAACAGGGCTTGTGATGTACTGATACCATGCCGTTCTTCAGACCAGCCAACACAATCACCTATGCAGTACACACACACACAATAAATGTGCTCTTTGAAACTGTTCCTTCAAAGCCTCACTTTGGGACACAAGTGTTTATCCACATCTTAAGGATTTCTCCAAGCAGAAAAACAAGTGAGGAGGGGTGTGTGGAGTGAGACGAGGCAGAAGACAATAGTGGGCTCTCTGTGGGTGGAGTAGGATGAGGGGGGTGGATGGAGGGAGGGAGGGGGAAGAGGAGGGCAGATCTGATCTGAACCCCATCTGAAGGAGAGGAAAAGGGGGAAAGTGAAGAGGCGTCTATTAGATGTCAGTGGGCTTTTGTGTCCATGTCAATGAGGAGGATTAAGGTATTTGAAATAATCTGACTGAGACTCGGATAGGTCTCAGCACAGAGAGGGAGAGAAGGAGAGGAGCATATGGTAGAGCAGGGAGACCACACACACACACACTAACAGGTAAAGAATAACACGGTATGCACAAGGCAGCCATTACATTCACTGACACACTGTTTTCGTAGATAACCTCAATCAGGAAAACAACTGTAACCTGACTTCATACACAGAAAAGAAGAAGATCGCGAAAGCGATAAAGAAATTATTTTCCCACAGAAAAACCCAATGCTTCATATTGTGTGTTTACAAAGTAGAGAGAGAATAAACCACAGTTAATATGAGATTTGTTCTTTTAACAACATAATAAGGCATCATTAGTGGGGTTTTTCCATTCCGGGGGATTTGCTGCAGTTATCCTGGTGTCTTATAAGAGTGATCTAATTAGTGAATCACTCTCCCTCCTCTCTCTCTCTCTCTCTCTCTCTCTCTCTCTCTCTCTCTCTCTCTCTCTCTCTCTCTCCTCTCTCTCTCTCTCTCTCTCTCTCTCTCTCTCTCTCTCTGTCTCTCTCAGCCAGGAGAATTAGCTAACGCTAGCCCTGCTAATTACAGCGCCACAATCAAATCTGTTCTCTGAAACAAGAGCACACTAATGAGGCCTTATTTATTGAATTAAACAACTTCAAGGAAAAATATAGAAGTTGGATTTTTATGATGTATTCGGGATAATATGTCCTGATTGAGATGGTATCTATCAGCTAAGGCTAGCTGCTTGTTTGTGAACCCCACCCCAAAAAGAATAAGAGCGGGTAAAAAAAAACTGCCAGAATACATCAGACATAAATGAGGTTCTTTTTCTCCTTTTTTCTGTTTTCACATGACCCATTTTCCGGTGCTGCAGGAGCGCGTGACAGGGAGGAGAATAATTGTGTATGATGGTATGATAACCTCACAACTAAGCCGTGGACTGTGCCTGCCTGGCTACCTGACAAAGCATCGGGAGAGGAGACAGTCCCACCACAAGGGACCAGCCAAGGCATCATAGGATACATGGTTATTTTTCAGTAGATTCACCTGGGTCCTCTTTGGATATGTTAATAGTCTATGAACATCAATACATTCCCTTTCCCCCACAAACCTCAGCAAATAATCGTATTTTACAGGCGCTGGGAGAGCAATATGAATTGTGCTGAGGCCAGTGCACTTCTTTGTTTTGATGTATCTCCTATAAGCGTAAGGCACGGAGCAGTCACAAGCACAACCGCGGTGTTCTGGCAGTGAGAGAGGATGAGCTCAACAGAAGTTTCTGGGTTCATCTGGCCATTCTCATCTGAGCCCTGTTTGTTCACTGAAGTCTGAAGGTGTGTGACGGTAGAGAGGGGAGCAGGGGGGCTGGGTGGGGGTATCAGCTGCCCCCCAAGAGCGCTGACCCTTTCTGGCCCAGCGAAGCGGAACGCTGGGCAGTGAGGGTAAGAGGAGGGGAGGGGGCAGAACACGTGTCCCAGGTATGGGGCCAGCTTCTCTCCTCTCCTGGCACTGAGAGAACTGCATGTGTCACAGCTGATGTGCATCTGTGTCCTTCCTCTAGCGCAGGTCAGTGAATACATTACCACAGCACACACACTACTGCCATCCCTCTTTACAAGGGCAAGAAGTGTGTGTGTGTGTGTGTGTGTGTGTGTGTGTGTGTGTGTGTGTGTGTGTGTGTGTGTGTGTGTGTGTGTGCATGCGTGTGTGTGTCGGCGTGTTGCATGAGAAGCATTTGGCTCATGTGTTTGACCTGAAAAGACATACATATATTGGAATACTGAAATCCACCAATATATGTACATATTCATCACAGCCCATACTCTAGCGCAGTGCAATCCGTTCTTTTTTTTTTCTTCAAAAATAATCACATTTTTTCGATTTCGGTTTCGATTATGTGGGTTGAATTCTGTAACAACACAGAATAAAACAGTGAATACAAGTCCCATGATGGTAGTGACTGACCAATACTGCTGATCACCTATTAACCATCATTTATTCATATTACTTTACTTTGATAAAATATTTCAGTTGTTGTGTAAATTACACTTGTTTTATTTGATGACTTTATTATTTAATTCCAAGTCATCATCTCATCTCTATAGAGCTGCTGCCTATGCTGTCTGACAAAATCACTATTTTAGTAGTTATTCAAAGTAAATGAGGCATACTTTTATGACTGCTGAATACCAACTATCAATCACTTAGATCATGTATTTTCAGGTAGAGATACCTTGCGAAGCAACAGCTGCTTTCTAGATCCCCTCACGATAGCACATTCTTCTCTGCCTCTCCACACTAGCAGCAGCCGTAAAAGAAACACAGACCGGACAAATAGATGCGCAATGGATTATGGTCATTGTAGTTAATTACTAAGTTGTATGTGCTAAACTATGTCAAATATTGATCTGTTGGAAACTACAACTACCTACTACATCTCAAGGTTCAGGCTGAATCTGATTTATCTCAAGAGAAACTGTGCAATGTGCACATTGAGCTCACAGAAGAAAAAAAACGAAATGGATTTCAAATAATTGAACCGACATTAGTCAATTAGTTGTTTAAAAAATGTAAAATAACCACTCACTCAGCACTACCATACACAGACATACATATTGTACATACATACCTCACCCCCACACACATCCCCTGCTTCAGTAGGGTTTAATCTTCACAAATGAGACCCGAAGTCCATTTGACAAAAGCGACAAATCAGATCTGCCTTGTCACACTGAACAATAACTCTGGTGTGAACCAATGCAGCTCTGTGTGGTTTAAATCAAAAGCTTTCTTCCATGGTTATAAATTATACATTCGCATTAGGTCATACAGCCGCTGAGATACAGGCATTGTGGAGATCCCGCCAACAGAACCAAGTTAATCAGGGCTATTGTGTTAGATAGACGTCAAACAAGTCAAACTCCAATACTTTCGGACTGACACCACTACGAGCACGACTGGTAATATTACAACAAATGAATACAGTAAAGCTATATGGGAGGCTGAGGTCTAATGGCTCCTGTCTAGCTGAGAGAGACAAATGCACTGTGTAAGATAGAAGGCCCGTGTTTGAGTGCCCTGGAGGAATGATGGAGGGAGGGAGGGAGGGAGGGAGGGAGGGAGGGAGGGAGGGAGGGAGGGAGGGAGGGAGGGAAAGGAGTAGGGAGGGAGGGAGGGAGGGAGGGAGGGAGGGAGGGAGGGAGGGAGGGAGAGGAGTAGGGAGGGAGGGAGGGAGGGAGGGAGGGAGGGAGGGAGCGTGGGCTCCAAGCACTTTGGCAGCTATTGTTTCACAGTCCATTATCCATGTGGGTTTTATTAAGGGGAGCGGAGAGGAAAGGAAAGGAGAGGACAGACTCCTCATTCTGCCTCCCCTCGTCTTCCCTCCCTGACTGCGGAGGATAACACACTGTACACACTGACCACTCCACGTAGAGCACACTGCGCTCGCACACACACTGTGGTACTCACTGTAAACTTTACAGATAGAACCATAAGGTACACTCTGGCCAAACCATACAAGATACTTAAGTTGTGCTGATTGTGTGCCCCGCTTCCCCTCATGGTATCAGCAGCCTCAAAGGGGGTAGTACACAGACACATGCACACGGACATGCAGGCACTCACACACACACACATACATACACACGGACACAGTAGGAGTAGAGCCAGTGGAGGACTGTGTTACGGTACCTGTCGATGATGACTGGGTCAGACGGGGTCTCGTTGCGGTTGCCACAGCTCTTCTTGTCACAGCAGCGGCTGAGGGGCACAGAGGGAGAGAAGGAGGGGGGGTTAAAGAGAGAAAGAAAAACAGAGCCATGTTTCAGAGAGAGCTGCTTCAGCCAGGCCCAGACCTCCACAGGATAAAGGGGAAGGTACCAATTACCCAACAGCCTGGTCCTGTTCTGAGGCCTGAACTAAGCTCTGCCCAGCCCACCCAGCCCTTTGTCACCTGTAGAACAGACTGTCTCTGTGTGTCTGGGTGCATTATTTATCTCTACACATGGCTTGATTACAGCAGCCCAGAAAGACAAGCCATTCAGGGGCCAGCTTGGTTAGGGGATGACAGGTGTGCTAGGGAGAGGAGTGAGGGCTGGGGGGGTGAGAGCACCCCTTGTATCACCTGAGGCAGGTAGCTGGTAATCACCCCCCTCCCTCTCTCTCCCAGTCTCTCCCTCTTTCCCTTCACCCTCCTGGGTCAAACACTCTCTGTTCACTGCTAACCTGACACCTCCTCCCCTGCCTCACTCTGACAAAGGTGAGCATCATGGGGGGCTGGAGGGTGGCTGGGCTGGGATGGGTTCGAGGGAGTAGGGATGCGGTGGTAGGGAGCTGGAGGGAGGGAGGCTGCGGGGGAAGTGGAGCAGCTTGGAGAGACCCCCAGCTCATGTTTCCAGTGCACAGATGGCAGTGGGGTGTAGAATGGGGCTGGGGACAGGCCTGTCACATAAAACCCAAGGCATTGTCTCCCTCCTACAGGGCTGCTCTCTGCACTGAGTCAACCTACACCCCACCCACCCACCCCCATCCATCCTTCCATCCTCTCTCTGTTACTTCATCCCCCTCTCTATTCCTCCCTCCCTCTTCTCTCTCAGCCTTCTGCCTCGTCCATTTGGCAGGACTGATCGATCAGCTCCATTAATGATTCATATTGCGGCTCTCATGCCTCAGAGATATTGTAATGCAGGAGTGTACGTATCTGACTGAATCACATGTGGAGAGCGCAGTGCACAACAGAAAGAACAGTCTCTGTAGAGAGCAGGAGGGCATTGTGACTGACTGGAAGAGCTGCGGGTACAGCTAGATGTGAAAATGCATTGCTGGTGTAGTTATAACAAATGAGAGTCAAGCAAAGGATTTCAGGAGGACGTCCCAGGTCTTTGAAACATCTCCGTTCTTTCTTTCTTTGGCCTCACTCCTCTGTCTCCCCCTTGCTCTCATTTCTGTGCGACTCTCTGAAGTGGGTCACATTGGATCAGAATAGAGCGAGGCTGGGGGGGGGGAGACTAGAGCACTGATTCGTGGCTTCCCTGCAATCCAATCATCAGGCAGCACCCATGGGAGACAGGATTCTTTTCTATTTCTTCCCCCCCCACACACACACACACACACTCACTGTCACCCACCACCCCCCTCCCCTTCCTCCAACCAAAATTATGCTAATTACTACATGCCTCCACCAGCTTTGTTGAGGGGATATTTTCTTTTCCTGTTAACTTCCATTCGTTCCCGCAGGACATCCAAAGGAAATCACATCTTTAATCTCAACGCTTCCTTCCTGCCGCAGCTTTTGAAGAAATGAAATCTAAATCGCCTCATGTAATTAACAGGATGTAGTGATGTCTGTTCCTGTGAGGACAATGCTACCATACCAGACCCTCTAACCCTTGTTTATTTTTAATTTACTCAAAACCATGACAAATTATTTCAGTTCACCGGCTCTTGCCTAAAACCAAAACATTAAATCCCAATTTGTTTAATTAGTGGATCTCATCATTTGGAAATTACTTTTTTGTTGGTCCACGTAAAATGCAATATGACCTTAAATATGTTCCTCCTTTGTGAAAGCGTTGGAAAGCTCATTGTAGCCCGTTATTTGAGTTTGTAAAATGAAAGCACTAAGCACTTATGTCCCACGGTTGCAAGCTGGCTTGGCACCATATGGCTAATGGTGGTGCACGGCAATTAGCAGTACTGATTAATGGTGAGCAGACTAATTTTCTGCTTATAATTGAGACTGTGTTTGAACCCCCAGTGCAGAATCAGCACGTCTCCATCCCGGAGACTGGGACTGGGGAGGGGTGCAGGGCGGTTGGGACTGGAACCCCAAAAGTCACTGTCTGATACATCACAGTCTCCATGGTTAGGTTCCTCACAGTGGGCCTCTCTACTGATGTCTCGCACTCTCTCAGACCCTATACAATGCCTTAACCAAACACTGTATAGCAAGGCTATTCAACTCTTCCCCTATGAGGTCCAGAGCCTGCTGATTTTCTGTTCTACCTGATAATGAATTGCACCCACCTGGTGTCCCAGGTCTAAATCAGACCTTGCTTAGAGGGGAAGAATGTTGAAAAAAGTGGAACTGGCTTTGAGGTCCAGAGTCGAATTTGAGGGCCGTAGATGGGAAATGGCTATACTGTACAACTGTGGTGGTTGCATGGAATAATGGGTCAAATTTAGGCTGTAAACCCTGCACAAAAATGATCATTGTGTGATCATTGTTGATTTCTAATGCTACTGTTAATCATGACTTTATCTCAAATTAAAGAGTGAGTTACAGTTAAAGTGGTTCTGAAGAAAGGCCCGAAAATAACTTAATTCATGTTCTAAATATGAGTACGAATGAGGAGTATGCATCTTTGATTGTGTGTGTGTGTGTGTGTGTGTGTGTGTGTGTGTGTGTGTGTGTGTGTGTGTGTGTGTGTGTGTGTGTGTGTGTGTGTGTGTGTGTGTGTGTGTGTGTGTGTGTGTGTGTGTGGGTGTGTGTGGGTGTGTGTGGGTGTGTGTGGGTGGGTGGGTGTGTGTGGGTGTGTGTGTGGGTGTGTGTGTGTGTGACTATGAGTGCGTATGTGCGTATAAGTACATAAGTCCTTGCATATATTTCATAGTCACAATGCAAGGGAAGGCCCATTTGTTAGCAGCTGAACAACAGGAGAATTCAAATTGAGTAATGAGTTTCTGCATGTCCTAATTAAGCAGGCATCAGAGAGGTATTTTTAGGGGGAGAGAGAACTGTTCAAATGCCTCTAAAAATAGGAAAGAGTCTATCCTCACAACCCAGTTCCAAGCAAATTCATCTTTTGATTTTAATTAAAGGTACAACATTTGATAGCAAAACTCATCTTCCTCTACTTTCCCTGTTTCTTCGTTCCCCTTCTTCTGCAGGGAGGTATAGGGGTGACCTGCTTAGCTACAGTAAGGCTGAGCCTCTATGAGAACTGCCATAGACAATGCATGGTGAGGCCTTGCCATCACTGTAACATACTGTACGTATATGGTTGAGTAGTGCAGTGTAGTGTAGCGTAGTGTAGCATAGTGTAGCGCAGTGTAACGCAGTGTGGCGTAGCGTAGCATAGTGTAGCATAGTGTAGCGCAGTGTAGCGTAACGTAGTGTGGCGTAGTGTTGCGTAGCATAGTGTAGCATAGTGTAGTGCAGTGTAGCGCAGTGTAGCGTAACGCAGTGTAGCGTAATGTAGTGTGGCGTAGCACAGTGTAGCATAGTGTAGTGCAGTGTAGCGCAGTGTAGCGTAACGCAGTGTGGCGTAGCATAGCATAGTGTAGCGTAGTGTAGCGCAGTGTAGTGCAGTGTAGCGTAATGTAGTGTGGCGTAGCATAGTGTAGCATAGTGTAGCGCAGTGTAGCGTAACGTAGTGTGGCATAGCGTAGCAAAGTGTAGCATAGTGTAGCGTAGTATAGCGCAGTGTAGCGTAACGCAGTGTGGCGTAGCGTAACGCAGTGGGGGAGAAGCAGAGTTCCAGAGCTTCCTCTTCTTACCTGCACATGATCTCGTGTGTCAGTAACACTCGGCACATCTCTGGGTTCTTGTCTTGACCTTCATAAATAATGGCCTGCGAGGGGGAAAATGATAAAAAATATTGTATTAGAAACAGGTTGAGGATTTGTTTTCATAGCGAGGTTGGGTTATGGTCCTCACAGAGGCATGTTAGGGGAGCAGGTCAACTATATCTGTTCTGGAGAGAGAGTTCCTACTGTGGCCTGGTTCACATCTGGCCACATCTCTCTCCACACACTGCACAGCAGTCTCGATGGAAACATTATTAACGGACATATTAGAACGGAGCATTTTTCCAATGT
Source organism: Brachymystax lenok tsinlingensis (assembly GCA_030435695.1). Classification (NCBI taxonomy): domain Eukaryota; kingdom Metazoa; phylum Chordata; class Actinopteri; order Salmoniformes; family Salmonidae; genus Brachymystax; species Brachymystax lenok. The sequence continues at coordinate 45,901,938 of CM059795.1, read as the reverse complement.
CACTTTCTGCATGCTAAGAAAAGGAAATCACGGGAAGCTAGCCAGATGAACATGCAGTATGGTGGACTTAACTCATGGAACTTGTATCTGTTCTGTTTCTGGTCCTAACACGACACATCAGCATGTTGACTGATTCTGCCGTTTCCTTGTGTGACAACATATCACCACATTTTGTAATAACCAAGTAAATATTCTCTGAAAAGGCCAGGCCGGGCATTTTACAGCTTGCTGTGGTCCAGCCAAACAGGGCTGTGTGTGCTGATGGAAATATTACTTCCTGTCTCTCTTTAACATGGGCTGTGTCCCAAAATGCCCCCTATTCCTTATATAGGGGACTGATTTAGGCCAGGGTCCATAGGAAACAAATGTGGCCTTTAGATTTGGATGCAACACAGCACACTGAAGGGCATTATCCTTAAAGTAACTGTCCAGTAAAAATCTCACTTTTAAAAGTTCATATTCTGTTAACTCATACCCAAATAATGTTGTTGACTCACCAAATACTACGGTTTTCTTTTTAAGCCCCCCCACCTCAATCAAAAAAAATCCTTGCTATTTCCTCATAGAGGATGAGCTGGTTAATCAGCGGGCTACACGCATTCATATTTTTAATGACCGGTATACGCCCACCCCATTCTATTGTTGGGTTACGCCCACACCTGTCCAATACAGAAAGCTACTTTCTAACATACCTCATAACGATTCTTGGGGAGAATGATTATAGGTCCTATTTCATAGAAATCTGGAAACACTGGACAGTTACTTTAATCTATGGGGCGGCAGGCAGCCTAGTGGTTCGAGCGTTGGACTAGTAACCGAAAGGTTGCGAGATCGAACCCCCGAGCTGACAAGGTATAAATCTGTCGTTCTGCCCCTGAACAAGGCAGTTGACCCACTGTTCCTAGGCCGTCATTGAAAATAAGAATTTGTTCTTAACTGACTTGCATAGTTAAAAAAAGATGGTACTACCCATATACTTCGTACAGATTATAAACAGTCCACAAACTTAAAGGATTCTAATTTTATTGTTCGAATGCATAAGCTCCTTTCACCACCCAAAAGCCATCACACCCGTAGCCCCCCCTCCACACCACCACTACCAACACCCTCTCCCTCCCTCCCGTTTGGCATGGAATTTAAAAGAGCAGATTCCACTTGAGAAACACACAAACACACATTGCGGCCCTAAGAGCTTAATGTAGTATTTACTGCCTCTGGCCAGGGGATGTTTAATGAATAGCAGCGTGTGTCGTGTGGGAAATCTGTGGGACATGTCCAATATTTCTGTCCGGGAGGGAGGGAGGGAGGGAGGGAGGGAAGAGGCCGTCCAGGGCCCTGGCTACCCACAGAGCTACAGAGCGGGACATTACGTGAAGAGAGCCGAGAGGAGCCGAGAAAAGAGTGTATTTCATAGGAGGGTAACAGTGAGAGTGGCTGTTGGATGTTGAGGGGGCTTATGAGCCCTGCTGAGAAGCACAGGTTGACCCAGTCACTGTCAGTGCAGAGGCCTGCTGCAGGTACCATACCCAGGGAAGGGCCTACGACCTCTCACCCTAAGCACAGAACGCACACACAAAACCTTTGTGCTCACACTGTGACTCTTTTAAACCAAACAGACACATGGATGCATAAGACGTCATTTTGAATATGCTACACAGAATCCTGGCAATATTTTATGGAAAGTGGGCTGAGATTCTTCGTGCTTTATGAGTGCAGTGGGAATCGGGAATGTTGTGTTATTTTCCTGAACATTGTTGCCTCCCCCACCCTCTCTTCTCTCATTCTCTCAGGGCTTAGATATTCATGACTCATCGCACAGAGCACCGAACAGATAGTGAAAGCGCCGGCTGGGAGTCTCTCTACTGGCTTTGCTTCCCCCTCTCTCTGTTGTTAACAGTGAAGAGGATGGTAGCTGCTCTCGTATTTCTGTGACTGTCTGTCTTGTAGGAGTGTAACGGTTCTCATTCTACCTACTCTAGCGTGTAAAGCTCCATGCGCACGGCGGTGACGGTGGCGTCGGGGCGGTAAGATGGAGGCAGGGGAACGGGGTAGGGAGGGGAGGGGTGGGTGTGGGCGAGCAGTTGGGATGCCAGACTGGAGAGTGGCACACCATCTGGCCCAGCCTCCACCCCTTCCAAAATGGCTCAGCTTTTTTTTTCCACCTTCCCATTACCCAACAACATGTCCCAGCATCGGCAAAACTCTCGTTCACGGCAAAACAGTCGCAGCATGGAATCGGCACGGCAGACACAAGACACTCCCATCAGCAGCCTTGCGTGCAGGCACAAGGCATGTTGGGATTGTTTTAAGGAGTCAACCAAATCCATATTTGTGATCTTGAGCTAATTTTAGATATGGTGTTAAAAGGATCCGTTCCCTCGTAACTGCGAGTGAAAAACGAGCCTGCTCCACACAGCTACTCGGCAGTCAGGATGACTATGAAAATGACTTGTTCCTTTGGTTTCACTTTGAGAGAATAAGGGCCAAGGTCTTCTAAAACAGCACTGCATGCATCAATGTCTCCAGGCTAGGAGTCCACTGCTCCCAACTTCCAGGCTATATCTATCTTTACTGAGCACAACTAGGCCTTGTGCAATGTCCTGTCCTCTAGTAGAATAACATTACCTATATCATGACAGATGAAGTCATTGAAATATACAGTGATGAAATAACGTCTATGTTCTTCTGCAAATAAAAATGAAGATTGAAGATCCCAAGTCCTTTGTTGGGTGAAACCAAGAGCTGGTCAAAACCATGACATTTGAATTAAACCCTCTAACTCTGAGTTTGTTTTTCACCATGTTCAGTAAATATGTCTAAACGCAAAATGATTAGTGCTGAAAAACATGGCTGCAAAAACAAGAACTACACAGAGCAGCAGCACCAGTGGAGAGGACGCAAACTCATTAGCAGAAAATATGAATAACACAGTGGTATTTTTTGGCTCGTCTTTCAGTCAGGTTTAAAAAAAAAAAACAGGAGTTGCTAAGTGAGGGACGATGTCCAGGTCAACCAGCCCCATACAATCCAGACCACCAGACCTGGGCCTCCGGAACATTCCCCCCACTAGTCACTACTGCCACAATCTAATCCTGAACAAGGCTGAATATCCAAAGCTATCGGACAGCCTCCCAACAGCAGGAAATGTCTCATAGAAGAGATGAATAGCCCTTTGTCTGGTTTATTGTTAGTATCATTAAAGTGTATTTTACACAGATTCAGATACATCCGCAATTCTAATAAGGACAAAATCTGTCTGAAAAAAGGAGAACTGTAGTTTGTATCATGGATTTTCACAAATGAAGCAGGCCTACCCATGACATTTTACTGTAGGTGTGGTTCAACCATGTCTTTCTATCTTTGAAGTCAACAGTCCATAAAAACAAAATATGCTCCCTCCACTGCCACCATCTATGTAACACACATGACATCCAAACGCATCCTGTGCTAAGAACAAAGTGATGTGCTGGGTGCATTAAAAGGCATGTAGCGTTCATGTGCCTTTTAATACATATTTCATCTCACGCCGCACACTTTTCATTTTTCATTTGCTGTTTTCCTCATTGGCTTTGATGTGACGGCTGAAATCGAAGGCGTGTAAACAAGTTGCTATAAATATGTGGAAACACACTTCCCACTCTGTTAGCGTCATCTGTTAGCGTGCCACCAGGAGCATGGCAGCCTTTCTTCCCGGGCCGCTGCCACAGCTACTTTTAAAGAGATGCCACGATCAGCCTGCCTGTCTCCTTCTTTGTTCCCATCTCAAACTAGCAACTCCTCCACCCCACCCCCGGCTCAGCTGTTCTGGCGCCAAAACTCAGGATAAGGGAGGGAGAGAGAGAGAGAGAGAGAGAGAGAGAGAGAGAGAGAGAGAGAGAGAGAGAGAGAGAGAGAGAGAGAGAGAGAGAAGAGCGAGTGAGAGAGAGTTGGGGGAGAGAGGCCCTCCTGCCTGGGCGCTGTCTTAATCAGATCTGTCAGAGGTGGAGACGGTGATCACAGATACAGCTGTCTGACTGACACCCCGGGGCTTCTACCTCTCCCTCTATCTATCTACAGTATCTCCCTCTCCCTCTCTCTCTCTACCTCATTCTCACCCTTTTACTCTACCTCACATCTTTTCTCTATTAATTATGTGTGATAGTAGTGCTGATTTTATAGTTGTTCAAAACAATAACTGTTATGTTAATAACAGCAATTTTTTGGTTGAGATGAAAATGAATGTACTAACTAAATGTGATTTCAATATGCATGGTAGTTGTCAATGTGGTTATTCGCAAACCTTAAAATACTTCTCCATTTTCCCTGTTAGATTATCTCTAGTAGGATATAAAGCCACAGTGACACATTAGCGGTTGTTACATCAGAGCCGCAGCGCAGTGCAGCGGTGGTGGTCACAGTAACAACAGCACAGTGACTCTTAAACACTGTGGTTAGGTTTATAGGATTAGTGTGATTACCCTTTATTTCCATGGGGGCTAGAACAGCGGCATGCAGGCAGCACTGTGATCAGACACTGGGATACACAGCTGTGACAGGCAGACAGACAGACTCACTGAAGAGAAAGTGCATGGGGCTATGGATCTGATCATGGTGACCTTATCCCATATCCTGCGCCAACCGCAACAACGTTTTGGCTAGACCACCTGTTTGTTAGTGTTCCTTTCCCACCGCCCCCATGTCATCATCACACTGGCTACAGCAGTCCCTCTGTTAAACCTTATTATTTGAGCTACACGTTCTTCCTGAGCAGATGGCACAGCCAGGAAAAACTCCTGGCCCTGATATAGGCTACAACTACAGCACAGAGTTTTTCCTGGTCAGAAAAAAAAAACTTCTGGCCCTACTTATTATCCAGCCTCCGTACTACAGTATATCGGCTTCACCTATGGTAGCGACTACAGTAGCTGTGAGGCCCTAGCGACGGCTCTGAGACCTGTGCTCCGGCTCTGCTCACATTCCTGACAGAAAACTCAAGAGACGCCCAGAGCTAAAACAAACCTGATCCTTAAGTCATCTGACTCATCTCGAGGCATCAAAGACACATGTGCGCCATGAAATGGGCCTCACCATACTAGTCATACATCTAACAATCACCGACTAACACAGAAATATGACATAGAAATTAGAGAAGCTGCTACACTGATAACACAAAATAATCAGATTCCTACATCAAACGGTTTTGGTCTTCCATCAACAGCAGCTCAACCAATTTCTGTGAGTCTATTCCTAAAACTCTCCATTCGTCTCCTCGACAGAGGTAAACAAAAGCGTGTCCGGAAATATGCTAGTCCTCTCAACCAACCAACCCTCTGCCCCTCGCTCCCCCGCGAGAGCAGGTCAAACGGTTTATTAAGAAACAACAAGACTGTCACACTGACCCCGTCAGAGCCCACCCACTGGGCACAGACGTCAAATCAACGTCTATTCCACATTGGTTCAACGTCATTTCATGGAAATGACGTGGAAACAACGCTGGTTCAAGCAGTGTGTGGCAATTGGACGCGGGCACGTTAAAAGAGTGTAACATGGGTCTTTCTCCTCTCAGCGGCCTGCCATTACCCTGAGCCCGCTAACGAGCACACTAGCCAATCACCAAACATGTCACACTATCCATAGGTGTACAATCCAGGAGAGAAAACAGAAACGGTACAAACACTTCTGGCTGAAGGCCTACCTGTATATAATATCTCCTACCTGTATATAATATCTCTGAACATTATAATTCAGTGTATGAAATTGTAACTTTCTTGGGGGTGTCAGAATACAATGTCCTTCACAAAAATGTCATTCAAAATAATAGTTACGCTTTCCAAATAATAAACTCCTGCACTTGGATGTCAATTAAATGACTACGTTGTTATGAACTAAAATCGGAATAATACCCCAGGTAACCCCCCCAGGTAACCCCCCCGCACCCATCCCCACCCAAATCATCAGAGTGAGTATTACAGAGAGAGCAGAGCGGCTCAGCAAAGATACTTCAATGGGTCCCCGCCTCATTGTCAGGGGGTGTAATACAAGAAGACACTCTGGGCTGTCAGTGCTACCAAGTGAGTGGGGACCTGTCCAAATGTGACACAGTCTTCCATGGGCTGCTGCCTTCTGCCTCCTGCACCAGATCCGCATAGAGAAACGTACTGTTTATCTCCCTTTCACTTCCTAAACGCTTGTTTTATTGTTCTATATTACTTCTTCATTTTTAGGCAGAGAGATAAGGAAATGGAACCTTACCTGTTTAGTCATGGAGTCGATGAGTCGCACATAAAAGTCCTGCTCTGTCCTGATGCCTAACAGAGGGAGAGAGGGAGAGGACAAAAGACATGAGTGGAAATGGCTTTAATAGAATTAGGTACCCTGGCCTGAGACACACACAAACACTACAGAGATGCTGACAATGACTATTGTAAGTGGCAAATTATGCATTGAAGCAAAAAAATGTCGACCTCATTGAAAATGTTAAGGTTACTCTTTATGCTAATTACATGTATTGTGTAATGTTTGGTATTTACAATTTGTTTCTCTTAATCTAAGCAATTAACTTTTCTCAATAAAGGTATTTGTCACCAAAGGTGCGATCAAAACAAAATAAATGGCTGAACTTCCGTCTCCAAACTTATCAAAAATATATTTTAGCCACAATTTAGTTTCAAATAAAATGTGTTTCCCATGGCAATTATCAATGTTAGTGAATTTAGTTATTGTCTTTATACAATATTAGCAAAATTGTATTTGCACAATTTTTTGATGGATTATGCAATAGTTGTTCCCAAACAAAAAACGTTTGGCAAATAAAAATATAAAAATTACTCAAATATACATATAGCCTATTTCCAAGCCAATAGTGACAACTGAATATGCATAAATAATGTCACAATATATTTTATATCTTGTGCAATGAGTTATAGCCTACTCATCAATGAATCTAAAAGATTCAAGGTTTTGCTCGACACGCTGTTAAGCCTCGCAATGTGAAGGCAACGCGACCATTTCAAACTGATTAAGTAAACAGCATAGCACATAAAACCAATAACACATTGCATACATAGAAACACAATAGCTAGACGGGGACCTAAAAACGGTTTTCTTTTTTACTGTGAGACGAATAGCTGCTAACGGGGGCCAAAAGATGAACTAACCAAGCAGGGCCATTATGGACAAAGTACACTATAGGCTACAATACATGCTCGCAGGTATAAGAAATAACAAGCGCAAGACTGCTTATAACCGGAAATACTTAACTATGATAATTGTTAAGAAAAGACAATTCAGGACATAAAATTCAGAAAGCCATAGAGTTTAATTAGGCTACTCCTTCACCGGGCTATTATTATTATATAAAATGTTTTACTTTCTTTCACCGACAGTATAGGCTACCTATTTCTAGAGGAGCAGCCAATATAGTGATGATTAAAAAAAGATGTCCAAAATTAAACGTTTGATTAGCCTGATAAAGTGCATGACGGGATCTGAAATAAACGCAAACATGACCTCAGTGAAAAGGCGACACTAAACTGCACCTGGTGTTGTTATTTCTGTAGAATTCAATGCAAATCGTGTTTGTGGTAGTCTATGTGTCCGCTTCCTGCGACTCCGAGCATAAGCATAACATTGCCTAGAGGAGAGTTGACCAATGTTTTACACTTACCATTACTGTAGAGAAGTTGCAGTCTGTAGTGTATACCATTGTTGGTCTTTTCTCCAGTGGATTCCTGTAAATGAACAGATTTAAAGTGATTGAACTCATTTGATTCAGATCCGATAAGACGGACATTGGTGCGCTTGTGTTGAAATTAGACTGCAATATCAGAAATAGGCTAGTACATTGAATATAACTCGATAAAATGTTGCATTGGCGAAATGTAGCATAATTATTCTACACATAAATTTTTAATGCTTCAACAATTACTTAATTGAACTGTATACAGAACTGTATAGAAATTAGCCTCTGTTTTCATGGCTGAAAGGGAACAAAATCTAATAAAGATATTGAAGTAATTACTTAATGTAGGCCTAGTGCAACTAGAGAAATACATGGTGGGTTTATTGGAAATTACATGGATAATTTATGGAACAAGTGGTTTTATTTATTTCAGCCTTATTATTATTTACTGAAATATACAAAACCCATTGCCCCCAAAAAAAAATATAAAAAAATAAGCAGTAGTACTTAATATTGAAATTTTGTAAGGAAAACATTGAGTTTAAATTCATTAAATAGGCTACTTTATATTATTTTAAACAAGTAAACCTCTAGATAAAACAGAAATTATAGGCTATAACTTATCAACTTCAAAATACAAATATTATTCTCTAAATATATTAGTATTAGTATTATTCTTAGTATTAATATTATCGTAGCTAGTATTATTAGGTGTGTTATTATTATTTGGATACAATTTTATGAAGCTACTATTGGCCTATTATAGCCTACAATTATATTAGCATGTGGAAATATTTATAAAGCTTCGCAAAATAAATACACAGGTTTATGGATGGGTTGAATGGGTTTTTCATTTTAAATTAGAATCATCTGATACATCTAGGTGGTAGACTAATTATAGGCCAATATTACTGTCAAAATGTGGATGTGGGACAATTTAGTGTGTTCGAGAAGCTGATCAAATATTTAAAATATCACTCACCTTTTCCTTCTCGACAAAACCGAGGAAAGACGTCCTTTCGATTTCCACTGGTTGTCCTTGTCTGTCATATAGAGCCAAAACGAAGTGAAAGAAATTGGATTTCCGAAGATTTGATGGCGGTTGCTTCTCAAAGTGCGCCCGGGCAAGACCCACTCCACTGTGGATAGACATGCAAGGGGTAGTCATGTTAGGGCATCAGCAGACTTAAACGTATGGAAATAATAGTTACCCTTTAAGAGTCAAACTTCTTAGCCTTAGATTTAAACGTGTGTATTGCTCGTTTACACACACAAGTCCTTATCATATCTGCGAAGCGAACCTTTTGATATTCTATTATATATAGGCCTACCGGGCTACTTTTAAACAAATATCCCAATTTGGAAAATTAATGTAGCCTATAGAAGTGGGCTATTTTATGGTGATGTGTAGTTGATATGCCTGTTACATATTCTAGGCTTTTGGATCTTCTAGCAATTAATTGATAGCCTACTCAAGACCAATATACATATTGCTATGCATGGCCAATTTATTACCATGTTTTTATTATCATAATATTATAGTTAGCCTATTATATTCTAAATATGATCACTCTTATTTAAACTGTTCTTTAACTAAACTAAGCCATTACGGATTGTTGTAGACTATGTCCAATTAACAGTAGCGCATAGAAGTCATCCATTATGCTAAACTCTCAATTCTACGTCCATGGTGAGGGGATCGATTCTGCGGGGGAAGAAAACTTCAACATTTCTTCGATCACAATGCGTGTAAGCTAAACTGCAAATGTAGAGACAAAAAATAAATGGGTCCCTTGAAAATATCGCTTTCCAAAACAGTGTGGACCATGGACCATCCGTGCGCTGGTAGAGTCCTCGCCCCGGGAGGAAGACGCTGTCTCCGGCTTCTTACCTTTGAGCGGCGGTGTTCGCATCCAACACCCCGGCTCCCTGCATCCATGTCCGAACTGCGTTCATCCCGGATCCGATGGGTTCCTCTTTCAAACTACTCCCACTCCTCTGGATGCTCTCCTGAATCCCAAACATGAAAAAATCGCGCTCCCTCTCTCCGTTTGAGTGTCCCAAAATGTGTTTTCTCTAATCACAGGTAAAAGAGGGTAACAACGTGGGCGCGAGCTAGTACTGGGTCCGCGTTGATGCCAGTGACAGTCTGTCTGTTTACTTCAAACCAAGCGAAAAAGACGAAAAGAGTCCAAAGACGACTTATCGAAATCCAGGTGTATCAGAGACGAAAAGCACTTCAAACAGTGATAAAAAGACAAACGAGCGAAACGCAAGACAGTGCAAATTAACAGAATCTGACTTGAGGTTTTGACGATATCCCTCCTGTATTAAAGAGACTTGCTCTATGTGCTCTGGTATCAACTAGAGAATGGGATCAACTAGAGCTTTCAGATTGTGCTAGATCAAATGGCATCAACCCCTGACAAGTTTTTTGTCTTCCTTTTCTCTCTCTTTGTTTTCCTTTTGCAGAGATATTCCCTGTCAAATGGAAATGAATAAGAAATTGGAAATCAAGAAGAGGAGGACCCTTGTGGCTGCAGATCCCGTGTTGTTCCTCTTGTTAAAATGGGAGTGATTTGTGTCCCTTCCCAAAGGAATCCTATTTTCTATCTCTGAGAACTAAACACAAGCACACCAACCCCAGAGGGAAGAGGGAGTGACTGTTAGAGGCGGGCCGCCCCAAACAAAGACGAGCCCAGTGTCAGATCCGCCCAACCACAGCTCCTATCGCCTCATTAAAGGCCGCCCCTTCCCTTACCTCCACCGCACCTTACCGTCGCACTCTCACAGCTAAGAGAGTACCCAAACGGAGCTTTCGGAGACAGTTGGCTAAAGATGACTCCATATCGAAAATTTGGTCACATGAAGTGAAGCGAATAGCGAGAAAATTCTAATTCGTTCCGATATGTCTTGAGAACGTGTCTGACTGTGTAGCCACCAGTGAGACATTTCTGCGCGGGTCTTGATACGTTTCTTATTATGGGAAAATACTACATAAAGTTTTTTCAACTTTGTTCAATATAGAATTATCGGATTTTTACGCATAGAGGCTCTCATTGTGACCACAGTGGAGAGTGGAGAGGAGACGCGTGTGAGCACACCGGAATCTTTGTCTCGATTAAACTATTAATGTCGGCTAGTGAACAGTATTACACGTTAGATGTCAACCCCCGCGCCAATCTTAAAACATTTAACATAGCCTACACTAACACAATTATAAGAGTTTGCACAGATGACATGAGTCCATAGTTTTATGCATGCATACACACTAGCTTACACCATTTTACCCACTTGAATATATCCCACTCCAATATAGGAATGCAGAACAACATATAACAGTTTTAATTTAATTTAGAAAGATAAGTTATCATGATGAGACCTGGTCCATGCGTCCAACTCATACAATAAATATTTTCTTTAGACAAACTAACGCTGACTTTCTGAAGGTCCATATCATGCAGGCAAAAGCGCATGTATGACTGCATTATAGGCTGTATGTGGTAGGCCGATACATTATCAAGTTTACAGTCTTGAGATGAATTCAAAAATGCGATTAGCAGCAGTAGTATCCAGACATGGTGTTGAAGATATTTTTGATTGCAGTGTTGGTCTCAGGACTTCAGCAGAAATGATCCTGCATCTTGACCACCAGTTTATTTAGACAATTGTTTAGACAAATTTATGAAACCCATATGTTATGAAACAAAACATATTCACGGTTCCAGTTTGAATAGAACTGTATTTATTCTCAATTTAAAAGAAGCGCTGAGGCACAAACAAAAGTGACAATAACAATAATTAGCTCAAAATAACAATGAAGGATAATTGTTCCCCGATTCCTCCGCTTTGCTGGCGATAAGTCAATAGGCTAAAATAGGCCATGTGACTCCTTTGTAGAGAGATTTAAAAATTATTTCGTGTATCATGGTTTAGGGCTTTAATAGAAAAACAATGACTACAATGGACAATTGAAAGATACATTTTTCATGTTCAATTCTGCAAATCTTTCCTGTCGCTATCCATGACATATTTTGACCTTGTTGGGCTACTATATAGCCTAGGTATGATTATGGGTCTCTGTTAAGGGCTGAAATACATGGTAAGGAATCAAGTTTGAGGTGAGGCTGGTGACAGTGGACAATGTAATGCGCAATGAAAAATATTAGTATTTATAAGAAGCCTATATCTCTCGAATTTTTTGGGGGAGATTTGGGGAAATTAAAAGTTGTCAACGTAATGTTATATTTCAGCACATCGATGTAGATTTGAGGAAACGATTTGAAGCGCGTGCGCGCGCAATCACGGAGTGTTGCTCATTGTAGCGCTGGGATATTTTATAGTCTATAGAGAGAAAATGTCAATTTAACAGTTTCTCTTCTCTGTGACTGTCTGACATACCTGAGCCCATAGAGAGAAAATGTAAATTTAACAGTTTCTCTTCTCTGTGACTGACACATACCTGAGCCACGAATATTTTTATCCCTCTTTCCCCAACAAGTTTTCCCATAAGAGATGGATCCTTTAAAAAATATATGACTAATCTAATTCATTCCCACCAACGTACAATTAAACGTAAATGGCCCAGTGCATAAGACAGATACAATAATTATGTGTAGCCTTACTGTATCATAATATATTAGGTATATTAGTAAGATGAATACATATCATTTTAGTCTTTCGTTAGAATAAAACGCCTAAACCATTGGAAAAAATATAATTCAATGAAACAGAATGATCACGTATATTTAGATTTCTTGTTCAGATAGGCCTACATTTCACAATAAGCTAGCCATCAAAACACATTAGGCTACTTTACTATACTAGAAAACGTCAAAGTCACCGTCAAAGTCACCATTATTAGTCAGTTGTACAACCGAATGCCTTCAACCGAAATGTGTCTTCCGCATTTAACCCAACCCCTCTGAATCAGAGAGGTGCGGGGGGGCTGCCTTTAATCGACATCCACGTCTTCGGCGCCCGGGGAACAGTGGGTTAACTGCCTTTTTCAGGGGCAGAACGACAGATTTTTACCTTGTCAGCTCGGGGATTTGAACTTGCAGCCCTCCGGTTACAAGTCCAACGCTCTAACCACTAGGCTACCTGCCGCCCCTATACTAGAATGCAGCAAAATCCAATTAAATTAGCCTATACTGCCAATTTAAACAAGGTTTGTTTTGTAGGTGCTAAAGATAGGCTATACAACCTACACGAGTCGATAATGCTGTGGAGGTAGGCTATACTCAGCACTGTGTTTCCTCTGTAAATTGTTATTCCATCATACATTGGTGGCATCATGAAGTTGAGACGCAACAGCGACTCCCTCCCGTGGTCAATAGGCCTTGTGTCTTGGATGGAAAATTGGCAATGGAGGAAAATAATAGGCCTATAGACTAGAGGCCTGGTTCTGCGTTTACACAGGCAGTCCGATTCTGATCTTTTGCCAAATTATTGGCAAAAGAGCTCATCTGATTAGTCAAAATACCAATTAGTGGAAAAATATCAGAATTGCGCTTCTGAGTGGAGAACGGCTCATAATAATGGCCAAAACAAATGGAATGGCATCAAACACCTGGAAACCATGTGTTTTATACATTTGATACCATTCCACTGATTCTGCTCCAGTCATTACCACAAGCCCGTTCTCCCCAATTAAGGTGTCACCAACATCCTGTGCAGCATTGGGTTTCTGTGTTTCATTGTAAAGTTCATGCAGGAGTTGGTCTAGGCTACTAGCTAAACATTAAAAAGGGACAATATACTGAATTTAGAGGAATACTTGTAGAACGTTTCAGGGGTGTCATGCAGCCCAAAAATCTGAGGTAGCACAAAGTACTGTATGTGAGGGTGGCTAGGCCCCTTGTCCTGTAAGTCGGATCATTTTTCCTTTTTCAAACAGCTTTTTTCTGCAAACTAGAGCCATAATCATTATGCTTAATTCTATGTTAAAAATCTGCATATTTTTCTGCATATCTAAGCATAACTCTTGAGCTGTCTGTATCTTCCTGACTGGCGGGTCTTTTTTTAAAGAAGCTAAATATGTTTCTCTGCATCGCTGCTCAAATCTGGGTAAAAGACTGAAAAAGGAGTGAGTCTTATTCAGTACATTTAGTTATTGCTTGCTTTTCTGAAGTCGACCAGCAGGCACGCCAGCCAAGAGAGTTAGACAACCTAGCTACTCGAACTTGATTGACAGCCTGAAACCTATCTGGGCTAGCTAAAGCCAACTTCATTTGCTAAGTGACCAGAAGCATTACAGAATTTTTTATATATATATATAAATATATATTTATATATTTTAAAAAACAATGCCTCTGGATCATTTACCGTATGACTGGCTTCATGACAGGCTTACTATTGTACAGTCTGCAGACGATGGTCTTGGAGTGTGAGGATTTTACACCTTCAAAAGTGATGAAACGTCGCCACCGTGTGTCCAAGATGCCTACTCAGGAGGCACAATCAAGTGCATCAACAGTCTCTGTAAAGGTTTTGCCTGAGCACATCAGATGCAAACTAAGCATATAGGTGTCATAGTTCCCCAAACACCAGGAATCATTAGTTATTTGTATTTGTATTTGTACTGTTTTTTTAGTTTTACAGAGGGGGGCCATTGATTGCTTCTGTGACGGCATAGGGCCATGGACAGCGTTCTTTAGGCCAATCTCCATTTAAATCAAAGTAGTAGGCCTATGTTTCTTCGTGTTCTACTTTTATGAGTTTATTGGCCGAAGAACGGAAAAGGTACTCACTGTCACAAAGAGTGCTGGAGTGTTTTGTCTACAGACATAAAGCCAAAGTTTGTGATTTAGGCCTACTGCCACCTGCAGTGCTGGAATATGTTTTCTCAGGCTAGCCAAAGGTTTTTTGTCATTAAAAATGAGAAAGGAAGAGCAAAAAACAGATTCATATATCTCAAAATATCAAATTGCTAAATGTACTAACTACTTCCAGAATAACTTTGAGATTTTGAGAGAAAAAGGACTCTGGCTGGAGAACCTGCAATTCTAAAATTGACTGAAAAACTGGTTCTGACCCTGGATCACAAAAAAATCAGATTACAGTGTAATAGCGCATAACAAAGTATTTTCCTTATAGGACTTTGGATTGTGGATGTGTGGAGGAGGGTCATTGTGTCAGGGACGCTGTAGAAGGACAGAATTCCAGCCTTGTGGTCCAGGTACACACCTACTCTGGAGGACTACAGTCCTCACATTATTGTGCATGAACCAGTAACCCGAATAGTGTAATCTGAAATCCAGGATTGAACATTGTCTACAAATCCAGAGTCACAACCCAATCTGTTGATGTCTTTACATGAGACTGACGGAAGAACACCCTTCCCACTCCACAACTTCCAGACAGAGCCTCTCTACACAGCACCTGCCAGATATAATTAATTCTCTCTAGATGCTCAGGATATGACTGCTTTTCTGATGTAGCCTTTCTGTCATCCTCAGACAAAGTTGGATTAATTTGCGCTGTGTTCGGGTCCGTAGTGAGGCGACAGGAATCTGAAAGAAGAGTAGAGCCGAGTTCTCTTGGGCTCCGGTGGCAGCAAAACATCCACTGCATTCACTACAGACACAAACAAAACTAGATATTCTTTAATACATAAAACGTGTTGATATCTACCCCCAAAAAAACGCAACAGCAATATATTTTTTCAATGCGTAGATGCTCTTACTTATTAAAAAGAGAAACCGTTTTGCTTTGTCTAAAGTTACTTTTTATAGAGAGACCACTACTGGTAGAGTATTTTACTGACCTGTGGTAGAGATTTTGGACCATTCCCCCTCAAGAAAGTCCTCTAGTGTCTCTGTCAGTTTAGACACAGCCTTATTCACATGTCTAAAGTAGAAAACAGCCTGGTATACAGCACATCGCTGCTAGGTAAGTCTGAAGGTATGTTGAGATACAGAGAGACAGGGATGAACAAAGGATTGAGGTAGTTCATTGATTTGTTTATGCATTGGTTAGTGCAGTTTCCTGTTGATACTCTTTATTTGTATTACAAATGCAGGTACAGTGTAGTTACCAGGAGTCGAATGGTGTGATCATCTACATATGTGCGCGAGCTGCTCCAGCTCAGCATCTCTCCTCCTCAGCTCAGCGCCCTTCTGCTCCAGTTGCTTCAGGAGTCCTTCAGCCCGACTCACTCCAGCCTTTTCCTGTTTTCTGATCAGCTCCTTGACCTCAGAACACCTCTCAATGGAGTGGATCATCTCAGTAAAGATCCTCTCACTGTCTTCTACTGATTCTTGTGCAGAGTGCTGTTAGGACACAGAAATGAAAGTGAAGGCTGCAAAAAAGACAAGGGGACGACTGATGCCTCTAGTTGTAGCAGGCACACATTATTCTATATTCTATTAAAAGGCTGCTAGACATAGCAAGAGTAGGTCAATGAGAGATGCTGTAGCTTGTTTTGAGATCGTTCAACTCCTTCTCTCTGTCTTGAACTCTCTGCTGGACTTCCTGTTCACTCATCCCCAGGAGGTTCTGTGGAGAAAGATAGTGGGTGTTTTACACAGCCAGGGGAATTCGGACTACTTAAATTGCGAAGGCGGAGCTCCAACATGTGAAGTTCTTGAAGCATATCGAATTGGGTGTCAAATGAAAGCTAAGAGTCTATTATTTTGGAAAAAATAAAGGCATAGATCCATTTTCCAACCTAAAAACAAGGAATAAATAATTGCTTTGATTTCTGGTGTAACAGATGGAAAAGCGGTCTTAGAAAACATATACCAGAGAAATTCTTAATGAAAAGATATTAGAAATACATCAAAGCAAAATAATGTTGGTGAAGAACCTCGCCAACTAATATCAACACTTCTATTTAGTTTTGGAGAAATGATTGACCTTTTGTAAGTTGAAGAAACATTGCCTTGTAACTCCATGACCAAAACCTCACATATCTTTAAAACCTCTTAGAGTTGACGTCTGTGCCCCTGTGAAAATAGAATTAGATAATAAAAAAAATCCCAAAGAAAATCAGTCTGTTCAAGCTAGAGATATCTGTTATTTTTGCATGGGCTGCGTCTCAATCCACCACATCCGCCAATGGCAGCCTTCCGCATCTGCGGTGGAAGTTGGCCGAGCTACAGCAGTGTTTGTCAGACCATGAGACATCTAGAAAATCGCTCTTCTCACGAAGCCCCCACAAGCATCACGGGAACTGTCTGAAGTCACTACTGCCAATCTGTCAACT
This sequence comes from Brachymystax lenok tsinlingensis, assembly GCA_030435695.1. Classification (NCBI taxonomy): domain Eukaryota; kingdom Metazoa; phylum Chordata; class Actinopteri; order Salmoniformes; family Salmonidae; genus Brachymystax; species Brachymystax lenok. The sequence goes on along the minus strand of CM059795.1, from coordinate 45,885,070 downwards.
TCTGTCTGTAGAGTCCGAACAGTTTGGGCTACACACTAATATGACCCCTGTATGGAAAGGTGAGACTCTCACCTTGTAGATGTCGGCTTTCCTCTAGGACGCCCACAAGCCTCACTAGACACGTCTGAAGGTAGCCCGGTACAAGTAAAAATAAAGTATGGAATAATATATGAAAAAAACAATTGTTTAATTATGGGTAAAAAAATATATAATAATCCTGATCTTTCTTATATCTCTAAGATATAGGACAGACACTTTAAAACAAACTTCCTTTTGATTTATTTTTTCGCCTATTTGTATTTCCATGTAGTGAATCTGTTATTCAATGCGTTTCAATGGGCTGATAGCAGTAAGGTCAAATTAAATGTTTCATCAAATACATTTTGTTATATATATTTTTGATACCTAAAGGGGTCCTAAAATTCTAAATCAAATAGCTAAATGATCCTTGGTATGCTGTTATGTTAGAGTACAGAGTACAGTAGCAGGAAACTGACTCTTTGACACCGGCACCGTTGCCGGGCATGGCTGAGACCAGTGACGATTTTAGCAAGTAAATCTTGGTGGGGCAAGCACGTTTTTTTATTTTTATGCATGACAGCAAAGCACCTGCACAACACTAAACAAAACATTAATTGGACTATAGCGGTAACAAACGGTGCCCACAAACTGTTAGGGCCTACATAAAGCTGTCCCAACAGCAGTCCCAACACCTTACCACTGCTACACCTGGTTATCAGCTGGAGCCTTGTCTGGCAGCGAAACAGTTCATTCAGCCTCATTTACTGCCTTTTAAAAAACATAGCTGATATGGCTGACTTGCTTACACAAATGTGGTTTCTACGGACAATTGAGATGTACAAACTATGGCATAAGAGGACAACAAGCGTATAAGAGTCCGTCCGTAATTTCGATTAAGACAATAATGAGCGAGCTAGGACAGACGTAGTCAATATAACTATTTGTTCAGCACTTTTGAAATGTACAGCGACAGAATTCAGAACCTGGGCTGTTCTTACAGTATTTTCCCTGTACACCAAGTCAGAACCGTAGGGTTAAATAAAAGGCTGCATATAAGCAGACAATGAAAGCTCTTACAATATTCAATGATTACATTTCTCTAAAACAGGCTGTAGGCTACATGTGCACCACCAAGTCAGAACAGTAGGCTAAATTATGAGGGGAAAGGGCACCAAATTATTAGGATGAGGCACATGGGCTACTAACAGTTTACTTCACAACATACACTTAGTATTACTTTCTTAGCTACGGTACGCATATCTCCCTGGCATATTACATCATTTATGTAGCAAATTTTGTCATCAAACCTTATCAAAGTCTGGCATTCTCTGGATTCATGGTGCTTTCAAGACAACTGGGGACTTTGAAAAAAACAAGGTTGAATCATGACGTTAGTGATCCTCAGGTCGGAGCTCTAGAAAGAGGCCAGAGTTCCCGACTTGGAATTCTGAGTTGGATGACAGTTCAAAAGCGTATTTTACCAGTCGGACCTCGTCTCCTGAGGGGAAAAGGTTTTGTTGTTCCCTCTTCACGACTGTCTTGGTGTGTTTGGACCATGATAGTTTGTTGGTGATGTGGACACCAAGTTACTTGAAACTCTCGACCCGCTCCACTACAGCCCCATTGATGTTAATGGGGGCCTGTTCGGCCCGCCTTTTCCTGTAGCCCACGATTAGTTCCTTTGTCTTGCTCACATTTAGGCACATTACCTTCGCATCCATGGGCACAGGGACTATGGTGGTCTGCTTGAGAGGTTGAAAATGTCAGTGAAGACACTTGCCAGTTGGTCCACACATGCTTTAAGTACACGTCTTGGTAATCTATCTGGCCCTGCAGCTTTGTGAATGTTGACCTGTTTAAAGGTCTTGCTCACATCGGCTACCGAGAGCGTTATCATACAGTCATCCAGAACAGCTGGTGCTCTCGTGCATGCTTCAGAGTTGCTTCAGTTTTCAAGCCCTGCCACATCTGATGAGCGTCAGAGCCGGTGTAGTAGGATTCAATCTTAATCCTGGTTCGCCTGAGGGCATAGAGGAATTTCTTATAAGTGTCCGGATTAGTGTCCTGCTCCTTGAAAGCGGCAGCTCTAGCCTTTAGCTCGATGCGGATGTTGCCAGTTAGGCTCTAAACCCGTTGTAAAGCGCATTAATGTGCTTCATTTTAACAAATTATTTGGCCACTTTAGTTGTGATACAAACATGTATGCAACTATGATTTGAAGTTGCAACAAAAAAAGCATGCACAGTTTGCCTTAAGTTGGGCATCATTCACAAGCAATAATATATAATTCACAAGTGATAGGTTAATATTGTCACCCATCACACTATTCCTGTTTTAATCTGGTCTTTACATACAGTATACTAAATAATACATGTGTGACATTTGTTTTGATTTAGGATGGACCATTATCATGCACCTGTCTAGAAACAGGGGCAGCGGAATTTTTTAAATGTAATCTATACACATAAATAGCGATTGGAGGACACTTTTCCCGTGGTTCATTTTCATGCCAGCCAGGTAGGCTTCTCTTTAAAAACAGCCAGGTATGTTTTAAACAGAAGCAATGTTCTTAATATTAGGAAAGTGGAGAATTTGCATTGATGTCAGAGTGATTAGAGGGACAATAGAGTACGGGGTACCAGGCAGTTAGCAAGTTTTGGTAGGCTACTAATGACCATCAGCAGCATCAGAGCTTGGAGAAGCCTAATTACCGTTACTAAACGGTCATGTGGAATTTGACCAGTCATGACTAGGGACCACCGGTGTGGCGGTAATACGGTCACGTAACAGAACTACATGCAGCTCTCGCTTTGATCTCAAAACAAGCGCATCTACTCGAGACCACTCATGCTGTAAACACAGTCCAGTTCGAAGAAATGGCATAGATCCATATATGGCAATGGTCTATTTGCATATACGGATACTGCAGCTCTGATTGGTTATGCCACACCAATCTGTAGAGTATGGGCTGTCAATGCAATAGACTCCTGCTCCGGTGCATTCTGCCAACAAGAAAATCTATTGCATAGTTAGTTTTGCATACTTTCTTGCATAGTTCGTTTTGTTTTGGTATATTGCATTGAAATCGGCTACCCACAATAGAGGGAAACATTGATAGTGTTAACTAAAGGAGAAAACTAGAAAGCTGAGTGAAGTTCAATCACGTGCTTCTCTGCGTGGACTGATATTTCTTCTGTGTGGCAGTCCTGGGGAGCTTCTCGCCTGTGCACAGTTAAGAGGGAAAATTGACCATAACCCCACCGCCACCATGGGGCACTCTGTTCCCAACTTTGACATCAGCAAATCACTCGCCACACGCCATACACGTGGTTTGCGTTTGAGAAGCCGGATGGACGTACTGCCTAATTCTCTAAAATGACTTTGGAGGTGGCTTATGGTAGAGAAATTAACATAAAATTCTCTGGCAACAGCTCTGGTCGACATTCCTGCAGTCAGCATGCCAATTGTATGCTCCCTCACTTTGAGACATCTGTGTTCTCAATAAGTGCATCAATGACGTCATCCCCACAGTACATACCCCAACCAGAAGCCATGGATTACAGGCAACATCCGCATCGAGAACTCTAATCCAAAAATACCGCTATGCGACGAACCATCAAACAGGAAAATCGTCAATACAGGACTAAGATTGAATCCTACTACACCAGCTCCGACGCTCATCGTATGTGACAGGGCTTGCAAACTTTACGGCCTACAAAGGGAAGCCCAGTCACGAGCTGCCCAGTGACACAAGCCCACCAGATGAGCTTAATTACTTCTATGTGCTGTTTGAAGCAAGCAACACTGAAGCATTCATGAGAACACCAGCTGTATTCTGGACGACTGTGTGATCACGCTCGCTGTAGCCGATGTGAGTAAAACATTTAAACAGGTCAAAATTCACAAGGCCGCAGGGCCAGGTGGGTTACCAGGACCTGTACTCCAAGTATGCACTGACCAACTAGCAAGTGTGTTTACTGACATTTTCAACTGGCCCCTGGCCGAGTCTGTAAAGCCTACATGTTTCAAGTAGACCACCATAGTCCCTGTGCCAAAGAACACCAATGTAACCTCCCCAAATGACTACCAACCCGTAGCAGTCACGTCTGTAGCTATGAAATGCTTTGAAAGGCTGGTCATGGCTCACATCAACACCATCATCCCAGAAACCCTAGACCCCTCCAATTTGCATACTGCCCCAACAGAGCCACAGATGATGCAATCTCTTTTGCATTCCACACTTCCCTTTCCCACCTGGACTAAAGGAACACCTACGTGAGAATGCTGTTCATTGACTACAGCTCAGCGTTCAACACCATAGTGCCCTCAAATCTTATCACCAAGCTAAGGACCCTGGGACTAAACACCTACCTCTGCAACTGGATCCTTGAATTCCTGACGGGCTGCCCCCAGGTGGTAAGGGTAGGCAACAACACATCTGCCACGCGGATACTCAACACAGGGGTCCCTCAGCGGTCCATGCTTAGTACCCTCCTGTACTCCCTGTTCATCCATGACTGCGTGGCCAAGCACCACCCTTAAGTTTGCCGACAACACAGCAGTGGTAGGCCTGATCACCGACAACGATGAGACAGCCTATAGGGAGGAGGTCAGAGAACTGGCAGCGTGGTGCCAGGACAATAACCTCTCCCTCAACGTGATCAAGACAAAGGAGATGATCGTGGACTACAGGAAAAGAAGGGCCGAGCACACTCCTATTCTTATCGACAGGGCTGTAGTGGAGCAGGTTGAAAGCTTCAAGATCCTTGGTGTCCAGATCACTGACAAACTATCATGGTCCAAACACACCAAGACAGTCGCGAAGAGGGCACGACAACGCCTATTCCCCTTCAGGAGACTGAACAGATTTGGCATGGGTCTTCTCAAATTTCTACAGCTGCACTATCGAGAGCATCCTGACAGGTTGCATCACCGCCTGGTATGGCAACTACGCGGTCAAGCGCTAAAGAGGGTAGTGAGTACAGCCCAGTACATCACTGGGGCCAAGCTTCCTGCCATCCAGGACCTCTATACCAGGTGGTGCCAGAGGAAGGCCCTAAAAATGCCAAAGACTCCAGCCACCCTAGTAATAGACTGATCTCTCTGCTATCGCACGGCAAGCGGTACCGGAGTCCAAAAGGCTTCTTAACAGCGTCTACCTCCAAGCCATAAGACTGCTGAACAGCTAATCAAATTCAAATCAAATGCTATTCGCTGTATATTATCTATGCATGGTCACTTTACCCCTACCTGTGCATATTACCTCAACTAATGTAATGAACTCGAGGGGAGACAGCAAGCTGGTTTCAAGCGCAGGGCGCAGCAGGTTTTTTTTAAAAGGACCACAGGGGGAGGCAGGTAGCTGGGTCCAGGGGCAGGCAGAAGGTCATACACAGGGGTTCCAAAAGGGCAACAGTACAGGCAGGGAAAAGGCTAGTAACATAGTCCGGGAGATCAAGCAATTGGTAGATAACAGGAAATCCGATAGGCTAAAGTACAGGCAGGGAACAGGCAAAAGGCGTCATTAGAGAGGCAAGCAAAAACTATCATACACAGGAGGAGTAACTCACGGGAAACCCAGCGCTCCGAAAGCCGTGTGTCACCAAACAAACAATACCTCACAATGACGGGGTGCAAATAACATAACTAAATAGTGTGTGAACAGGTGATTAGAATTCAGGTGATTGGGATCTGGAGAGTGAGCTGCGTTCAGGGGATCGATGTGTTTGAGTGTGTCAGTTGAAAGCAGATGTTACAACTAACCTGTAGCCCCGCACATTGACTCTGTACAGGTACCCCCTGTATATAGCCTCGTTACAGTTATTTAGTTTATTTAGTAAAAATGTTCTTAACTTCTCAGGGAGTGCCGGGGCGCTAGCGCCCCACTCCCGACACTACCAGGTGAAATGCAAGACAAAATTCCAAAATTGAATTATAAAAAATGCACCAACATACAAGTGTTTCATACTCATCAAAAGAAAGCTCTGCTTCTTGGCAATATCACAGCGTTGTCAGATTTCAAAAAGGCTTTACGGCGAAAGCACTACATTTGATTGTTTGAGGGTAGCACCTCACATATTTTCCATAACCATGAAATCTTTAGCCAGCGCGGTCGATAGAAAATGCATTTCACACTGAAAACCTGTGCCTTACCTTTTGTAGAACTTCTGCAGAGGGCTTCCTAAGTGTCCAACGAAGACAATCCATGGGTATTTGGTTAGAAAAAGTAATTTATTATATCCTTAAATCTCCGTTTGGTTAGCACCTTGTGTTCAGAAAATCCAATGTGACGAGAACGCGTTCAACTATACCTATAAACTTTCCCTCAACAAAACAAAAACCAATTAAAATGCTTCCTTAGCTTATCTTTTATGAATAAAAGTGATAATCTTTCACTTGGATGGTCACCTAAACGTTATATAAGTCAAATAAAGTGGACCGCTCAGCCAAACGTGCGCCCAAAAACGTGCAACTGAAAAATAGCTCCCTCGACTAAAACTTCTACCAATAGAACACATTAGTTCCGATATCCATTAAACTTTACCTATACACTGCTGACATCCAGTGGAAGCAATAGGTACTACATTCAGTGTCCTGGTATAAAGACTTTTCTAAAGGCACTGTCTCAAAGTGAGCTATAAGCCACAAGGAATGAGATTTCCGGATGGAATTCTCTCTGGTTTTTGCCTGCCAAATGACTTCTGTTACACTCACAGACAAAATGATAACACTTTTGGAAACCTCAGAGTGTTTCCTATCCAATAGTATTATGTGCATATCCTATTTTCTGAGCTTGAGTGGCAAGCATTTGACTTTGGGCACGCCAGACTCTCCAAAACCGACCCCTCAGCTTCCACTCCCTAACAAGTTAACTCTTATTTTTCTTGAAACTGCATTGTTGGTTAAGAGGTTGTAATTAGTTAACGGTAAGGACTACACCTATTGTATTCGGAGCATGTGACAAATAAAATTGTATTCGATTTTTTTTATTTGAGTCAAATAGGAATCCTGACTTAATGAAGTGGAGATTAAAGAGTTCAGGGATACGCTCCTTGTCAGTAACAACCACATCATCAACATTAAGGGACATGGGCAGCTGTGAGGAGGAGTCTTTATTCTCCAGGTCTTTCACCATTTTCCAGAACTTCTTTGGGTTAGACCCACAGAGAGAGAACTGTAACTAACTTTGGCCTTCTTGAGTAACTCTGCCAGATCACGATCGAACCAGTGACTGAACCTGTTTTAATTCTCATTTTCTTTATGGTGTGCGCTTGTTAACAATACCACTGAAAATATACAAAAAAGAAGGTTCAACAGATGGGATCAAGCTGATTTTAAACCAATTTGTGACCCGTTTCAGGAAACGAGGCGTATGTCGCACAGGAGAGCCATTTGAACGTCATTTTTTTCTTAATCAAAATGCGTTTTTTTTTATTTTAAGAATTGCCTTGTGGAACATTGTAACTGTCATGTGCTTTTATAACAAACTTTTATGCAATCTGTAAATACGAATAAACTTGGTTTAGCCACAGAAAAAGACAGGAACCTTCCCGCTAGCCATGATTGGCTGAGATAATGAGTGGGCTGGACATTCCGAGAGGTGAGTTTCAGATTGGTCTGCGGTGTAGCATCTTGTATCTATAACATGAGCTGCTCGTTATGCACAGATTATCATTTCTACTGCAGTTTTATCTGAAGCTTTAACGTTAGCCATGGAGAATATGTTGCTACTGCTCTCAATTACAATGCTGTCCTGAATTTATCAGGCGCTATCGATATAAATATACAGTACCAATTAAAAGTTTTTCTTTACATTGTGGAGTAATAGTGAAGACATCAAAACTATGAAATAACACATATGGAATCATGTAGTAACCCAAAAAGTGTTAAACAAATATTTTATATTTTACATTTGTCAAAGTAGCCACCCTATGCATTGATGGCAGTTTTGCACACGCTTGGCATTCTCTCAACCAGCTTCACCTGGAATAGTTTTCCAAAGGAGTTCCCACATATGCTGAACACTTGTTGGCTGCTTTTCCTTCAGTCTGCGGTCCAAACCATCTCAATTGGGTTGAGGTCGGGTGATTATGGAGGCCAGGTCATCTGATGCAGCACTCCATTACTCTCCTGCTTGGTCAAATAGCCCTTACACAGCCTAGAGGTTTGTTTTGGTTAATTGTCCTGTTGAAAAACAAATGTTAGTGCCACTAAGCACAAACCAGATGGGATGGCGTATCGCTGCAGAATGCTGTGGTAGCCACGCTGGTTGTGTGCCTTGAATTTTAAATAAATCCCAGTGTCAGCAGCAAAGAACCCCCAAACCATCACACCTCCTCCTCCATGCTTCACAGTGAGAACTACACATGTGGAGATCATTTGTTCACCTACTCTGCTTCTCACAAAGACATGGCAGTTGGAACCAAAAATCTCAAATTTGGACTAATCAGATCGAAGGACAGATTTCCACCGGTCTAATGTCCATTGCTTGTGTTTCTTGGCCCAAGCAAGTCTCTTATTATTGGTGTCCTTCAGTAGTGGTTTCTTTGCATTAATTCGACCATGAAGGCCTGATTCACGCAGTCTCCTCTTAACAGTTGATGTTGAGATGTGTCTGTTACTTGAACTCTGTGAAGTATTTATAATGGTTGCAATTTCTGAGGCGGGTAACTCTAATAAACTTATCCTCTGCAGCAGATGTAACTCTGGTTCTTCCTTTCCTGTGGCGGTCCTCATGAGAGCCAGTTTCATCATTATGCTTGATGTTTTTTTGCGAAAATGTTCGGATTGACTGACCTTCATGTCTTAAAGTCATGAAGGACTGTCGTTTCTCTTTGCGTATTTGAGCTGTTCTTGCCGTAATATGGACTTGGTATTTTACCAAATAGGGTTATCTTCTGTTTACCACCCCATCCTTGTCACAACAAAACTGACTGGCTCAAACGTATTAAGGTAACAAATTCAACAAATTACATTTGAAGAAGGCACACCTGTTAATTAAAATGCGTTCCATTTCATGAAGCTGGTTGAGAGAATGCCAAGAGTGTGCAAAGCTGTCATCAAGGCAAAGATTGGCTACTTTGAAGAATATAACATATATTTTGATTTGTTTAAAAGTTTTTTGATTACTAAATGATTCCATTTGTGTTATTTCATAGTTTTGATGTCTTCACTATTATTCTACAATGTAGAAAATAGTAAAAACAAAGAAAAACCCTGGAATGAGTAGGTGTCCAAATGTTATATATATATATATATGGGAGGCAGGCAAATGCCTTTCACTGATCTGTGTAAAGACAGACTGACAGGGGTGAGACAATTCATTTTAATATATATTTATGTTCTTTTGTTGTTTGCAGGTGCACTAGCCTTCTGACCCTATCAGCCAGGTCCCATCTACTTTATAACTCCTCACAAGTGTGGCTTGTTTGGGTCTGCTGTGAAGGAATACCACAACAAGTCAACTACTTGATGGATGAAGGCATGTCATCCCGCAAAGGTAGCAGCACAGTCGTCAACTACATGCACCATTTCTTCACCAACTACGGAGTTGGGGAAACACGTGTGGACCTTACAGTTTACCGGGACAGCTCTAGCAGGGCAGAGATTTGACCAACTGACTTGTTGGAAAGGTGGCATCCTATGACGGTGCCACGTTGAATGTCACTTGAGCTCTTCAGTAAGGCCATTCTACTGCCAATGTTTGTCTATGGAGATTGCATGGCTGTGTGCTCGATTTGACACCTGTCAGCAACGTGTGTGGCTGAAATAGCCAAATCCACTAATTTGAAGGGGTGTTCACATACTTTTGTATATATAGTGTACTTTAAACCCACCAGAAATGTAATTTATGAGAGGTTTGTTTTTGGAAGCTGCGAACAGGTAAAGGGTGAGTCAGTGTACAACTTTGTAACCTGTTCGATAGAAAGATCCGCTACTTGTGAATACGGGGGATTGAAAGATGAACTGATTAGTGACAAAATAGTACTGGGAATTGTAAAGGAGTCTTAACATTAGTTAAGTGTCATTGAAATGTGCCGCACTGGCAAAATCATTGAAATGAGAATGAGAGCAATGGAAATGGAAAACCCACTCACTGACGCTTATGCTGTTTACACTGTTGCCAGGCAATCATTCAGACAAAACCAATCGAGGCAGAGTAATTCACCACAAATGGCAAACACAGACAAAAAAACACTGCCCTGCCTACGGCAAACCATGAAAAGCTTGTGGAACTAATAATCCCTTTGCAAAAGTGTCTCTCAAAAGCAAAAGAAGGGTGAGTGAGAACAAGATTCACTGTGTTGACTATGTTCAGAGCAGAACAGTGAAAGGGACATTTACATGCATAAATCCATTGAGGCTGTACACTAAAGAAGGAAGAAATGGTTTGTGACACTACGATTACACAACAAGCTGCAACAATGTCAACTGGATTCCGGTGCTACGTGCAACCTAATGAGCTACAAAGACAAAATCAACACGGGGGAACTTCCTCTACAAGCTTTCCAAGGCCAGGATTTTCACATTGGTGGATGCCCGAGATGCATTCCTGCAATGCAAGCTGGACGACGAAAGCACTTTCATAACAAACTCCTGGAGCCCTGGGGTCTGAAACGCCGGCTCAAGCTCTCATTTTGTGTCTCTTGTGCGCTTGAGGTGTACCAACGCAAGCAGCACAAGTTACTGGCTGGGCTCAAGGGCATTGAACCCATCGTTGATGATGACTTGATTGTAGGCTGCGGTGACACAGATGAATAAACAGAACGCGACCACGATGTGAAGCTCCTGGCACTGATGGAGCGCTGCCGATCAGTTAAGCTGTGCCTTGGCCTGAAGAAGCTGCAGTTCAAAGTGAAAGACGTCCACCACCATGGCCACACTCTCTCAGCCAAAGGCCTGAAGCGAGACCCAGGGAAAGTAAGAGCGATCTTCGACATGCCAAACCCGACTGACGCAAAAGGAGGGCAGCGTCTCATCGGCTTTGCAAACTATCTTGCAAAGTTCAGAAATATCGGTGCAACACGTAAAGTGTTGGTCCCATGTTTCATGAGCTGAAATACAAGATTCCAGAAATGTTCTATATGCAAAGTAAGCTTGTTTCTCTCAGATGTACATACATTTGTTTACATCCCTGTTAGTGAGCGTTTCTCCTTTGCCAAGATAATCCATCCACCTGACAGGTGTGGAATATCAATAAGCTTATTTGAACAGGATGATCATTACACAGGTACATCTTGTGCTGGAGACAATAAAAGGACACTAAAACGTGCAGCTTTGTTACACAACACAATGCCACAGACGTCTCAAGTTTCGAGGCAGTGTGCAATTGGCATGATGACTGCAGGAATGTCCACCAGTGCTGTTGCCAAATCATTTATTATTAATTTCTCTACCATAAGCCACCTCCAACGTGAGCACTGATTAAATGATCAATGTTGGTTATGATTAGCCTGGTGGAACCAACCTGATTGCTGCATTAACCTTTCTATTTCACTTCAGACATCATGATCTGTAAAGTGAAATAGGATGGTAAACGCAGCGATCAGGCTGGTTCCACCAGGCTAGTTTATTAAGGGGAATTGGGACAAAGCTCAAAACTGTTTAGACCATTGACCAGGTCAGCTGTCACCAATCAGATTCAAGTGTCCTCCCTTTTGCATTTATAGGAATGCTCACAGCGAGGGTATGTCTGCGTGATGCTGAGGGTCCCCTTGCTGGTCTTCTCTATGTTTCATGTTCTGCTGCAAACTGAACATCTCTCAAACAACTGCAGCAGGCAATCCTCATAAACAATGTACACTACCGTTCAAAAGTTTGGGGTCACTTAAAAATGTCCTTGTTTTCCATGAAAACATACATGAAATGAGTTGCAAAATGAATAGGAAATATAGTCAAGACGAAGTCAAGGTTATAAATAATGATTTTTAATTGAAATAATAATTGTGTCCTTCAAACTATGCTTTCGTCGAAGAATCCTCGATTTGCAGCAATTACAGCCTTGCAGACCTTTGACATTCTAGTTGTCAATTTGCTGAGGTAATCCGAAGAGATTTCACCCCATGCTTCCTGAAGCATCTCCCACAAGTTGGATTGGCTTGATGGGCACTTCTCACGTACCATACGGTCAAGCTGCTCCCACAACAGCTCAATAGGGTTGAGATCCAATGACTGTGCTGGCCACTTCATTATAGACAGAATACCAGCTGACTGCTTCTTTCCTAAATAGTTATTGTTTAGTTTGGAGCTGTGCTTGGGTCATTGTCCTGTTGTAGGAGGAAATTGGCTCCAATTAAGCGCCGCCCACAGGGTATGGCATGACGTTGCAAAATGGAGTGATAGCCTTCCTTCTTCAAGATCCCTTTTACCCTGTACAGATCTCCCACTTTACCACCACCAAAGCACCCTCAAACCATCACATTGCCTCCACCATGCTTGACAGATAGCGTCAAGCACTCTTCCAGCATCTTTTCATTTTTTCTGCATCTCACAAATGTTCTTCTTTGTGATCCGTTCACTTCAAAATGTGTCTGTCCATAACACTTTTTTCCAATCTTCAACTATCCAGTGTCTGTGTTCTTTTGCCCATATTAATCTTTTCTTTTTAATGGCCAAATATGGCTTTTTCTATGCAACTCTACCTAGAAGGCCAGCATCCTGGAGTCGCGTCTTCCATGTTGACGTTGAGACTGGTGTTTTGCAGGTACTATTTAATCAAGCTGCCAGTCGAGGACTTGTGAGGCATCTGTTTCTCAAACTAGACACTCTAATGTACTTGTCCTCTTGCTCAGTTGTGCACCGGGGGCCTCCCACTACTCTTTCTATTCTGGTTAGAGACAGTTTGCGCTGTTCTGTGAAGGGAGTAGTACACAGCGTTGTACGTGATCTTCGGTTTCTTGGCAATTTCTCCGCATGGAATTGCCTTCATTTATCAGAACAAGAATAAACTGACAAGTTTCAGAATTAAGTTCTTTGCTTCATTTACAACATTAACAATTTGCTTTTCTTTAAAAAAACAAGTACATTTCTAAGTGACCCCAAACCTTTGAACGGTAGTGTACTTCCTCATCTTATGGGGTGGTGTTGACTGGGAGGGCCTGTGACAGGGTGATACAATAGACAGCCAAGTGGTAAATTGCATTTTGTTATAAAGGACAAAGCTTTTTGCTAATGCACTTCACAACTGAAATGACTCTACTAGTTGTATCTGCTTGGCTGGGAAATGAACCTACTAGTTTCTCAAACCGGGTATTTTTGAATACAACTTTTCACATACTGTAACGCACATTAGCGTTGTTGATGACGCCATCTGTGTCATCAAGGCAGTAACTTGGGTCAAGCTAATTCTAGGTTGTCACTGGTTACCACAGCCGCAAAGTCATGCAGACCGCCTTTTCTACAATAACCCATAACAGTCTAAGCTGGGGGTGGTTACTAAGCCATTTGGAATTGTTTTAACAAGGTCATACCAAGGACCATTTAGCTAAAAAATTAATTATAATAATAATCTTTGATGCAATTTTTTGGGGGGCCCTACTGATATTACCCCATATAAAGGCATATAACAGATTCACTATATGGAATAACAGATCGACGCCCCCCAAAATCGAAAGGTAGTTTGTTCAGAAGTGTCTGTCCTATATCTGCGAGATATAAGATATATCTACAGTGGGGAAAAAAAGTATTTAGTCAGCCACCAATTGTGCAAGTTCTCCAACTTAAAAAGATGAGAGGCCTGTAATTTTCATCATAGGTACACTTCAACTATGACAGACGAAATGAGAAAAAGAAATCCAGAAAATCACATTGTAGGATTTTGAATTTATTTATTTGCAAATTATGGTGGAAAATAAGTATTTGGTCAATAACAAAAGTTTATCTCAATACTTTGTTATATACCCTTTGTTGGCAATGACAGAGGTCAAACGTTTTCTGTAAGTCTTCACAAGGTTTTCACACACTGTTGCTGGTATTTTGGCCCATTCCTCCATGCAGATCTCCTCTAGAGCAGTGATGTTTTGGGGCTGTCGCTGGGCAACACGGACTTTCAACTCCCTCCAAAGATTTTCTATGGGGTTGAGATCTGGAGACTGGCTAGGCCACTCCAGGACCTTGAAATGCTTCTTACGGCCACTCCTTCGTTGCCCGGGCGGTGTGTTTGGGATCATTGTCATGCTGAAAGACCCAGCCACGTTTCATCTTCAATGCCCTTGCTGATGGAAGGAGGTTTTCACTCAAAATCTCACGATACATGGCCCCATTCATTCTTTCCTTTACACGGATCAATCGTCCTGGTCCCTTTGCAGAAAAACAGCCCCAAAGCATGATGTTTCCACCCCCATGCTTCACAGTAGGTATGGTGTTCTTTGGATGCAACTCAGCATTCTTTGTCCTCCAAACACGACGAGTTGAGTTTTTACCAAAAAGTTATATTTTGGTTTCATCTGACCATATGACATTCTCCCAATCCTCATCTGGATCATCCAAATGCTCTCTAGCAAACTTCAGACGGGCCTGAACATGTATTGGCTTAAGCAGGGGGACACGTCTGGCACTGCAGGATTTGAGTCCCTGGCGGCGTAGTGTGTTACTGATGGTAGGCTTTGTTACTTTGGTCCCAGCTCTCTGCAGGTCATTCACTAGGTCCCCCCGTGTGGTTCTGGGATTTTTGCTCACCGTTCTTGTGATCATTTTGACCCCACGGGGTGAGATCTTGCGTGGAGCCCCAGATCGAGGACGATTATCAGTGGTCTTGTATGTCTTCCATTTCCTAATAATTGCTCCCACAGTTGATTTCTTCAAACCAAGCTGCTTACCTATTGCAGATTCAGTCTTCCCAACCTGGTGCAGGTCTACAATTTTGTTTCTGGTGTCCTTTGACAGCTCTTTGGTCTTGGCCATAGTGGAGTTTGGAGTGTGACTGTTTGAGGTTGTGGACAGGTGTCTTTTATACTGATAACAAGTTCAAACAGGTGCCATTAATACAGGTAACGAGTGGAGGACAGAGGAGCCTCTTAAAGAAGAAGTTACAGGTCTGTGAGAGCCAGAGATCTTGCTTGTTTGTATGTGACCAAATACTTATTTTCCACCATAATTTGCAAATAAATTCATTAAAAATCCTACAATGTGATTTTCTGGATTTTTTTTCCTAATTTTGTCTGTCATAGTTGAAGTGTACCTATGATGAAAATTACAGGCCTCTCTCATCTTTTTAAGTGAGAGAACTTGCACAATTGGTGGCTGACTAAATACTTTTTTGCCCCACTGTATATATATATATATATATTTTTTTTTTACATGTATTGAACCCCTTATTTTTGGCACTAAACAGTCTCCATATACACTGAGCATAAGGAACACCTTCCTAATATTGAGTTGCAACCGCCATGTACGTGTTCTGACCTCATATTAGTGTGTAGCCCAAACTTTGCGGACGCTACAGACAGAAGTTGGATCATCGACTGTACTGACTCCAGATGAGTCCCAAGACCCTTGTGGGGGTCGTAGAGTAAAACGGAGAACACCATTGTGTTCGTGAGAGTAGGCCAAACCATTCAGATGCTTCAGGCGAGAAGACCAATTTTTGGGATGTGTCATTGTCTGACAAACACCACTCTAGCTCTGTCACCTTTAACCTCAGATGTGGAACAACGGTGGATTGAGACGCATCCAATGCAAAATAAAAACAGATATATTTAGCTTAAACTGAATGGATTTTTATGGGGATATTTGTATTATGCCAATTAAATTTCCCCTGGCACGCAGACATCGACTCTAGGGGGTTAAAATATGATTTTAAACTCTAACCTTAACCACACTGCTAACCTAATGCCTAACCCAAACCTTAAATTAAGACCAAAAAAGTACATTTTTGTTTTCATGAATTTCTATGATATAGTCATTTTTTACTTTGTGGCTGTGGTAACTAGTGGAAACACGAATTATATGCTTTACAGATGTAGACTGAGTGTAGCTCCAGATTGGATTAGATTCAGGCTCGTGAAGCCGTTATGGTTTGCTGCTCCTAGTTCACTGTATTAGTCAGACTCATACATGAGTTAGTTACCACGATGCTGCAGACATTATTTAGTTTAGCCCTCTACAAAACAGAATACACTTGTATGAGCACTAAACTAACTTGCAAATCCGACTTGTTCGCTAGACAATACACAAGAAATGTGTTTGAATTATGAACTAAGTTGTAATGAGGTACAGTGAGGGAAAAAAGTATTTGATCCCCTGCTGATTTTGTACATTTGCCCACTGACAAAGAAATTATCAGTCTATCATTTTAATGGTAGGTTTATTTGAACAGTGAGAGACAGAATAACAACAAAAAAATCCAGAAAAACACATGAACATTTTTATGAATGGAATTGCATTTTAATGAGGGAAATAAGTATTTGACCCCTCTGCAAAACATGACTTAGTACTTGGTAGCAAAACCCTTGTTGGCAATCACAGAGGTCAGACGTTTCTTGTAGTCGGCCACCAGGTTTGCACACATCTCAGGAGGGATTTTGTCCCACTCCTCTTTGCAGATCTTCTCCAAGTCATTAAGGTTTCGAGGCTGACGTTTGGCAACTCGAACCTTCAGCTCCCTCCACAGATTTTCTATGGGACTAAGGTCTGGAGACTGGCTAGGCCACTCCAGGACCTTAATGTGCTTCTTCTTGAGCCACTCGTTTGTTGCCTTGGCCTTGGGTCATTGTCATGCTGGAATACCCATCCACGACCCATTTTCAATGCCCTGGCTGAGGGAAGGAGATTCTCACCCAAGATTTGACGGTACATGGCCCCGTCCATCGTCCCTTTGATGCGGTGAAGTTGTCCTGTCCCCTTAGCAGAAAAACACCCCCAAAGCATAATGTTTCCACCTCCATGTTTGACGGTGGGGATGGTGTTCTTGGGGTCATAGGCAGCATTCCTCCTCCTCCAAACACGGCGAGTTGAGTTGAATTATAGACTGATAATTTCTTTGTCAGTGAGCAAACGTACAAAATCAGCAGGGGATCAAATACTTTTTTCCCCTCACTGTAGCTAGCCATCTATCTAGCTAGCTACGCTAATGTTTCTTAAACCTTAGCTAGCCTGCCTCACTTTCTCAAAAGATAGCTACCTACACAACCAGCAATAACAGTATCTAACGTCATTAGCTAAGTTCCATCAAAGAGGTCAATATATTCCAGTATCTCTGGTTTATTGGCTTATTCGGATCCCCATTAGCTTTTGCCGAAGCAGCAGCTATTTTACCTGGGGTCCACAAAAAACACAAAACACTGATACACTGATAGACATGGACATTTCAAATACAATGATATACAAACAATACAACAACAAATTCAATAATAACAGTACCAACAATACAACAACAAAAAATTGTGTGTGTGCTAAGTGTTTGTGTGTGTCCTCTCACAGTCACCGCCGTTCCATAAAATGTTGTTTAATCTATTTTTAAAGGTAATTTTTCAGTTTTAATGTCATGGCTCTGTATAATGTGTGATAACATGGATTTGTTTTGGACTTGGGTACTGTGAAGAGACCCCTGGTGGCATGTCTTGTGGGGTATGTATGGGTATCTGAGTTGAATGTGATTTGATTATGCAGACAATCTGGAATTTTCATTACGGTAATACTTCTGATAAAAAACTAGAAGAGAAGCACTTCATCTGTTGTCAACTCTCAACCAGGAGAGACTGGCATCCATGTTGTTGATGTTAGTTCTGTATGTGAAGTTAAGGGCAAGGCGTGCTGCTCTGTTTTGAGCCAGCTGCAGCTTTGTTAGGTTTTTCTTTGCTGCACCTGACCATATTACCAGACAGTAATCAACATGGGACAAGACCAGAGCCTGAACAACTAGTAAAGTTGATTTTTGTATCAAAAACATATTTTTATGAACATACCGGCAACAAAAATAGAACTGTTTGGCCATAATGACCATCGTTATATTTGGAGAAAAAAGGAGGCTTGCAAGCCGAAGAACACCATCCCAACCGTGAAGCACAGGGGTGGCAGCATCATGTTGTGGGGGTGCTTTGCTGCTGTATGAGGGACTGGTGCACTTCACAAAATAGATGGCATCACGAGGCAGGAAAATTATGTGGATATATTGAAGCAACATCTCAAGACATCAGTCAGGAAGTTAAAGCTTGGTTGAAAATGGGTCTTCCAAATGGACAATGATCCCAAGCATACTTCCAAAGTTGTGGCAAAATGGCTTAAGGACAACAAAGTCAAGGTATTGGAGTGGCCATCACAAAGCCCTGACCTCAATCCTATAGAAAATGTGTGGTCAGAACTGAAAAAGTGTGTGCGAGGAAGGAAGCCTACAAACCTGACTCAGTTACACCAGCTCTGACAGGAGGAATGTGCCACAATTCACCCAACTTATTGTGGGAAGCTTGTGGAAGGCTACCTGAAACGTTTGACCCAAGTTAAACAATTTAAAGGCAATGCTACCAATTACTAATTGAGTGTATGTAAACTTCCGACCCACTGGGAACGTGATGATTCTCTCTGCTATTATTCTGACATTTCACATTCTTAAAATAAAGTGGTGATCCTAACTGACCTAAAACGGGGAATTTTTACTAGGATTAAATGTCAGGAATTGAGTTTAAATGTATTTGGCTAAGGTGTATGTAAACTTCCGACTTCAACTGTATACAGTGAGGGAAAAAAAGTATTTGATCCCCTGCTGATTTTGTACGTTTTCCCACTGACAAAGAAATGATCAGTCTATAATTTTAATGGTAGGTTTATTGAACAGTGAGAGACAGAATAACAACAAAAAAAACAGAAAAACGCATGTGAAAAATGTTATAAATTGATTAGCATTTTAATGAGGGAAATAAGTATTTGACCCCCCCTCTCAATCAGAAAGATTTTTGGCTCCCAGGTTTCTTTTATACAGGTATTGAGCTGAGATTAGGAGCACACTCTTAAAGGGAGTGCTCCTAATCTCAGTTTGTTACCTGTATAAAAGACACCTATCTACAGAAACAATCAATCAATCAGATTCCAAACTCTCCAACATGGCCAAGACCAAAGAGCTCTCCAAGGATGTCAGGGACAAGATTGTAGACCTACACAAGGCTGGAATGGGCTACAAGACCATCGCCAAGCAGCTTGGTGAGAAGGTGACAACAGTTGGTGCGATTATTCACAAATGGAAGAAACACAAAAGAACTGTCAATCTCCCTCGGCCTGGGGCTCCATGCAAGATCTCACCTTGTGGAGTTGCAATGATCATGAGAACGGTGAGGAATCAGCCCAGAACTACACGGGAAGATCTTGTCAATGATCTCAAGGCAGCTGGGACCATAGTCACCAAGAAAACAATTGGTAACACACTACGCCGTGAAGGACTGAAATCCTGCAGAGCCCGCAAGGTCCCCCTGCTCAAGAAAGCACATATACATGCCCGTCTGAAGTTTGCCAATGGACATTTGAATGATTCAGAGGACATCTGGGTGAAAGTGTTGTGGTCAGATGAGACCAAAATGGAGCTCTTTGGCATCAACTCAACTCGCCGTGTTTGGAGGAGGAGGAATGCTGCCTATGACCCCAAGAACACCATGCCAACTGTCAAACATGGAGGTGGAAACATTATGCTTTGGGGGTGTTTTTCTGCTAAGGGGACAGGACGACTTCACCGCATCAAAGGGACGATGGACAGGGCCATGTACCATCAAATCTTGGGTTAGAACCTCCTTCCCTCAGCCAGGGCATTGAAAATGGATCGTGGATGGGTATTCCAGCATGACAATGACCCAAAACACACGGCCAAGGCAACAAAGGAGTGGCTCAAGAAGAAGCACATTAACAAGTTCCACAGACATGTGACTAACAGAAATGAAATAATGTGTCCCTGAACAAAGGGGTCAAAATCAAAAGTAACAGTCAGTATCTGGTGTGGCCACCAGCTGCATTAGTACTGCAGTGCATCTCCTCTTCATGGACTGCACCAGATTTGCCAGTTCTTGCCAGACGTGCTCAACGGGATTGAGATCCGGGCTCTTCGCTGGCCATGGCAGAACACTGACATTCCTGTCTTGCAGGAGATCAGTCATACTGCTCGTTCTGTGCGTGGTGGCATTGTCATGCTGGAGGGTCATGTCAGGATGAGCCTGCAGGAAGGGTACCACATGAGGGAGGAGGATGTCTTCCCTGTAACGCACAGCGTTGAGATTGCCTGCAATGACAACAAGCTCAGTCCGATGATGCTGTGACACACCGCCCCAGACCATGACGGACCCTCCACCTCCAAATTGTTCCCGCTGCAGGCACAGGCCTCGGTGTAACGCTCATTCCTTCGACGATAAAAGCCAATCCGACCATCACCCCTGGTGAGACAAAACCGTGACCCGTCAGTGAAGAGCACTTTTAGCAAGTCCTGTCTGGTCCAGCGACGGTGGGTTTGTGCCCATAGGCGACGTTGTTGCCGGTGATGTCTGGTGAGGACCTGCCTTACAACAGGCCTACAAGCCCTCAGTCCAGCCTCTCTCAGCCTATTGTGGACAGTCTGAGCACTGATGGAGGGATTGTATGTTCCTGGTGTAACTCGGGCAGTTGTTGCCATCCTGTACCTGTTCCGCAGGTGTGATGCTCGGATGTACCGATCCTGTGCAGGTGTTGTTACACCTCGCCACTGCGAGGGAGATCAGTTGTCCGTCCCGTCTCCCTGTAGCGCTGTCTTAGGCGTCTCACAGTACGGACATTGCAATTTATTGCCCAGGCCACATCTGCAGTCCTCATGCCTCCTTGCAGCATGCCTAAGGCACGTTTACGCAGATGGGCAGGGACCCTCGGCATCTTTCTTTTGGTGTTTTTCCAGAATCAGTAGAAAGGCCTCTTTTAGTGTCCTAAGTTTTCATAACTGTGACCTTAATTGCCTACCGACTGTAAGCTGTTAGTGTCTTAACGACCGTTCCCCAGGTGCATGTTCATTAATTGTATATGGTTCATTGAACAAGCATGGGAAACAGTATTAAAACCCTTTACAAATGAAGATCTGTGAAGTTATTTGGATTTTTACGAATTATCTTTGAAAAAGGGTCCTGAAAAAAGGCAGTTTCTTTTTTTGCAGAGTTATATATAAATCTTTTTTGGGGGTGCCAAGATGGAGGCACGCAGCGGCTTCAACACAGCACCCCTATCAGTCATCTAGTGTATATATAAACTATTGGTTCCAGCTAGTCTCTCGAGCCAGACTGCTTACTTCCGCAATCATTGAGGTCTGGCTATGCGAGACTAGGTTCCAGCCACAGGTAGTGCTTGCCTGGTGATGTTCAAGGTTGTGGCTTATCCATCCCCATCTTTAATAATCAAATCAACAACACTAAGAGCTAGTTCAGACTGCAGGTTAAAATTGGATGGTGGAATTTATTTGACATTCAGTTTTGTACAATAAAGGCGACACCAGGCAAATTCCTCACCAACAATACAGAAACTTGACTGGAATTCAGCATTCACAGAGCATGTCGTTCTTTTTGTATAAAAAAAAATGGAAAAAAAAATGATCGAAACAGAAATAAATTGTAGGTCTTCAACACAAAGAAACAAAATCCCAAACAGGAATTAATTTCAAATGCTAAAAGAAGTCCTCTTCAAATGTCAATATCATGATGTATGTAAAATACTATTCACACTCTTAGCCGCTTCTCACAATTCACCTTCAAGAAAACGTGCTTAAGCCACCAACTCACTACAAATTAATTCAAATGGAGCATTTCCAAGTTTGATCATACATAATAACATGTATTCATTCTCAAAACTGTAACAAACGCCAAAACAAAATACTGTTGAAGGTAAATTCAGTTTCCCGACATCTCTCTCAATCTGTGATCTTCAACCCTTCACACTTATACCAATAGGAGGGCACTGAAGTGTTCACACAAGCCTCAGATCACTTCATATTGGGTGGTTCAGCTTTAACACTGTATTGCAGTCATATCAAAAGTCCTTTTCATATAATATATGAACGGTTATATACACACATTTATAGGTCTTTCCTCATACAAACCAAAAATATTTAGTACCTGACAAAAACAACTTTGGAACATCGCTATAAATGACATTAGTGCAAATGTCATAACACGTGGGCTACATATCATGAAAAGTTCCTACAGCTACCAGACGGTGACAGCGTGCAAGCCTAAGCGTGCGGATAAAGCTTCTACATCAAGTGCTATGTCTGTTCTCTTCAGTATATGAATTGTCAACCACACATCCGGTGAGTGTTTGTGTCTCCGACCTACACAACGCCTTGCCCACCCTGTGCCCTTACTTGGTAAGGTTGTTGTGTAACAGATCAACAGGCAGAACAAGGTGGCCGACGCTCCCTCACAAGGCCAGGGGAGGGTCGGCGAGGCCCAACCAGGGTCGGAAGGTGGGAGGGAAGGAAAACACATGGGAGTGGCAAAATAGTGAGCTAAAGAGGGGAAAAGGTGAGTGAAACATGTTGAATGAGAGTTAACGAAACCTCAAATGTTAGATTTTGGCTGCGTTTGTCGAACGCTAAATTAGACATACAGTATAATGACAGTCAACTGTCAAATAACTGCATTGTGTTGGTCATCTAACTCAGTGGGACACCAATGCGTCTCTGCTTGGCACTCAAGAGTTTAAGCAATAGACTGAGGGTAAAGCCCTGCGATAGACTAGCGTCCTGTCCAGGGGGGTGTACTTGTACATCAACCTGCCTCACGCTACAGAAATAAGAGATAGGCTCCTGCTCTTATGAACCATTCTGGCTAGCACAAGCCAAGGCTCATGCAAGGCTACTCACTTATTTTGATGCTAAGTGAGAGAAATCGATGCAGACTTCTCAGTGAAATTATATGGAGGTTCAGTATGGTATCACTCAAGTCTGCGTCATATTTCATCAATAATACCTATATAAGATTAATAACCATGAAATGTACTTTAATTAAATTAATTAACCATGAAATGAAGTAACCATGAAATGTTAATGAATGACGTTTAAGACCATACTCTAAGTAACAGGCAACAAATAGATGAGTTTGATAAGGGGAAAGTGTTGGATAGTGGCAATAGGGAAAGTCCAACAGTTAACCTGTCATGGCGAAGTCGTACGTATTAGCCACTTGAGGATGAAGTCTTTAGCTGTGTGTGAGGAGGTGTGCATGAGCGAGGCTCAGAGGCAGCAGGGGCTGGCAGACCGTTGTAGTTCTGAATGGAGTTCAGCTGCACATGCTGTGGATGATGTTGCTTCAGGGCAGGAGGCAGATTGCTGGGGCTGGCGATGCCTGAGACATGACTCCCCTGAGCCCTGTGACTGACCTGCCACCTCATTCAAATACACCCTGTCCACTGTGTCAGTCTGCCTGGGGTATGGGGGCCTCTCCTCTGCCTGGTCCTCAGGCTCTGGGTCAGGGTTAGCATGGGAGGAAGAGGATCTGGCTTGGCCCTCTTCAAAAGGAACACCGTTCTGAGTCACCGTTTTGTTCCCTTCAGCCACACTGGCCACTGGCTCTCCTTGCCCAGCCTCTGCTGGGTTTGGATTGGCTGGAAGAATGTCCTGGGCGGGTGCAGCGGTGGCATTGGCGGGCTGTGATTGGCTCTTCAGCTGTTTGTGGCAGAGGGGGCAGGTCTCTTGTACATAGAGCCACTTCTTGAGGCAGCCAGCGTGGAAGAAGTGACTGCAGGGGGTGATGACGGCAGACTTCATGTCCTAGAAAGGGAGACAGCATACTGGTTAACTACTGAAGGACTATGGACAACCACAGAAGAGTCCGCTACAATGCCTAATGCTTTTCTGATAAGTGGAAATATATCAAAGTACACTTCCTTATTCTAACTAAACTATCATTTTTCTTTTTAAATGTTTAGGTAGTTTAGGTAACTTTCCCAAAATTCCCAGGTTTTCCAAAAAACCCGGTTGGAGTATTTCCGGAATCAGCAGGGAATAAGCAAAACATCTGGGATAACTCAACAAGGATTTCTGGAAAACATGGGAATTTTGAGGAAGTTACCAGAATTGTTCAACCCTAGGCAGAACCCATTTCATATCCCCTCTAGCCGCATTGTCCCCTTCATACCAGTAGAGGGCTATAAAACACATTTATCAGAACAATAATGGTGCCCTCTCAAACAGCATGCACTCACACTTTTCTTCACGGACACACACCGGACACCCGACGGACACACACCGGACACACACAGTCACCTGATAGCAGATGGCACAGATGTCATTGTACTGCTCCAGCTGCAGGTCGGAAGCGGTGGGCAGGCTTTTGATCTTATTGACAGCGTCTCGGCGCAGCAGGAAGCTCTGCCAGCCCAGCTGGGCGCGCAGCCACACGTTGTAGTAGGAGTGGATGAAGATGATGGTGGAGCCCATCACCGTCCACTCGCCGAACACGGTCTCAGACACGCCGTAGGCCACCACCACGAGCGCAACCAGGAACTCCAGCAGCCGGTAGGTCCCGTTCACGTAGTAGATCACGTCGTCCATGTTCTGTACGGGCTCCTTACGGACCTCCTCCACCATGAACAGGATGTAGATTAGCAGGGTGCCCAGCACCTAGGGGACATTGAGTGTGGGTGCTTGGTTTCACTTGTTTTGACACTAGAAGTCACTCTCACATTGGGGCAAGCAGTTGGGGGTCAAAGGTTAGGATCACAGGTAATATATAGAACAAAAGTAGTAAGGTCCTCCTTTTTTCTATTCCAGATAGTCAACGCACCGGAATCTTCTACAAGGTCAACGCAGCAGAACCACATTTTAACAAAATAATGTTGCTGGAATGCTGATGTTATCGGTTTCTACCACAGAAACCATTTCAGAACAATCTGACATGGTGGGTTGCTGAAACCCCACAGGGTTTTCCATATTTCACAGGGAATATATACTCACAGGTGGCCAGGGAATAGCAGGCACGGATACGGGAGCTTACAGTCCTTACCGTGCCCGTCACATCACCATCACGGAAAAGCCATCTACCTTACATATGAAACATTGTTGACGTGTTCTTATGTCATTACTGCATACAAACGGGCAAAGGATCCAGTGCACCAGTGGCTAAAAGGAACTCTTGAATTGGACAGACTACAGCGTGTGTGTGTGTATGGGTGTGTCCATGGCGACAGAGCTTGAGGTGTGTGTGTGTGTACCTGCAGTGAGGTGAGGATGCTGGAGGAGATGATGATGAGGAGCCAGAAGTCCATGTGGAAGAACTGGCAGATCATGTAGGCCATGTAGGCTGGGAAGACCAGCAGGAACAGGCACAGGCTCACGGCCCGGAAGTGCTTCCATAGGCTCCTGAACAGAGCGACAACCGACAGAGCTTTTACAAGGACAACGCCCCTGAGAGGAGTAATATAAGTTGTGTTGAACTGAATGAATCATGTAGTTGTGGCATTTTGGACGAACTTCCATGTGAAGTGAGGCCTTTTTGTATTATGCTACTGATCTTTTCATTCTCGCTGTGTATGACACTATGGGCCCTGATAGGCTTGGGCGATATACCGAATACCGGTGTAATTCATAATACCGACGGTATCATTTTTTAATAGCGTTTGATTTTCAATACCCTCGCGGGGGCTGCGGACGTGCATGCTGCGCCACTGCTTATAAGTTATAAGAAATCTATTTATATACCCCGGTATGGTACAGAACCAAAATGACCTTATGAATCTGGATACCACACAACCCTAGGCCCTGGTCAAAGCAGTGAGACATTTCCAACTCAGCCTCGAGTGTCTTACTTGTCCCGTGAGGCCCCCAGAGCCAGTACGATAGGGTCAGCTATCTCCAGCATGGACTGCAGGATGGAGGCCACCACGATGAAGAGGATGATACTGAGGAGGAAGGCTCGGTGGATGACCTGCAGCTCAATCAGACCCGTCTGCACAGCGAGGATCAGTAGCGTGATGCCCTCCGTCATTCCCCTGAGATGGCGAGAGACAGAGCGGGGGGGAAAAGAGAGAGAAAGAGAGATTCATAAATAATGTGGTGCTTTCAGTCAGAAAAAAAAGGCTCCTCATTGTTCAAGCTATGGGTCAAATAACACACTTAACGGGCATAAACACACAACATAAAAAGGGCGGAATGAGAATGCGGCTGACTGACCGATGCATGGTGTTGTCATTCATGAAGGCCCGGTAGCCCTGCAGGTAGAACTTGCAGAGGGTGAGGACACCCAGCGCCACAAAAGACACGGTGAAGACCAGGCCCAGCAGGGAGTAGGGGGTGCTGCAGCACTCTGCAATACTGAGGGGACAGGGAGAGAAGGGGACAGTAAGAAAACTCACTAAACCAATTCAGAGATCATGCATGTATTTGTAAGAGATGGCACGCCACATTCTCTTTGATGACGACAAATATACATAATAAAGGATTGAAATTGTAGAACTTCAGATTAAATCATGTTGTAAAAAAGTCACGGCAAAACAGGTCGACTTGGGTTTCCAACTTCTCGTATTCAACGAGAGAAGGGAAAAGGGTTTGCAGTGTCCTGTCCCACCTGGTGAGGAAGAGGAAGAGCAACCTCTCCCTGGAGGTGGGCTGGTCGCGGCTGCTGAAGTAGGTGTAGATCTGCAGGGCAAACAGCACCAGCCAGAAGCACATGAAGAGGACGGGCAGAACCAGCTGGTTCCACAGGGACATCCCCAGAGCCAGCAGCCCATACACCTCCACCACCTGGGCACAGGAGGACATGGAAGAGAGGATGCCACAGATATTGTTAGCTATGAGAAATAAAAACACAGAGGCCGCAGCAAACTGATAGATTTACAGTCTTATGTGTGAAAGAAGTGACAATCAGACAGTAGAGTAGTCACTGAATCTCCTCCAGTTTGAGAGCCAGGAAACACTTAATAATTCAGTGTCACGCAGACTATTTTACCTGCACCAGCTCCCTGTAGGCGGTCTTGGCCAGGTTGTAGGGCACCAGCAAGTTGGAGGCCAGGAAGTAGATGACCTCAAGGCCCGTGAAGATCATGGCGAAGCGGTTAATGAACACAATGGTCTCCAGGGGGACCAGGCAGAGGCGCGCCACCAGGGGTAGCAGGTGAGCAGAGAATAGCCAGATCCTCTTGGTCTGCATGACACATGAGCACAGGGTGCACACCACCAGCTGAGCTGGAGAGAGAGGGGGGACACACAGGAGGGACGGGGTTAATACACTGCAGGTGAACGCCCAGTCTCTAGGAACACAAACTGTATCTGAACTGTGTAGTAACGCGGAACATCTGAATCTTAAAGGCGAGTGTTCAAGATCTGACTGCGAAAATGAATTCATAAACGCATTGCCGATTTTGCGAGTCCAAATGTACAACGCCCTCGAGGACAAATAAGAGCAAAAATGCACCTCAAGAGTTCATTGAGGCCGGAGCATGTGCATCTTTACTGCTATGTGCCCCAAGTTAACTCTGATGACACAGTGCTAGCATGTGACTGCACTAGAAAGCTCAGAAACTCGTCATCACATGAGAGAGAAATGAGAGATGGAATGAGACATAGTGAAGCCATAATGTCAGATCCAGTCAGTCTCCAGGAGCTGACGTGACGTCCCTGAGGCTGGTGACGACAGCACAGAGGCAGCATGTTCCATAACACAGTAGTGACTAGGCCAAGAGGTCCCTGCCTACTGCTCTCCTGTGTTACTGGAAAACATGAACCCTCATTGTGACCCGCCTGCAGAGCGTGTGTGAAGACTCCAGTGTCCCTAGAAAGCAACTGTGCAGTACAGCCGTCAGAGCTCAGGGCTGAATGTGCATCGAGAGTAGCCTTACCCAAACACTTGGCTATCGGACAGCTTATCCCAATTGTCTTTCAGAGAAAAGAAACAAGTACTTATGTGATTGAACCTAAAAAGGCCAAAGTTCAATGACTGTCCCAAGCAAAGTCAGCACACCGTGCATGATTTACTTAACTCCTTAGGGCTAGGGTCCCATTTTCCGAATTCTCGCCTGTCTGACGTGCCCAAAGTAAAATGCCTGCCACTCAGGCCCAGAAACTAGGATATGCACATAATTAGTACTATTGGATAGGAAACACTGAAGTTTCTAAAACTGTTTACAAAAATGTCTGTATAACATTTTGGTATAACAGAACTGATATAGCAGGCAAAAACCAGAGAACTTTCTGTCCAGAAAACATTTTTCTTTTGACTTTGAATGGCTGTTTATTGAAAACTCAAGTAGATAGGACTGAGGTTGCAGTACCTATGGCTTCCACTAGATGTCGACAGTCTCTGGACTGTGTAATGGAGCGTTTATAGTGGAAGAGAGTCAAAAGGTTGTCGATTTTGTATGACATACCAGGATATCCGTTCTGTCTAGTGCATGAGATACACGGGACGAGCAGCACGGTGTTTACCTTCTGTATCGTGTAGGTTATTATCCGAGTGAAATATAAAAGCCAATATAGATAAATGGATGCCTAAGGATAAATTATTAATGATGTTTGTTTTGGAAAAGTTGAGAAGTATAATTTGAACGCATTCTCTTCACTGTACAACAGGCGAGTAGAATGGAAATGCTTGGTGGACTAACTGAACAAAACGCGCCAACCAAACAGAGATTTATGGATATAATAAATGACTTTTAAGAACCATGGATTCTCTTGTTTGGACACTTGGGAAGCCCTCCGCAGAAATTCTTCGAAAGGTAAGTGATATTTCTTAGCTCTTATATGGACTTTGTGAGACCCGCGCTGGATATTAATTTATGCTAATGTGGAAAATATGTGAGGTGCTATCCTCAAACAATCAAATGTTGTGCTTTCGCCGTAAAGCCTTTTTGAAATCTGACAAAGCTGTGATATTTCTAAGAAGCAGAGCTTTTGATGACTATGCAACACTTGTATATTGATGAATGTTAAATATTACAAATTTTTATTTTGAATTTGCAGCGCTTTGTTTGCTCTGAAAACAAGCCCGCTAACGGGATCCGATCCCTAAAAAGTTAACAAAAAGGCACATCCCACCCCCAGGTGGTGAAGGTAGGAAACAACATCTACACTTCACTGACCCTCAACACTGGGGCCCCACAAGGGTGTGTGCTCAGCCCCCTCCTGTACTCCCTGTTCACCCATGACTGCGTGGCCATGCACGCCTCCAACTCAATCATCAAGTTTGCAGACGACAACAGTAGTGGGCTTGATTACCAACGACGAGACAGCATACAGGGAGGTGAGGGCACTCGGAGTGTGGTGTCAGGAAACCAACCTCTCACTCAATGTCAACAAAACAAAAGGAGATGATAGTGGACTTCAGGAAACAGCAGAGGGAGCACCCCCCCCCCCTATCCACATCGAAGGGACAGCAGTGGAGAACGTGGAAAGTTAAGTTCCTCTGCGTACACATCACAGACAAACTGAAATGATCCACTCACACAGAGTGTGGTGAAGGCGTAACAGCGCCTCTTCAACCTCAGGAGGCTGAAGTAATTTGGCTTGTCACCCAAAACCCTGACAAACTTTTACAGTTGCACAATCGAGAGCATCCTGTCGGGCTGTATCACAGCCTGGTACGGCAACTGCTCCGCCCAAAACCATAAGGCTCTCCAGAGGGTAGTGAGGTCTGCACAACGCATCACCGGGGGCAAACTACCTGCTCTCCATGACACCTACAGCACCCGATGTCACAGGAAGGCCAAAAAGATAAATCAAGGACATTAACCACCCGAGCCACTTCCTATTCACTGCTATCATCCAGAAGGCAAGGTCAGTACAGGTGCATCAAAGCTGGGACCGAGAGACTGAAAAAAGCCATCTCAGGGCCATCAGACTGCAAAACAGCAATCACTAACTCAGAGAAGCTGCTGCATACATTGAGACCCAATCACTGGCCACTTTAATAAATGGATCACTAGTTTACACAATGCACTCTAAATAATGCCACTGTAATAATGTTTACATATCTTACATTACTCATATCACATGAATATACTGTATTTTATACCATCTATTGCACCGTGCCTATGCCGCTCAGCCATCGCTCATCCATATACTTACATGTATATATTCTCATTCACCCCTTTAGATTTGTGTGTATTAGGTAGCGGTTGGGGAATTGTTAGATTACTTGTTAGATACTACTGCCCTTTCGGAACTAGAAGCACAAGCATTCCGCTACACTCTCATCAACATCTGTTAGCCATGTGTATGTGACAAATAAAATGTGATTTCAATAGGTGGGTCAGGTAAGTCATGACATAAAACAAGTGGGGGGGCTTCCCTCTTCTGTTCTTTATAGCTCCTCTATAGTTCCTCAAGCAAGGGGGGAGGCCGATGACATCACGAATCCCCTTGAAGTTTGCAATAGTGTCTAAAAACACAATATTGTTACTAATTTCTATTTTTTTTTCTTGAGGATGTGTACTTTACTGTATTTATACTTGGGATATCACTTTTCAAGAGTAAAAGTAATTTAAAAAATAACTGGAGGACGTCTAAGGGTGCTCCTGTTTTCAAATGGTCAAAGTAGCAGTGTTTAGTAACAGAGAAGGATGAATCTTCTCAGCATCAGAAACAGATCATTGCGTAACTGCCAGTCATTTCACAGGAAGGCTTCCTATTCATGATGGCACTCATTTCTCTCTTCTTCCCCTTTTGGGCTTTCAGGTTTTCACTGAGCTCTGAAGCTAACGCTATTGTGGCCGGCTGTATTTTTAGAAGAGGCAGAACCCACAACACGGTAACATAAAATCTGACAGACACTAGTCGCACTACAGAACACCTGACACTGTTACGACAAGCAGCACAACAGGAAATACATCAATGAGTGAGCAAGAAAGAGAAAGCAAGAGCGGGGGGAAAGACAGGCCTGTCTGAGTTGTGTGCGCTCCCTTTGTACGGGAGACTGTGGTCACTCACTCTCTCACTCCGTAGAAGAACCTTTGGCAGCGAGGGAGAGCGAGGAGCTCTGCGGCAAACGGCACCTCAGATCAAACAGCACCCACTGCCAACCTCCTGAACTCTCCTCCCATCTCCCCGCCAGCCGCCTACCTACTGCCTGACAGGATGAAGCAAAGGAACACGGCCTTTTCCTTTGTCAGAAAAGGTTCTAGGGCGAATAAAACTAGCTTGAGCACTCAGAAGACCGTTAGAATTGAACAATGGAAAGACGGAGAAAAAAAACAGAGCAGACTCCGAGACAAAGATAGGCGTCGGATTGATAAAAGGATGTAGGAGGGGGAAAAAAAACATCAAATAATGTGAGTGATGAAGTGTACAATCACCACTTCATGTTATCGAGTAAAAGCAGACTTTAGGGTGACTACAAAGCGACTCAGATTCTCAGAAAGTGGGGTAAGAGAAGTGTGAGGGTGTAAGAGGCAGGTACGTGACCTGTGAGACTGTGGCCCAGTGGGAATGTTTAGTTAGTTAACTATGAGGTTGGTAGTGAAGGTGGGACTGTGTTTAGTTACAGTGCCTTCAGAAAGTACTCATACCCCTTGACGTATTCCAATTCTGTTGTCTTACAGTCTGAATTCAAAATGGATTATTTTCTCACCTATCTACACACAATACCCCATAATGACAAAGTGAAAAACATGTTTTTAGTAATTGTAGCTAATTTATTGAATATGAAATACAGAAATCTAATTTACACAAGTATTCACACCCTTGAGTTAATACTAAGTAGAAGCACCTGTGGCAGCGATTATAGCTGAGTCTTTCTGGGTAATTATATAAGAGCTTTCCACACCTGGATTGTACAACATTTACCCATAATCTTTTTCATCATTCTTCAAGCTCTGTCAAATTAGTGGATGATCATTGCTAGACAACCATTTTCAGGTCTTGTCATATATTTTCAAGTAGATTTAAGTCAAAATTGTAACTCGACCACTCAGGTACAGTTGAAGTTGGAAGTTTACATACACCTTAGCCAAATACATTTAAACTCAGTTTCACAATTCCTGATATTTAATCCCAGTAAAAATTCCCTGTCTTAGGTCAGTTAGGATCACCACTTTATTTTAAGAATGTGAAATGTCAGAATAATAGTAGAGAGTGATTTATTTCAGCTTTTATTTCTTTCATCACATTCCCAGTGGGTCAGAAGTTTACATACACTCAATTAGCATTTGGTAGAATTGCCTTTAAATTGTTTAACTTGGGTCAAACGTTTCAGGTAGCCTTTCACAAGCTTCCCACAATAAGTTGGGTGAATTGTGGCCCACTCCTCCTGTCAGAGCTGGTGTAACCGAGTCAGGTTGGTAGGCTTCCTTGCTCGCACATGCCTTTTCAGTTCTGCCCAAACATTTTCTATAGGATTGAGGTCAGGGCTTTGTGATGGCCACTCAAACACCTTGACTTTGTTGTCCTTAAGCCATTTTTCCACAGCTTTGGAAGTATGCTTGGGGTCATTGTCCATTTGGAAGACCCATTTGCGACCAAGCTTTAACTTCCTGACTGATGTCTTGAGATGTTGCTTCAACATATCCACATAATTCTCCTTCCTCATGATGCCATCTATTTTTGTGAAGTGCACCAGTCCTTCCTGCAGCAAAGCATCCCCACAAAATGATGCTGCCACCCCCGTGCTTCACGGTTGGGATGGTGTTCTTCGGCTTTCAAGCCTCCCCCATTTTCCGACAAACATAATGATGGTCATTGTGGCCAAACAGTTCTACTTTAGTTTTATCAGACCAGAGGATGTCTCCAAAAAGTACAATCTTTGTCCCCATGTGCAGTTGAAAACCGTAGTCTGGCTTTTTTATGGCGGTTTTGGAGCAGTGGCTTCTTCCTTGCTGAGCGGCCTTTCAGGTTATGTCGATATAGGATTCGTTTTACTGTGGATATACATACTTTTGTACCTATCTTCACAAGGTCCTTTGCTGTTGTTCTGGGATTGATTTGCACTTTTCGCACCAAAGTACGTTCATCTCTAGGAGACAGAACACGTCTCCTTCCTGAGCGGTATCACGGCTGCGTGGTCCCATGGTGTTTATACTTGCGTACTATTGTTTGTACAGATGAACGTGGTACCTTCAGGCGTTTGGAAATTGCTCCCAAGGGTGAACCAGACTTGGAGGTCTACAATTTTTTTTGGAGGTCTTGGCTGATTTCAAGCAAAGAGGCACTGAGTTTGAAGATAGGCTAATTGACATAATTGGAGTCAAATGGAGGTGTACCTGTGGATGTATTTCAAGGCCTATCAGAAGCTTCTAAAGCCATGACATCATTTTCGAGAATTTTCCAAGCTGTTTAAAGGCACAGTCAACTTAGTGTATGTAAACTTCTGACCCACTGGAATTGTGATAGTGAATTATAAGTTAAATAATCTGTCTGTAAACAATTGTTGGAAAAATTACTTGTGTCATGCACAAAGTGATGTCCTAACCGACTTGACAAAACTATAGTTTGTTAACAAGACATTTGTGGAGTGGTTGAAAAACTAGTTTTAATGACTTCAACCTAAGTGTATGTAAACTTCCGACTTCAACTGTACATTCACTGTCTTCTTGGTAAGCAACTTCAGTGTAGATTTGCCATTTTGTTTTAAGTTGTTGTCCTGCTGAAATGTGAAATAATCTCCCAGTGTTTGATGGAAAGCAGAACCAGATTCTCCTGTGCTTAACCTGTGCTTAACTCTATTCCGTTTTTTTCATCCTGAAAAACTCCCCAGTCCTTAACAATTACAAGCATAACCATAACATGATGCAGCCACCACTATGCTTGAAAATATGGAGAGTGGTACTCAGTAATGTGTTTTATTGGATTTACCACAAACATAATACAAAAAGTGAATTGCTTTGCCACATTTTTTTGCAGTATTACTTTAGTGACTTGCTGCTAACAGGATGCATGTTTTGGAATAGGTTTTATTCTATACAGCCTTCCTTTTCACTGTCAATTCACTCATGTTTAGAATTCCTTAGGTTTCCTCCTCTTATGGCAACTGAGTTAGGAAGGACGCCTGTATCTTTGAAGTGAGGGACCTTACAGATAATTGTATGTGTGGGGTACAGAGATGAAGTAGTCATTCAAAGATCATGTTAAACACTATTATTGCACACAGAATGAGTCTATGCAACTTACCCTGTGACTTGTTAAGGAAATATTTACTTCTGAACTTATTCAGGCTTGCCATAAAGGGGTTGAATACTCATACTCAAGACATTTCAGCTTTTCATATGTATTTGTAAACATTTATAAAAACATAATTCCACTTTGACATTATGGGGTATTGTGTGTCTAGGCCAGTGACCAAACAAACAAATCTCAATTTAATCCATTTTAAATTCAGTCTGTATCAACAAAATCTGGAAAAAGTCAAGGGGTGTGAATACTTTCTGAAGGCCCTGTAGTGCCTATGAGGGTGGTGGTGAAGGTGGGACTGTGTTGAGTTAGTTACCTATGAGGGCGGTGGAGAAACGGTTCATGGACAGCGCCTCCAGGTAGAGTGGTCCCTCGTACCCGGAGTCCAGCTCACTGCGGACATAATCCCTAAAACAGGAAGACAAGACAGTCAGAGCTCAGCTCTTGCAGTCCCACCTGTTGTCTTCTGTCCTCACTGGTTAAACAAAGAACCATGCCTCAGAGAATTCAACAAGTTACGCACAATCAGGGCCAGTAGAAGGCACTAATAGTCCGGAGCCAGAATCATAATATGGTCAGAAAGTCACTACTGTTCTTCCCGTAACTGTTTTATGGAACAACTACAAAACAGAACTTCAAATCGCGGCACTTAATGGCTTTTAAATGATCTTCCGAATACGCGTAGCTCCTAGCTAACAAGTTGACGTGGCAAGGATTATTTTAGCTATAGTTCCTGTAGTGTGTGTGTGTGTGTCTCTCTCACCTGGAGACTTGGTGTCCGGCGAAGAGCAGCAGGGCAGTGAGCACGTACAGGTAGAGCTTCACCAGGTGCTGACGAGGCAGAGTCAGGAGCACCAGGCTAAGGATGTAACCTGACACACAGCAGAGCAGAGACAGTCAGTCGGGAAAGTGAATTGCAGAGGGAAGGAGAGGGGTCTGTACAGTACAGCACACCGCCATGAAGTGGAGCAATGCACAAACAAGGCTGTTTTCTTTTTAAGGGACAGAAATATGTGTGCCTGCTTCAGCTGCTGTCGGTCTCACACACATTAAGGAATAGTTTATTAACACGGACATCCACTACTGTCTAACTGGCATTCACTTCTTGAATAATCCTCAACTGTTATTCCAATCATCTCAGAGGAGTTCTATTACCATAGAGGACAGTGAAACCAATAATCCTGCCTGTCCTCCGCCATCTTGGCTGAGCGTGGCCTGCCTGGTTTAGTGGAGTCAGCAGAAAACGGTCCTAGGGAAAATCTCAATTGCATTCTCCTCGCGTCCTCCCTCTTCACCTACTTCTCAAAACCCATTGGATGGAGAGAAAAAAAAAGTCAGAGGTCCCTCCTTTTGAGGCGGCAGTGAGGGGAGAGGATACAAGGAGTATGTCATTGAGATTCTCCCATAGACTAGTCATTAGGCACCAAAACGGCAGGGAGTCGATTGGCCGACCTGGACCCAGCGTGCAATAGATCCACCCAGCCAATCCATCCTGGGGATTCCATTAGCAGACAGCTAACACATCCACTCCTCTAAAGCCCTCTCCACCATCCTGCACACAGAGTGTGTGTGTGTGTGTCAAACATGCAACTTAACCTGATCAAACAATCATTAAAAGGGCGCATGACAGTGGGAGATAGGAGGCTAGTTAGCCATTGAGGCTTGAAAGAGTGGTCAGTGGACTGAATCATTCTGGCATGACAACAACTACACAGACACATACTGATATGATTCTACCTCCCATGACAACCAAAATGATTATGATCCTCTCAGTCTAAGTGCCACGGGCCCTGACTGGAGTCAGTGTTCCCAGCCAGCGGCGTGTGTGTGTGTGAGTGGCCTAGTCAGGGTGAGCCAGCCTCACTGTGACAGGCAGCCAGGGTGACGGGGATGGGAGATTAGAGCTTTGTGTGGGCAGTTTTATCCTCCCTCTCTCCCTCCTCAGACTGTGGCCACCACCGGATGCTGCTTATGTAATCCTGAGAGGAGGAGATGGAGCTATATTCTGCAAGCCGGCCAGGCCGTCACGTCACTGCTGTCAATAGGCTTATCTATGAGCCTCTGTCCTGGTCTGGATGCTCAGACACAACCATCACAAAGCAGAAAACAGACAAGTGTGGCGGTACGAGGAAGCACTGCTGACGATATGCCTTGAACAGAACCAGATAAAGCCTTGATTGAAAGAAGAAGTCCATACAGTAATCTTAAGAGTACAAGCTCTTACTTTACAGAGCCTGTGTTTGGTTAGTAGCCTAGCACCTTCCTTCAGTGGTGAACATGAGTCAGCGTGTTTAACAATGTGTGGGTGCTTTGGTTGGAGAGGCCCCTTGTTCTTAGCTTGCAGTTGCACTCTCAAAACCCACGCCCCCGAGGGAGGCAGGCTACGGCCAGTCAGGAACACAGCCTTAGACCACTCAGTCATTCTCACCTTACGTGCTGCGTTGGTACAAGCCAACAATCTTAACAGGGCCTGAATACAAAAGTAGAGGCCCAGTTTCCCAACAGACCCAACTCACAGGTTCCGATCCCCACCTGACAAACTCCGTCCCGTGCTCCCCAGCCACTCCACACATACTCACTGCTGTGGGGACATCAAGCCCTGTGTGCAGATAGTGAAAATAATGTACTTTTTAAAGAAAAAACATTATCCTGTGCCTAGGGCAAACTATTTGACATAAAACGAATATAGCTGTCCTGGTGATATTGGCCTAGCTAGGCTTACTGACTCATGAGTCCATAGGGGAGGGATGGGCCTGACAGTATCTGTATTGCGCACATAGAAAAGCCTTCCAGCCATGGTCAGGTGCAGCAATGTGTATTAACAGAGCACATCCTGTTCCTTGGCCTGCATTAGGTAAGCCAACAACACGGATGAGAAGAATTTGTTTAACAGCAGAGACAGCAATAAAACACAGCTGTTAATCCACAGCTATGGATCCAGAGCCATTTGCTTCGCAAAGTCACGCAGACAGGACAAAGAGTGGACCGGCGTGAAAGAATCCTCAGTGCTGGCAGTATAAATACACTGCCCCTAATCGTCCATAAGCAAAACAGTTAGCGAAAGGCTACAGCAATAGGCTACAGCAATAGGCTACAGCAATAGGCTACAGCAATAGGCTACAGCAATAGGCTACAGCAATAGGCTACAGCAATAGGCTACAGCAAGCGCCAAAATGATGAATAATGCTAATAAAATGAGTTAGGTCCTAATCCATGAGCTTCAAGTCCTCATGAGATTTGAAATATTTACTGAAACCTAGAAATACAGATAAAAGATTAGAGGACACCCTGCTCTCCCTCGGTCTGTCTCTTTCCAAGAGAGACATCACCAGCACACACACACACACACACACACACACACACTGAGGCTCAGTCCAGTCCACTGTTCTCTGCTGCCCAGTGTGTTCATCAGCAAATACCAGCCTCATTGTCTCACCCACCAACTTCAGCCAAGTATGCAAAGCCACTAAAAAGACCACTGGTGGGGTCAAGGAAAGTTTGTACACACACAGTATACATACAACATACAAAAACTACAGTAAAAAAATATATATACAAAAATATGTAATTCCCATTGATGATTAGCATATCTAGTGACTGCATTATAGTCGAGCCTGTGAGCTGGTTATCATGGCCTGTGCCTCGTCCACTCCTTTCCCCTGGGAAGAGAAAGGCTTCTTTGAGGGGGGAAGGGATGACTTCGTTCTCCTACTCCCTGCACGGGACGGCCCACACACACACACACACAGAGAGAGACAGACACACAGCACATTGTGCTAGCCCATCACACAGTGCTTTTCCTGCACAGACCACACTGTCCGTCTGTCTACTACACAATTACCCACCAGCCTGACCAGCTGATAACATGACCCTCCATGCCTAGTAAAGTACACACAATGGCAAAAAGAAAAGTAAAGATTTAACCATTTTGAATGTTATATCGTATCTGTGCATCTCAGAGGGATGGGTGAATGCATTCAAAATGGGTGAATCTTTCCTTGAACTCTTCTGTGCACATTTCAAGGTTAATTATACCACCTTGAGCATCACGGAAAGTCCCATTAAAATACTTGGGTCTCGGATGGTGGAAAAAAGCAGAGGTAAATGACAAAGGAGAGGAAAATGTGTCTGAGCCACAGTTTCACCATGACGACAAAGTTAAAAAAGTGTCGGCCTGCAGGCAGATGTCTAAGGTCAGGCCATGCCATGCTTTAACTATGAAACACAAGCGCCAGCCAGCACCCTGCCTCCACTGAGCTCTTAGTGGGCCAGGCCCACTCTCAAGCAGAGCATAGACATACTGAATCAGAAGTACAGTCTGTGCCCATGTTAACATGCAATTAGAAATACAAAACTTTGCAGAAGCATGTTCACCCTTACAATTAGCGGACAGGAAATGCTGATATGGATCATGGACATTTACAGTCAACGCTGACTACAAACTGTCAGACTTTATCCTTGTGTCACTGCTTTTATCCTGTCTTAGCTATGCCTATGACAAACCTAAAAGCAATTTAAATGCAACGCCATTCAAGACAGTGGTAGGTTTAAAAATGCTTAGCTAAACTTAAACTATATGAATTTATACCATGGCATTGTTGAATAGTAGTTTTTAATTGGCTTGAATGGGCATTCAAAAGCGTGAATTATTTCCCTATAAAGCACTGTAAAATTCAATGGCTTTAGTTCATTCTTATGTGTTCTATGTTTGATTTTCATAGTAAGCGAGGACTGATGGTTTGATTCATTAAGCTATCAAGTCTGTTTGGTTACCAAGGCAGCAGCTGTAGCTATCTAGTAAACTTGTTAGCTACTTCAGTGGATGCTAAACGCATTTTTACCGGCAAAATGAACACATTTCAAATTATAGCTATGGTATAAGCGGGATAATGAACTCGGGGCTCAATGCGTTCTCTGGAAAATAATGCAACATCGTGAAAACTTTAGTGCCAATGACGTGCTACACACTTTCCACATCGTGCAATATTTTCCATAGAATGCACAGTCCCTCGATTATCACTTAAGTATTCCATAAATGACATTCATATACATGAGACCCAACCATGAAAAACTGGGTCCTAGTTTTATAGACTGCAACTGCAGTGTTTTTCCTGGTCAGGGTACACTAGTGATACTGCAGCACTACAGCCCAGAATCGGCTCACACCATTTCTAGCTTTTCTTGGCCACTCCAAAAAAGAAAAGTGCAAACACAACTAATCTGACAATTACATCATCATTAAAGATATATGGGCTATTTATTGCAAATAGCACAGCAAATAATAATACTCTTAGCAAAAATATGTCTTTAATTTACAATATGTACAAAGGTTCCGAACTTTTGTGAAACATCACAGCACAGTTGAAAAATATATGGCAAATAGATGGGTGTTCAGAGATAGATGGGAGGGATTGAGTGGAGCTGATGGATGGGACTAAAAACAAACAAAAAGAGAACTACTGTAAACTACACTGTGTCCGTAAAATGTATATAGTACGTATAAGCTGGAAGTAGAAGCCTAAGAGATGTTGTCCATTAGTTTACTCCCATTAGGGGAGGGATGGAAGGGTTAGGGTAACACAAAGGAATATCTCCACACACACACACTCAAAAGTTTGGAGTCACTTGTAAATGTCCTTGTTTTTGAAAGAAAAGCAAATTTTTGTCCATTAAAACAACATCAAATTGATCAGAAATACAGTGTAGATATTGTTCATGTTGTAAATGACTATTGTAGCTGGAAACTTTTTTTAATGGAATATCTAAATAGGCGTACAGAGGCCCATTATCAGCAACCATCACTCCTGTGTTCCAATGGCACGTTGTGTTAGCTAATCCAAGTTTATCATTTTAAAAGGAAACCCTTTTGCAATTATATTAGCACAGCTGTTGTGCTAATTAAAGAAGCAATAAAACTGGCCTTCTTTAGACTAGTTGAGTATCTGGAGCGTCAGCATTTGTGGGTTCGATTACAGGCTCAAAATGGCCAGAAACAAAGCACTTTAATGAAACTCGTCAGTCTATTCTTGTTCTGAGAAATGAAGGCTATTCCATGTGAGAAAATGCCAAGAAACTAAAGATCTCATACAACGCTGTGTACTACTCCCGTCACAGAACAGCGCAAACTGTCGCTAACCAGAATAGAAAGAGGAGTGGGAGGCCCCGGTGCACAACTGAGCAAGAGGACAAGTACATTAGTGTCTAGTTTTAGAAACAGACGACTCACAAGTCCTCAACTGTCAGCTTCATTAAATAGTACCCGCAAAACACCAGTCTCAACATCAACAGCTAAGAGGTGACTTTAAATGTTATATGGGCTAATATATAGGCTAATGTAGAAAGAAACACCAGCGTTTAAAAATACATTTTTCAGAAGTGGATGGGTGCTTTTGTCAAAATATGCTGTTGAAAAGTACAAAATGTACTGACCAACATAGTGCAGGTAGAGAGCCAGGTACTTGTACTGGAAGAGGGGGTTGTTGTTGAGACTGCTTCTCTGGATCTTCTGGAAGAAGGAGCTGACATCCCAGCGGTAAAGTACCTCCAGCAGCATGATGCTGGGGACACGCAGCCCCACGTTCAGCACCGCCTCCAGCTTGTC
The DNA here is from genome assembly GCA_030435695.1 of Brachymystax lenok tsinlingensis. Classification (NCBI taxonomy): domain Eukaryota; kingdom Metazoa; phylum Chordata; class Actinopteri; order Salmoniformes; family Salmonidae; genus Brachymystax; species Brachymystax lenok. The sequence continues at coordinate 45,844,430 of CM059795.1, read as the reverse complement.
TTTCACCAACATGGCTCCGACGTGGCAAGCTACACACTAATATGACTGGACAGGGGGACGGAAAAAGAGGGAGCAAAAAGTCAGTCGTCTGAGGTGCTATAACATGATAGCATGCAGACAAAAAAACCTGGCAAAATAAAAAAAAATAAAAATGAAACTAGCCATTTTTTCAGAGCTTCATAGGTTAAATCAAATCAGTCATAAAATAAATACACGAGAAATAGAAAAGTACATGAGAATAAAATAAACACACAAGAATATACACTAGATTACATAAACAGTAGCAGCAGGGCAAGGTCACGCCGTAACGGAGTCAAAATGTATCTTTTTTTTTTACAGTACAAATCAGGGCCAAGTCCCCGTATACATACGGGTTGAAAATGGCCAATTTTGGCACTGATAAGCCCCTAAATTTGAACGCAGGTGCTGTACAGTAATATGCTATAAACTACGTCAGAGCTCAGGCTCTGAGCTCGACAGCGCTGTACGGGAAGACGGATAGCCGTGCTGAACATGAGCACCGCACGCGACAAGAAGTTGCCCCCATTGTTCCAGCTAATTGGGCAACTTCGTCACTTTTTGTTGTCTAAGTGAGGGAACTGCTGTACATTAAGATGACTCTATGTATTTTGAAAGATGAGACGCTGAGGATTATAATAAATACCGCTTTGATGTCATACAAGCAGCCAAACACCCGAGAGTCCAAATGTGCACTTCACATATCCATATCATAAAACTAATGTCATATACAGTGTCAACGTTTTTGATGTACATTTACAAGATGACATGGCGTCACACCCTGGGTCGTTCTGAACAAAATGAGCCCGGTTTGTCTATTGTGACAAATTACAATCGTTTCTCTGAATAGACTTAGAATGAAAGTCTAACACAGTAAGCACTTTATAGTTGAAGACTCGTCTTTAAGTAAAATGTGCATTGAAATTCCGTAGGAACTGTGCACTTTGGAGGTGTGTGTATAGCCTACTAATATACGGTTTCTTCAGAAAGTACTCACACTTGACTTGTTCCACATTTTGTTGTGTTACAGCCTGAATTTAAAATTGATTAAATGTAGATGTGTCACTGGCCTACACACAATACCCTATTTTTATACCTTTATTTAACTAGGCAAGTCATTTAAGAACAAATTCCTATTTTCAATGACAGCCTAGGAACAACAGATGTTTACCTTGTTAGCTCAGGGATTTGATCTTGCAACCTTTCGGTTAACTAGTCTAACGCTCTAACCACTAGGCTACCTGCCTCCCTGGCATAATGTCAAAGCGGAATGATGCTTTGATTTGTTTTTACAAATTAATAAAAAATGAAAAGCTGAAATGTCTTGAGTCAATAAGTATTCAACCCCTTTGTTATGGCAAGCATAAAATAAGTTCAGGAGTGAAACTTTGCTTAACAAGTCACATAGGCTCCCAAGTGGCGCAGCAGTCTAAGGCACTGCACCTCAGTGCTAGAGGTGTCACTACAGACCCTGGTTTGATTCCAGGGTGTATCACAACCGGCCATGATTGGGAGTCCCATAGGGCGGCTGACAATTGGCCCAGCATTGTCCGGGTTAGGGTTTGGCCGGGGTAGGTAGTCATTGTAAATAAGAATTTGTTTGTAATTGGCTTGCCTAGTTAAATAAAAAAATTATCTGCATGGACTCACTGTGTTCAATAAGTGTTCAACAATTTTTTTTAATGACTACATCTCCACATAAAAATATCTAAGGTTCCTCAGTTGAGCAGTGAATTTCAAAACACAGATTAAACCACAAAGACCAGGGAGGTTTTCCAATGCCTCACATAGATTGGTAGACGGGTAAAAAAAAAATAATCTAAGCAGACATTGAATATCCCTTTCTGTATGGTGAAGTTATTCATTACACTTTGGATGGTGTATCAACACACCCAGTCGTCACTACAACGATACAGGCGTCCTTCCTAACTCAGTTGCCAGAAAGGAAGAAACGTGCTCAGGGATTTCACCATGAGGTCATTGGTGACTTTAAAACAGTTACAAAGTTTAATGGCTGTGATAGGCGAAAACTGAGGATGGATCAACAGCACTGTAGTTACTCCACAATACTAACCTAATTGACAGAGTGAAAAGAAGAACACTTGTACAGAATAAAAAATATCCCAAAACATACATCCTGTTTGCAACAAGGCACTAAAGTAATACTGCAAAAAATGTGGCAAAGCGATTCACTTTTTGTACCGAGAAAAAAAAGAGTTATGTTTGGAGCTAATCCAATACAACACATTACAGAGTACCACACTCTGTAATTTTCAAGCTAGTGGTGGCTGTACCATGTTATGGGTATCCTTGCAATCGTTCAGGACTGGGGATTTTTTTCAGGATAAAGAAAATGAATAGAGCTAAACACCGGCAAAATCCTAGAGGAGAACCTGGTTCAGTCTGCTTTCCACCAGACACTGGGAGATCAATTCACTTTTCAGCAGGACAATAACCTAAAACACAAGGCCAAATCTACACTGGAGTTGCTTATCAAGAAGACAGTGAATGTTCCTGAAAGGCCAAGTTACAGTTTTGACTTAAATCTACTTGAAAATCTATGGCAAGACTGATAACTGTTTTAATGGCCACAATTTTAAAATGTTAACACACGACTGCATTTAGAATTGTTATTTGTTGCACAATAGATAAGGCAAAGAGGTCAATGGAACTCGACCAAAACAATGGAAATGCCATGGAAACGCATGGGGGAAAGATCACGAGTCTCCTCGTTGCCCCCCCGACAAAATTTGCCTAACTTTGGCTATTGTTTATATGTGCATTTCAAACTATACTGAACAAAAATATAAACGCAACATGTCAACTGTTGCTCCCATGTGTTTCATGAGCTGAAATAAGATCCCAGAAATGTTCCATATGCACAAAAAGCTGATTTCTCTCAAATTTGGAGCATAACTTTGATTTTATCCCTGTTAGTGAGCATTTCTCCTTTGCCAAGATAATCCATACATGACAGGTATGGCATATCAACAAGCAGATTAAACAGCATGATTACACAGGTGCACCTTGTGATGGGGACAATAAAAGGCACTCTAAAACGTGCAGTTTTAACAACACCACAGATGTCTCAAGTTGAGGGAGTGTGCAATTGGCATGCTGACTGCAGGAATGTCAACCAGAGCTGTTGCCAGAGAATTTAATGTTAATTTCTCTACCATAAGCCACCGTCATTTTAGAGAATTTGGCAGTACAGCCAACCGGCCTCACGCCCGCAGATCACCTGTAACCACGCCATCCCAGGACCTCCCCATCTGGCTTCTTCACCTGCGGGATCGTCTGAGGGGGTGATGAGGAGTATTTGTCTGTAATAAAGCCCTTTTGTGGGGAAAAACTTATTCCAATTGGCTGGGCCTCACTCTCCAGTGGGTGGGCCTGGCTCCCAACTGGGTGGACCTATTCCCTCCCAGGCCCACACATGGCTGCACCCTTGCACAGTTATGTGAAAACCATAGATTAGGGCCTACAAATTCATTTCAATTGACTGACTTCCTTATATGAACTGTAACTCAATAAAAATGTTGAAATTGTTGCATGTTGCGTTTATATTTTTGTTCAGTATATGTTGAGGTAAAAAAATAGATTATAAACTGGGTGGTTCAAGCCATGAATTCTGATTCGCTGAAAGCTGTGGTATATGAGACTGTATACTACAGGTATGATGAAACATTTGCTTTTACTGTTCTAATAAACGTAACCGGTTTATAATAGCTATAAGGCATGTCATGGGTTTGTGGTTTATGGCCAATATACCACACCCACTCGTGCCTCAAGTATAATGCTTGTATGGATGTCAACCACAATACATATCTACGTCATTGATCAATTGCATTACAGTTAAAAATGACTGACTACCACACCACCGATTTCTGTATGCTAACTATACTACCAGCTTATACGAACGGCATTTAGCAGTCACTTCTAAACCTGAAAAAGGACAACTTCTAAATGTTATGCAGCGAAAACAGACCAATATATTTAGAAATCAGACTTTAGTAACCACATTGTGGGCCTGTTACAATACATCAATCGTGACGGATTTGACAAATATTCACTTTGTTAGATAAAAAAATGTGTTGGATGTGAGCCAATCGGTCATTGTAAAGAATTTGTTCCTCAACTGACTTGCCTGGTTAAATAAAAGAAGAATACAGCATCCTTCTATACCCTACTGTTCGCGTTCCATTGACCTCTACATGCCAAATAGCAATAAAATGATCGCTAGATCTGTATTTCTAGGGCAATTTCCATAATGCAAGATTAAATGTGTGTCATGAGACCATAACGTAACAAGGGGCTGGATGTCCTATTTACAATAATAAAAATAAAAAAATGTCGATAGAAGACGACTTAAAATACATTGCTACGTTTAAGGATGGAATTTAATCTCTGTCACACAGTCAAGCATCCCAACTTGTACCTGCATCGGACTGAAATACTGAGTTAGTTAGGTGGTGTATGGTCATGATGCTTGCCTTTGCCCTTTCACATGATCTGTAAGACAGGTTGGTTATATTTGACCTACCATGTGAAAAACATGATAATAACTAGTGCAGAATAAAAAACGCAGCTTTTGACCAATGGGTAAAATTATGTTAATTTTGTGACTAAATCAATAGAGGCCAGAGAAAAAGTGGGAAAAAAATAAAATAAATGGCCAGCTAGGCTGGATTCTGCAAAAGAATTAAGGCTACTGGCTACCTAACATGTTCACTTTCCGTTAAACTCACATTTCTTCTCGAATCGCAGGACATTAAACAATATAGCGGTAAGATTGATATTGATTTTGAGACATGACGTCTTTTCATATTTTAGTACATCCTTTTAATATGAATTTTAAAAAAAATCAAAGATTTCCTGCAAAAACAAGCGTATCACTGAAATGTGAACAGAGCACATACCACAGGAGGTTAGTAGCACCTTAATTTGGGAGGATGGGCCCTTGGCAACGGATGGAGCGGAATACGTGAAAGGTATCAACATCAAACGCATGGTTTTATGGGTTTGATGCCATTCGCTAGTTCCAGCCGTCCTCTCCTCAGCAGCCTCCACTGGCGTATACCAAGCTTTTTATTTTCAAAACCTTTTACATTTAATTCAGCTATTCATGCTTATTTTGCTTTGAAGACGATGACCACAAAATGTAAAATCCTCAAAAGTTGTTACGAGAAACCTGCACCGCTATGTCAGAGCTCGTCGGATGTACTAGGTTACGAAATTCAACTTCTTGGATAGAATGTTAACGATATGTTAGCGAAAGACCACTGAACGATTCATAACATGAATAATCATATTTGTCTTGGTAAAATGTATTTTATAACATAAGGTGAAATTTTATCACCCACTCTGGGCAGAGTAGGTGGACTCCCTATAAGAAAGATGGGAAACTTCGATGAGGGTGGGGGCCCCACGAAATCTAAACTATGCAGGCCGCAGTGTTTTATGCAGTAAGAGCCAGTCCTAGCCTTTTGAGAGCTTTAAGTTAAAATGTGGTTCTCCCCTCTTGACAGCGAGGATACTTTGATTTAGAGTAATTTCCTGCAATCCTACACATTTTGCTATGGGGTCCTCCATTTGCAGGCAGACACTGATGGAGTGGATATCCCATCCATAGAATTACATATGGAACTGAATCATACGACCTCTGAGATCCCATCCCCCTGGTCCTCAATTTCAGATGGCCTTTTGAACAAGCGTACAATTTTCTAGCTACATCACTTTGTAATTCACATTCATCTGCAATGCTTACATAACCGAAATTGTGTGAAATATGGTATTTACAGGCACCGGATCACGTTCTGTTAAGGGTTAAGTTAGCACAGCTATTCAAGTCTAGCTCGGCATCTAGCTAGTTACACTATACGAATGGCTTGTTGGGCTCCGAGCGTTTATGACATGAACTTTAGTAACCTCGCCAAACGAACGGTAGCAGCGGCTAGCTAACCGTAATTAGTTGTGCCCTGCAAGAAGGGTGATGAATTGTCACATTCTCTCAATCTCATATTCCTAAACGTACCAAATTACAACTATGTACATTTTGGAGGGTCGTAAAACGAGACAAGATGCTAAAAGTCAGTGGTTTAGCTAACTAGCTATGCATCACGTATGTTAGCAACGAAGATGAGCCGAGTCGGGACGGGCGGAAAACTGCATTGACGACCCGCCTACATCAATGTAACGTTACCTGCTATTTTTAATAATGGAAACGACCACCATGCATAGTTTAGCTGGCTAAAAGCTAGGAGGACGAGATCAACAGCTGCTCACAATTTAAACATTGCTAGCTAGCTACGCCTTGTCGCAGAACTGCATGTATTGTGTAGCCAACTAGCTAATGCTAGGTACGTGGCTAGCTAGCTAGCCCCTCGAGAGTCAAAACAATCCAGGTTAGCTAGCAAGCTATCCGAGTAGCCAAGTTGGCGTTATCAACATTGCCCCACGGAAAAACAAAGAACCTACATTACAAGAACGACGTTCACGACGTTAAAATGAGTTTGAGGATGCTTCTCCGGTCGAATATCAACCATTTTAACTCGGCTTTTCCCGAGTTAACGGTTGAAACGATGGGATTTCCACCATGGATCGAGACGTTCGCTCTTCTGCTGCCGCCGCTTCTTCTTCTTCTTATTCGATGGTTTATTGGCGTTCGCACAATTTAGTGTGCATGCCGCCACCTACTGTGAGGGATGAAAACGGAGTGTTTGTGTGTGTAAATAAATAAACGAAATCAAACTACTTTTCTGTTAAAAAAAGTTAAACAGATCTGGAGAGCTTGGGAGGTCGAGCCGTCTTACGGTGCCCGTACCCTTTGCAAGTCTTCCGATGTAAACTCCCAATAACATTTCTGCCGCAGCCACAATAATTTACAGTTTCTTTTACTTCTTTGACACTTGAACCATACCGTTTATAACTGTGGCAATGAACACCACAAAATCCACCTTTTAATTAACACACTGTTGACTGGCAGCAAACATGTACTACAGGCTGTGGTGCATCCACTACCATATCTTCACAAGCATCACTTGTTTTCTCAACTCTTTTAATCTCCTCCACCAAGGAGATTCTATTGACCACTCAAAATGTTGACCATCTCAATCTCCTTCAACCTTACAGGTCAATCAAGAACTCAGGATCATGATCCCCACCACAGTTGCAACACCATCATCCTTCTACACACCGAAACGTGGCCAAATCCTTGACAATTTTTACACTGCAGTGGTTTGGGGATGAAAGCTCTTACAGCGTATCTTACATAACCAAGCATCTCATGTGTAGGTAGATGTTCTTTATCAAATAACAACAGGACAGACAGACATTCTTATTTTTCTCCATTCACCCAGCAGGTCAGATGCCGGGCAGCAACCACACCAGGAATTCTCTTCAGGTATTCAACCTGATCATACGTCGTCACCCCTGAGATGACTCCTTTGACGGGCGCTCTAATCAGAAGTTCAAAGCACAATTCTTCTGTTGTATGGATTCTTTTGTAGCCCACTGCAATCTTCCTCTGTTCTTCAGAAATAAAATGAATCAGAATAAGGCCACTCCTGGTCACTTTTATAGACTTCACTTTTCTCAGTGCATACCTCACCATCCTTACTCAAGAAACGCATCCCAACAAGAAAGATGAATTATCTGACATACACATATCCTCCACTCCAATTCTAGGCAATTAACTTTTTGTTCCATTTTCAATACTACTGTTGTCCATTCAGAACATTTATCTTCACTAACTTTGCTCATCCCGCTGCTTGATTCGAACTCGGCATCCACTTCTGCCATCTCTCCTACAGTCCCAGCAGCAGCTGCTTCAGCTGCTTCATTCAGCTGCTTCAGCTGCTTCTTCTTCTGCTTTGGGGGGCTTTATAGGAGCATACAACCTATTGGTGTATCGCCGCCACCTACTGTACCGTGTAGTGAAACTAAAATATTCCATTGCGGGAAAGGAGGAAGGGAACCCCCAACATCATACAAAATACAAACCATTCATAAATCAAAAACCATCCTACTCCTTCAGTCACAGTTCAAATATCCCTACACGGGCTCAAGGGCCTGTGAGGACGGAGCATTCATTGACAGAATTCCTTGTAATGCCTCTGCTTTAAAATGCCTGAGTCCCAAAAAACGTTCAGCCGCAACCTGTTTGCGCTGTGCAGTTGATAACCAATGCAAAAAACTATGCTAAGTTCACCTTCTTAACATGCAACATATCAGGATCGCTCTGTTGACAAGGAACAGTATCTGGTGTCTCTACTCCTGCTACCATTACTTCTTCAACATCACTCTTTTCTTCCACTCTTCTCACCGCCTCTGGACAGGAGACTTGCTGGACAGCCCTTATTATTGCCACCTCTGTCTCCTTCAGCCTAACAGGGTACTTCAGGAATTTGTGTGCATGTTCCCCACCACAATTGCAGCATTTAAGCTCAGCTGGCATATGATACTTCTTCCGTCTACATACACTTAACACATTACCAAATAATTTGCATTTATCACACAGCATGGGTTTGGGCACGAAGGCACTTACAGGGTATTTCACAAATCCCAAATACAATCGAGAAGGGAGAGACTCTTCAAAAAAAGAAGTCGGTGTGCACAAACCACTTGATCCATTTCTTCACTTACAGTACCAGTCAAAAGTTTGGACACACTTACTCACTCAAGGGTTTTTCTTTATTTTTACTATTTTCTACATTGTAGAATATTGGTGAAGACATCAAAACTATGAAATAACACATATGGAATCATGTAGTTACCAAAAAAGTGTTAAACAAATCTAAATATATTTGAGATTCTTCAAAGTAGCCATCCTTTGCCTTGATGACAGCTTTGCACACTCTTGGCATCAGTTTTTGGATAAACCCTTTAACACAGTAATTCATATATACCAACTTCACCTGTGTATGGATGGACTCCGTAAAAAAAATTAAATATAACAGAGAGACTTTTCACTTACTCTCCATTCACCACACTATTCACTCTAGGGATACTTTTAATTTATGCAACATCGACTTCCCACTAGATGCCAGATAATACCCACTTGAGGGGTGCCCTGCTCCGAAGAGCCACACACAACACGGCAAACCTTCTCGAATCGGGTGAGACCCAACACACGCTTCTTCTGTTTCTCAGAAGTACAAGAAATCAGAGCAAGTCTACTTCTCGTAATCCTCACAGAATACACTTTACCCATCACTCTTTCCACCAGTCTGGATATCTCAAATGGCTGGAACTCCTAGGCTGGAACTCCTACTCTCAAAACCCCCTGTAGTTTTCTACACTGAAATCTCTGACACCCAAAAACTTTGGTGCTGCTGCTACTACCAATTCAATCTTCTGGGATTTCCATTCCATCTCTGTGGTACAATTAATTACTGTAGCAAGAAACGCTAAGAAGCACAAACTGTTATGGTCATTCTGTACTGGCCTACTATTCACAGGGATCCTCTCAGGCTCCCTCACCCTTTGCCCACCATCATCTACTTCCTTACTGCCTCAGCATATGAGACTCTCTGCACTGTTCTCACCCTGGAAACTTCAACCTGTCTCACTTGCACAGGACATTTCGGATCCCTAGTAACATTGCCACCCCCACAATTAAAACACACCACGTTTTACACCGAAACTACACACTCCTTTGTCCCATGCCTTCCTACACACATCTCACACCTTGGAATCTCCCTCCTACATACTGCTGCAATGACCATAAACTTGGCACCTGAAACCCTGTAGTGGGTTCGGAACAAAAGCTCAACTTACACACTGAGTATACCAAACATTAGGAACACCTTTCTAATATTGAGTTGCACCCCCCCACACTTTTCCCCTCAGAACAGCCTCAGTTCATTGGGGCATGGACTCTACAAGGTATTGAAATCATTCCACAGGGATGGTGGCCCATGTTGACTCCAATGCTTCACACAGTCATGTCAAGTTGGCTGGGTGTCCTTTGGGTGGTGGGCCATTCTTGATACACACAGGAAACTGTTGAGTGTGAAAAACCCAGCAGAGTTGCAGTTCTTGACACAAACCTGTGTGCCTGGCACCTACTACCATACCCCATTCAAAGGCACTTAAATATTTTGTCTAGCCCATTCACCCTCTGAATTGCACACATACACAAGCCGTGTCTCAAATGTCTCAAGGCTTAGAAATCCTTCTTTAACCTGTCTCCTCCCCTTCATCTACACTGATTAAAGTGGCTTTAACAAGTTACATCAATAAGGGATCATAGCTTTTACCTGGATTCACCTGGTCCGTCTATGTCATGGAGCAGGTGTTCTTAATGTTTTGTATATTCAGTGTATACCTCAGCATGACTTTATCCGGTAAACACTCTGCATCAAAACTCAGAAGGACAGACAGGGTCCTCAGTCTTGCTTTCATCACCGGGTCTGTGTTGCACCAAACGACGTGCATCACAGACACCAGGATCCTCAACTTCAGTTGATCCACCTCAATACTCAACGCCACCCCAGTTATCACTCCTTTCAGCTGCGTTCTGCTCTGGAGAGCAAAGCAGGAAACAGCTCTCGTCCCGAGGAGTGTAAAGTGTAGCGCCCTCTCCCTAATCTGAAGATGGTGCTGGCTAAGGCTAAAACTGGCGAGTGTAGAGGGTAAAGGGATATTGTTATCCATGTCGGCACCAACGATGTTAGGATGAAACAGTTAGAGGTCACCAAGCGAAACATAGCTTCAGCCTGTAAATCAGCTAGAAAGATGTGTCCACAATGAGATAGGGTGCAGGCCAGGCAGCAGGCTGTTAGCCAGCCTGCCAGCTTAGTGGGGTCTGCCACTAGCACAGTCAGTGTAGTCAGCTCAGCTATCTCTATTGAGACCGTGTCTATGCCTCAATCTAGGTTGGGCAAAACTAAACATGGCGGTGTTTGCCTTAGTAATCTCACTGGAATAAAGACCTCCTCCATTCCTGCCATTATTGAAAGAGATTGTGATATCTCACATCGGGCTACCCCGATGTGAGATCCCTCACTTCCAAGAAAGTTATAGTCAATGAACTAATCACTGATCATAATCTTGATGTGATTGGCCTGACTGAAACATGGCTTAAGCCGGATGAATTTACTGTGTTAAATGAGGCCTCTCCTCCTGGTTTCACTAGTGACCATATACCGCGCGCATCCCACAAAGGCGGAAGTGTTGCTAACATTTACGATACCAAATTTCAATTTACTGTCTTTTGAGCTTCTAGTCATGAAGTCTATGCAGCCTACTCAATCACTTTTTATAGCTACTGTTTACAGGCCTCCTGGGCCATATACAGCGTTCCTCACTCAGTTCCCTGAATTCCTATTGGACCTTGCGGTCATGGCAGATAATATTCAAATTTTTGGTGACTTTAATATTTACATGGAAAAGTCCACAGACCCACTCCAAAAGGCTTTATCGAAGAGTATCGAAGAGCCCTCACTGCTGCTCGATCATCCTATTTTTCCAACTTAATTGAGGAGAATAAGAACAATCTAAAATGTATTTTTGATACTGTTGCAAAGCTAACTAAAAAGCAGCATTCCTCAAGAGAGGATGGCTTTCACTTCAGCAGTGATAAATTCATGAACTTCTTTAACGAACAGATCATTAGAAAGCAAATGACGGACTCCTCTTTAAATCTGCGTATTTCTCCAAAGCTCAGTTGTCCTGAGTCTGCACAACACTGCCAGGACCTAGGATCAAGGGTGCACTCACATTTTTTTAATACTACAGTATATCTCTTGACACAATGATGAAAATAGTCATGGCCTCTAAACCTTCAAGCTGCATACTGGACCCTTTCCAACTAAACTACTGAAAGAGCTGCTTCCTGTGCTTGGCCCTCCTATGTTGAACATAATAACAGGTTCCCTATCCACCGGATGTGTACCAAACTCACTAAAAGTGGCAGTAATAAAGCCTCTCTTGAAAAAGCCAAACCTTGACACAGAAAATATAAAAAAACTATTGGCCTATATCGAATCTCCCATTCCTCTCAAACATTTTTGAAAAAGCTGTTAAAAATACATTTGATTGATGTACATATTACCTAAATTACCTCAACTAACCTATGGCCCCCGCACGTTGACTCTGTACTGGTACCCCCTGTATATAGCCTCTCTACTGTTATTTTACTGCTGCTCTTTAATTATTTGTTATTTGTATTTGTATTTTTTATTATCTATTATTTAATTAATACTTATTTTTCTTAAAACTGCATTGTCGGTTAAGGGCGTGTAAGTAAGCATTTCACTGTAAGGTCTACACATGTTGTTTTCGGCGCATGCGACAAATACAATTTGATTTGATTTACTTTTGTCATTTTCGATTTCTGTGATTTCACTATCCATCGACTCAGGGTTTTTAGGAGAGGAACATGTCATTTTCAAAAAGACAAGGTACTCGGCTTGTATTTCGCAGATGTAGGTTTGTGTGGTTTGTACCTAGCACCTTTCTTTCTGCCTTGCATCATCTCACCAGGCGCCCTTTCACTCCAAATGTCTCCATCTCACTAGCTAGCTGGCAGTAGCTGCTCCATAGTGATGAAGCATCTATTGACCATGCACAGCAGCTCCTCTTTATTATAAAAGAGAACTCCTTTCTGATAGGCTGAGCTGAGATCACACAAACTCACATTCAAAGTCAAATACGGCATCAGCAAAGAGACCCTTTCTGACTCTGTCATCAGTTAGTGACAACCAAGATCATGGATATTAAAAAGCGGAAAGTTGGTACCGATAAACTTAGTAAAAGCACATTTAACATTGTCACCTCACTCAAAACATCCTATTTTGGGGGGGGGCTAAAACCATGATTTGTTCAAACAGTAAATTTAGTGCATTGTCCTCATGATTCCTGTAATGAAAGTGTCTGCTTCGCTGGGGTCTGCTGCTGTGATGAGTGAGACACTCTCCTCTCCCCCCATGCACTCCTGAGAAAAATGCATTCTGATCGTATAACATTTCAAAATGCAATTGTGGGAAGAACACATCGTTGGAAGCTTAGTCCCCTCGTCCCTGTCAAAGAGACGAGGGTCTCAGCTTTTTGTAGGTATAATTTAAATTTCTCAACTCTCAATTTTCAGCTCAATAGCAACTATTTTACAACCAAGATATCTGGTATGGCTTGAGATATGGAGTTGAGCGAGGGAATAGGCCTATAGGTCTCATAGGTATTAGCCTACAACCTACAATTTACTGTTTGATGAATACATGGCTACTAGCAGTGAGTATTATATTTACAGTTAGTGGTACGTTGAAAAGACATCTAAAATACTTTTTTTCCCAGATGTTGAAGTTAGGTTAAATTTAAGTTCAGTTATGTATACGCCGGGAGTCAGAAAGCAGGTGCAGAAGATGAGTTTAATAATGAGAAATACAGATAAACAAAACATGAGAAGTGTACAGAACGTGAATTAAAACAATACTACCGAGTGACTGATAGCTACTGAGAGCAAAATAAAGGGAGAGTAATATGGAAATAATGATGTCCAGCTGTGAGTAATGATGGGGAGCAGGTGTGGGTAATGATAGATGCCAGGGCCGGTGGTTAGTAGACCGGTGACGCCGAGCGCTGGAGCGGGGGAGTGGGAGTAGGCATGACAGGTTCTGAATGAAAGGTGAAAAGGTATTTACCATATGTTTAAAATACGGATTTTCCAGATGTTGAAATCAGGTTTGTTTTCGGTTCTGAATGAAAGTTGAAAACATGTATTTTCCTGATGTTGAAAATACGTATTTTCCAGATGTTTGAAATATGTATTTTCTAGATGTTGAAATCAGGCAAATTTGGGGTTCTGAATGAAAGTTGAAAATAAGTCATTTATAGACGTCTATGTTTGTGCAAAATCGAGGCTGGTCCAGACCGGACAAAATCTGAACCAAACATAGACGTCTATGATTGGTTCAGATTTGGTCGGGACCGGACCAAAGACCAATGTCCGTGGATGTGGAAATCAAGACCGGTACGGAACTGCATCAAAAAGACGTCCAAAAAGAGTCTGCGTCGGTCTGTGCTTAGAGAGGTGTAGCCTACAGTGGAGCCTAATATTGTATTTTATGAATGGTCATCTATGTGGTAAGCCTACCTTTTGTAAAACACCAAAAAAGACCAAAAAAAGAAGTCCAAAAGATGTCGGCTCGTGCTTACTGGGGTGTAGCCTACCATGTCGGCCGCAACGGAATTTTTTGAATGCCCATCCATGTGGTAGGCCCACCATTTGTGAAAAAAAAAAAGGCCATTGCATTGGCTTCATTACACCTGATTCCTGTGACTAATTAATTTGTCTATTTATGCTCTGAATATCAGCTAGTAGCTACCCAACTTTATCAGAAGTTATTCCGAGCCTATTTGCAATGTATTTTCTTTTTCGCTATGAACAGCTTGTCCAAAATTTTATGATACAAACTTGAAACCACTGATCATGACAATGGGGTGAAACTCCTGCTATATCCCGGTGTCTGGCAGTGGTGAAACAGAAGAGTCATTGTTTGTTCTTTTGAGTTTTGATGCTGAGTCGTTACCCGACAAAGTAATGTTGGGATATATCAGTTAACCCGTACAAGCTTTTGTGCCGAATCCATTACGAGGTTTCAGGTGCCAAGCTTATGATCATAATTCAGCAGTGTAGGAGGGAGATTCCAAAATGTGAGAAGTGTGCAGGAGGGCATGGGACAAAGGGATGTGTAGAATCAGTGAAAGAAGTGGTATTTGTGTTAACTGTAGGGGTGCCCATGTTGCTGCGGATCAGAAGTGTCCGGTGCGAGAGAGGCAGGTTGAGGTCGACAGGGTCAGACCGAGTTGTGCAGAAGGTGTCATATGCTGAGGCAGTGAAGAAAGTAGAGGAAGATGGCTCAAGGGTGAGGGATCCTAAAAGGCTTATGTGAGTAGTATACCTTTTCCAGTACAGAGTGATAGGCCTACAAATGAAATGTGCTTCAGTAAGGTTATCAACTGTACTACAGGAATGGAACATAAGTCACAGAAAATAGGTGTCGTGGTGGTAGCTGCAAGTACTTGGGATTACGAGATTCTACGGCAGAAGAGTTACAGGGGTGATGAATGGTAGTGTCCTGTCCTCCCAGGCCGTTGGCCTGGTGTAGGATCAGATAGGGTTAAAATAGTGGAATATGTGTTAGGTCTTAATGAGTGTAGGGTTAGTTGGCAGCGTAATGTTTTCCTTTAATTTGTATTTCAAAGTGTAATGATTTATACTCCAGTCCAGTTGGTGGCGGTAATGCAACATTATATTGGATTCCAACCGCCGTTAAACCCCACCGAAGCAGATGAAGATCCCTTGCTAGTTGTCTCCATCTGTCGGTATTTTAGTAGTACACCACTCACAGGAAAGTGCAAACCAAGCGTGCTTGGTCACAAACCGAGCCGGGCATCATTTGGAGAAAGGAAGAACTGCTGATTAATCAACGCTGAATGAAACTGAGTTTTCAGAAATCACCTACTTTATTCATTTATTCCCCATCGTAGCTAGTACGTGTTCCTGTACACCACATAAACGAAGGGTTTTGTGACACAGCGCAATTTGTAGGTATGAATACAAATCTGATTGTCTTTGCTCTTCTACAAATAGCCTAGCTAACAACAGTCCATGTATGGCAGGCCCTTGAATTAGCTTGCTAGCTAGCTCGAGTGGCTAGCTGGATAAATGAGAGACACGAATGCTGTTTTTTGTTACTACTGCCAGCTTGTTAGTCATGCCAGACAGTATGTGCATTTTTGCAATCATCATTTAATCAGATGTTGTCTGAGTGATTGATTAGTTGCGGCTAATTGCAAGCTACCTAGCTAACGTCTAGCTTACTGCATGGAATGGGCTGAATGTTGCAACTACAAAGGTACTGTGCTGATTAATTTCTGCTAGATAACCTAGTTAGCTATTTAGGTTAGGGATGGCCAAATATAGCTAGCGAACATGTGGAAGCTTTATTCAACTTAATTTAGGACTTATTTTCATTGCAAAGTAAAGGAAACATTCAATTTCCATTAGATTGCTATCCTGTCATGGTGTCTAGATGTAGGTAGCTAGCTAGCTGATGGCTTTCATTCTGTTCTCGTGCAGGTGTCTGAGGTTTGCACCAGCATGTCTGTGTCTGTGATCATTAAATGGGGTGGACAGGAGTACTCCATCAGTGCACTCTCTGAAGAGGACACTGTGCTGGACCTCAAGCAGTCTATCAAGTCCCTGACAGGGGTTCTCCCAGAGAGACAGAAACTCCTAGGATTAAAAGTCAAAGGTAAAGACCTAGCTGATGGACTCAAACGTCTCTCATCATTCGCTGTGATAGCCGTCGATAACAGGCTGCTATTTCGCCGTAAGCATGGCGATACCTTATTCATTCTCGACTTGGAAGACGCCAGTGTCGTCTGAACTCCCATCGCTAATTGCAAGTGGGACGTTTGAATTTAGAAAATGTCACCACTGTGGACTTCTGCATTTGTCTGCTTTGTCTTGACATCCGAGTCATTAGCTGTTCATATTTCTCTCTCTATCCCAGGTAAACCAGCAGAGGATGAAGTGAAGCTGGGCTCACTGAAGCTGAAACCCAATACCAAGATCATGATGATGGGCAGCAGAGAGGAGAGTCTGGTGGGTTCCTCTTCCGTCCACTCCAGAAGTTTACCAGAAGCAATGTCATATGTTTAGCATGTCAAAGACCTAGACCTCAAAACACTCAATCACTTTGTGTTTTGCTTTGTGAAGGAAGACGTTTTAGCACCTCCCCCAGAGAATGATGACGTTGTCAATGACTTTGACATTGAAGAAGAGGTGATTGAAGTAGAGAACAGGTATAGTAGGACTTTGCAGAGACAACTAATTTATACTGTAGCTCCAGTAATACAAGTCATTGATTCGGCTCAAACTTTGCTTGACACTATGGTAAGTTTTCTAAGACGTCTCATAGTCGGTTCAATGTCTTATTTTAACTGTATGCCATGCGCTTTGCTGCTTTAGAGAGGAGAACTTGGCCAAGATAGCCCGCCGTGTCAAAGACTACAAAGTGGAGGAGATGAACCCACCCAGGGAAGGAAAGAGGCTGCTAGTACTAGATGTGGACTACACATTGTTTGGTGTGTAGGAAGACTATCAAAACTGCCCTGGGAACTGCTGTTTTGCCTGGTTAAATGCATAATTACACAATTCCAATTATTTATTTATTTTTTATTTTGTTTAAGAATTCTGATTATTATTGAAAGATTTTAAACCCTTGTCCTGCTGTTCTTCAAACTTTTGACTGTTTTCCTCTGTGATTTGTTTCATTTCAGATCACAAGTCATGTGCAGAGACAGGTCAAGAGCTCATGAGGCCTTTTCTCCATGAGTTCTTGACCTCTGCGTTCGAAGACTATGACATTGTAATTTGGTGTAAGTACCAAACTCCTTGTCTTTGATTTTGGAAAAGTAAATGGAAAGTTCAAGTTAACTCGCCCTAATTAGTTCTCTTGTTCTAGCTGCCACGAGTATGAAGTGGATTGATGCTAAAATGAAAGTATGTATTTCCTTCTGAAATGTTGATTTTTGTCTCTCTCAATGGAAGGGAATTTTCCAAAGTGTTCAACGTCATACTCATCTCCAGCATCACCGTATGTGAAAATGGCACGTTTCTATGTTTGGTAGTAAAAAAGGGAGAGGAAGATAAATGGTTCCATCTTTTTTACTACAAAACATAGAAACGTGCAATTTTGACGTTGATTTTTGAGGTGGTGCTGGAGATGATGAAAATGAAGCAGAACATTTTTGGAAAATGTCCTTTAATGTGTTGGCACTTTTCATGGCCAGAAGAGGGCAATGTTTCCCCAAAATAGTTTTCACAGCATGTAAACCTCCAACGAGAACACAATACATATTGAGTAGCAGTGATTTAATAGCCTGTGGTTGACCTGTAGTGTAGAGCATCAGATCAGATGTTGTGTATGTGACTGTCTCACCGTGCCCTCTGGTTTCTCAGGAGCTGGGAGTGACAGACAACCCTAACTACAAGATCACCTTCATGCTGGACAGTGCAGCCATGATCACAGTGCACACGCCTAAGAGGGGTGTAGTGGAGGTGAGTCGTCCTACATTGGAGCATGCAACCTCATAAATCCCATTGATGTCCCATTCGCCTGATGGAACTGTGTCTCCAGTTAGTCTGTCATGTTGGGTCTGTTTCAGGTGAAGCCTCTCGGGGTGATATGGGGCAAGTACAGTGAGTTCTACAGCAAGAGGAACACCATCATGTTCGACGACATTGGCAGAAATTTCCTCATGAACCCACAGAACGGACTGAAGGTAAGTTATGGTAAAACGTCCATTAGTTTAATAGACCGGGTGTTTATTTGCTTCAACCGCGGTTGGTGGAGGCGGGCACGTATTGGAGACCGGCATTTATTACCATTCGAGGCGTGGAAAGTCCAGCCCACTGCATTATGGTTTGCTTTTCTAGCTCTACATGTTGCTAAGAACCAGCTATCGTCATCAATCGGTTCTATAGCCAGTTTAAAATAAGTGTATCCGCTGCATTCATTTAGCTGTGGCGGTGTGCCATGGCCAAATCATTGCTCACTACTTTGAACACCGTTGTAAAGGTTATTTAGCTCTTTGTGCCACCGCCGCAGCCAGACATGCCTGCGCACAAAACACAATGAACCGGTCCTCAAGACAACGTCAGTCACTGGTACTGAATACATATTAGGAACTTCATCATTCCTCCTCAGACCTCACCTAGTCAAGTCTCAGTACTGCACTAGTCAAGCCCCTCCCAAAGGTCAGACAAAACTGCTAACTTCTAGTAATTCTACATATTTTGCCATGGGGCAGAGAGTGAAGTTTTATAGCTAAGCTCATGCTATTCTATTCCCCCCCCCATGAGGCTGAGAGAAAACATTGCAGTTTTAAAGCAAACTTACGGTAATTCTAATCATTGAACATTTTGGCATGGCTTATGTGTTAATATGCTATCTGAAAGTCACCAGAGCTGACTGTTTCAGTCGCCCCGAGCGGGGGGGGGGTGGAAGGGGGTTCTGCACCCCCCCTGTTACAGAACTGTCCGTCAACACTGAATAATAGGGCTGGGAATTGCCAGGGACCTCATGATACAATATTATCACAATGTCAAAGTCACCATTATTAGTCAGTTGTACAACCAAATGCCTTCAACCGAAATGTGTCGCAACCCAACCCCTCTGAATCAGAGAGGTGCAGGGGGCTGCCTTAATCGACATCCACGTCTTCGGCGCCCGGGGAACAGTGGGTTAACTGCCTTGTTCAGGGGCAGAACGACAGATTTTTCCTTGTCAGCTTGGGGATTCGAACTTGCAACCCTCCGGTTACAAGTCCAACGCTCTAACCACTAGGCTACCTGCCGCTTAGGTGCCGAGAGAATATGTATTGGGATTCTTACGATTCTACAGTGCCTTCCTAAAGTATTCAGACCCCTCAGAGCAAAAACCAAGCCATGAGGTCGAAGGAATTGTCCATAGAGCTCAGAGACAGCATTGTGTCGAGGCACAGATCTGGGGAAGGGTACCAAAACATGTCTGCAGCTTTTGAAGGTCCCCAAGAACACAGTGGCCTCCATCATTCTTAAATGGAAGAAGTTTGGAAACACCAAGACTCTACCTAAAGTTGGCCACCCGGCCAAACTGATCAATCGGGGGAGAAGGGCCTTGATCAGGGACGTAACTAAGAACCCGATGGTCACTGACAGAGTTCCTCTGTGGAGATGGGAGAACCTTCCAGAAAGACAACCATCTCTGCAGCACTCCACCAATCAGGTCTTAATGGTAGAGTTGCCAGACTGAAGCCACTCCTCAGTAAAAGGCACATGGCAGCCCGCTTGGAGTTTGCCAAAAAGCACCTAAAGACTCTCAGACCATGAGAAACAAGATTCTCTGGTCTGATGAAACTAAGATTGAACTCTTTGGCCTGAATGTCAAGCGTCATGTCTGGAGGAAACCTGGCACCATCCTTACGGTGAAACGTGGTGGCGGCATCATGCTGTGGGGATGTTTTTCAGTGGCAGGGACTGGGAGATTAGTCAGGATTGAGGCAAAGCTGAATGGAGAAAAGTACAGAGAGATCCTTGATGAAAATCTTCTCCAGAGTGCTCAGGTCCTCAGACTGGGGCAAAGGTTCACCTTCCAACAGGACAATGATCCCAAGCACACAGCCAAGACAACACAGTCTCTGAATGTCCTTGAGTGCCAGAGCCCGGAATTGAAACGAACATCTCTGGAGAGACCTGAAAATAGCTCTGCAGCAACGCTCCCCATCCAACCAGACAGAGCTTAAGAGGATCTGCAGAGAAGAATTGGAGAAACTCCCCAAATACAGGTGTGCCAGAATCGATGCCGTAATTGCTGCCAAAGGTGCTTCAACAAAGTACTGAGTAAAGGGTCTGAATACTTATGTAAATGTAATATTTCAGTTTATAAATTAGCAACAATTTCTGGTGCAGGAACAGTCAACTAGTGCAAAAATAATTTAGCAATATTGTCAAAATGATACAATATATCGTCAAATAATATCCCGATATTTATCTATCGATTTTGTAAAAAAATATATAAATACGTCACAACTGGATAACACTGTTTTGGCTTCAGAACGCATTGTAAATGTAACGAAAGGAGTGAACTAATCAGTTCTCCTCGCTGTTTACATGAACAGAATTGCGTTTTGACATGCAGGGCTCAATCATTCGGCACATGGTAGAGACACAAGCATTTCCCTACACCTGAAATAACATGTGTATGTGACCAACGACATTGGATTTGATGCTTTGAAATTCCACTGGAGCAGTCCAGCAAAATGCATGCAAGCGTAATCCCACTTCGTTGGACCCGGCGCTTATTAGAGGCTGGCGTTAGTTCGCTAAAATGTGATGGCCGGCCATTATAAGAGACCAGCTTTTGTTTGAGACTGGGGGGCAGAGAGTAAAGACTGTTTTACGGTAAGTTACCCTACCAAAGCCTACTTGAGTCTTTGAGTAGACAGTTATTATGGTGTTAATTTTTCCAGAAGCCATTTTCAATGTTCCTTCTCCCCCTTTAGATCCGTCCATTCATGAAAGCGCACCTAAACCGCGAGAAAGACAAAGAGCTCTTCAAACTGTCTCAGTATCTTAAAGAGATTGCCAAACTGGAGGACTTCTCTTTTCTCAACCACAAGCATTGGGAGAGGTAAGGCAACTGAAATATTACTCTGCAACTAACTCAGTTTTGCATACCTTCCTGTTTTTTTGCTGCTGCAATACAGACCTTTTTTTCTTTTTATCTGAGCGAGTAGTTGGTAGATGAAGATGGCTTTGTGACCGTTGTTGTGGTGTATGTCTGCAGGTATCTGTCAAAGAAACAGAGCCAGTGAGAGCATTGTTGTGGATATGTGAAGGGATCGTCATTCCTCAACCAGGAACAGTGCTGGACACTCAAGCTCTCACCAAACCTACTACTGCCAGTTTCTGACTGGGAGCTGTTTCCCATTGTATGGCTTCTTCTTTGCCTTCTGTTCTTCCCCCTCATCTCTGAAATTCTTTGTTAACTTCAGTATAACAGTTGTGTCATGTATCCAAAAACCCGGGAGCCACACGGTAAGTACTGTACACATACCGGTGCAGTTTACATTCAATGGTTTTTGTTAGGTTTCATCTAATCGCTCTCTTTCAGAGTAGTGTCTCGATCATCTGTAGCTATATGAACATGTTCTATACTGATACCGTTACATATTCTCTTTCTCTCCCCCTGGCTCTCCCTTATGGCACCATACCAAGTAGAGGTGGTGAAGCTAGCACAGGAACTGACTTTTACTGAGTGCACCTGACACTGAGGTAGAGTTGCTCAGACAGGTTACTTAACTAACCAGTGAGGTGGATTAGGCCTCTATTAGGATGATGTCCATATGCTGCTGCTTGTCACAGAGGTCATTTCAGGAGGAGATGGAAGATGTTGTCCAACAGGCAGTTTAGTTTATGTCATTGTGTACTGACATCAGCTATGCCTGCCTGGAAATAACATCTACAGTGCCTTCAGAAAGAATTCACATTCTTTACTTTTTCCACATGTTGTTGTTACAGTCTGAGTTTAAAATGGATTACATTAAGATTTAGTCACTGGCCTACACACATTACCAGATAATGTCAAAGTGGAATTTTTCTTTTTTTTTTTTTTTTTTTTTAATTTATAAATGAAATGCTGAAATGTCTTGAATCAATAAGTATTCAACCCCTTTGTTATGGCAAGCCTAAATAAGTTCAGGAGTAAAAATGTGCTTAACAAGTCACATAATAAGTTGCATGGACTCACTCTGTGTGCAATAATAGTGTTTAACATTATTTTTGAATGACTACCTCATCGCTGTAGCCCACACATACAATTATCTGTAAGGTTCCTCAGTTGAGCAGTGCATTTCAAACACAGATTCAACCACAAAGACCAGGGAGGTTTTCCAAGGCCTCACAAAGGGCACCTATTGGTAGATGGGTAAAAAAAAACAGACATAAAATATCCCTTTGAGCATGGTGAAGTTATTAATTGCACTTTGGATGGTGTATTGATACACCCAGTCCCTAAGATACAGGCGTCTTTTCTAACTCAGTTGCCGGAGAGGAAGGAAACCGCTGAGAGATTTCACCATGAGGCCAAAGGTGACTTTAAAACAGTTATAGTTTAATGGCTGTGATAGAACTGAGGATGGATCAACATTGTAGTTACCCACAATACTAACCTAAATGACAGAGTCAAAAGAAAGAAGCCTGTACAGAATAAAAATATTCAAAAACATGCATCCTGTTTGCAATAAGGTATTGCAAAAATAAAACTGCACAAAATGTGGCAAAGAAATTAACTTTATGTCCGGAATACAACGTTATGTTTGAGGCAAATCCAAGCATGGTGGTGGCTGCATCATGTTATGGGTATGCTTGTCATCAGCAAGGATTATGGAGGTTTTTTTAGGATAAAAAGAAACGGAATAGAGCTAAGCACAGGCAAAATCCTAAAGGAAACCCTGACTGCTGCTTTTCAACTGACACATGGACATTGAGACAAATTAGGACAATTACCTCAAACACAAGGCCAAATATACACTGGAGTTGCTTACCAAGATGACATTGAATGTTCCTGAGTGGCCTAGTTACAGTTTTGGCTTTAAATCTGCTTCAAAATCTATGGCAAGACTTGAAAATGATGGCAAAGATTGAAGAATTTAAAAAGGAACAATCCAGGTGTGGATGTATTGACTCAGCGGGTTGAATACTTATGTAATCACTATACATATTTTTTTGATGTAGAATTTAAAAAAGATATTTTTTTAAATGTTACAATTTGTCTTCCACTTTGACATTACAGAGTATCTTGTGTAGATCATTGACAAAAAAAGTGACGACAAAATCCCATTTTCATCCCATTTTGTAATGTGGAAGAAGTCTAGGGGTGTGAATACTTTCTGAAGGCACTGTATCTTTGCGTGTGGCTAGACAGTATTTTAAAATAATTTTTTATTATTATGCATTTGACCGAATTTTGATTTGAGCTCAAGACTTTTGTCATATTCTCAGGCAACTGTTAAGGCCACTGAAGTTAATCAACCAAACTATACTTGTTGTAGAATGATTGAAAAATAAGTTGGAAAAGGCACTTATGTTGTTTTTGTGGGAGGGTGGGGAAATTGAAAGGCATTGTGTTAGACTCAGCACAAGCACTAGACACTAAACTCCGCTCAAATTCTCAGATTTTGTATGAGGTTTATTTGGAAATTAGAATTGTATTGTTTTCAGTTGGATAGTTGGAAGAAGGGATATGGTTCTGAACATTGAATCAAATACATATTTGTATCTGTTACTAGTATTCTCTTTAAGAGGCAATTTGAACAGTCTGACAGTATTTAGGTTAATTCAATATTTGCCAACATTTTGCTTTATCCATTGGCTCTAACACTAGAGCATCAATGCTCTCACGTCACCCCGCAAAGTTATGCAATAATCTAAAGATCAACTGCTATCAGAGGATATGAATGTCAGGGTTTACAGAACATTTTCAACTCCGTTGTTTTCTGTTTTGGATTGTCAAATATTTATTTTGCAGACTAACTTACTACTTTGTTTTCTTGTAAAGAATATGTTTTGCTACTTTCATGTCAGGTGGCAAAGGTCAATTTAAATAAGCAAATTTAAGGTACTATCACAGAGTTTCTAAACCCAGAGGTGCAACATCGCGAGCTTCTGGAAACGCTTGCGAAACAGACCAAACAGACTAGGTGTTTGAGAAGTCAATGGGAGAAGTGAAATTCTTCCTTTAGTAGTACATTTTTTTCTCAATCTAAAGGCCCAACCTAGATTCGAGCCAATGTCTTAGGTAATTGAACATGTTATTACTCCAACCTTGTGACAAACTGACACATTTTCATTTTGGTCAAAAACTTTATATCGAAGGAGTGCCTTTGATTTGATGGCCTTCAGACCCGACGGCGTGTTTCTAAACGAGCTTAACTAGCCAACATCGCCATGACATCGTCTACAGGTGTGATCGTGGATTTCTATTGGAGAAGCTGTTTTAGCCGGTCTTCATACTGTGCTGTCTTTGGTACTATCATTTACCAAGCTGTGTGTACTCTGTCTACTTGTCCATGCATCTTAGTCACTGAATACACACTTGGATAACTGACATTCAGTATGTATGGTAAATCATGTCTGTTGCTGAAGCAGCACTTTTCAAACTATTATTTGTTTAGTTCTCAGCTTGTCATATTTGTTACCTCAGTTAAGTTTGCTTCACAATCACCTGATTTTGTAAAAGATGAGGAAACCATCACATTTGTTGTCCTGTGAGATTTCATTTGCAGACTGTTGTACACTCCCCTATGTATATATTTGGACAGTGAAACTAAAATGTTTCATTTGGCTCTATATTCTAACATTTTGGATTTAAGATCAAATGTTTTATATGATGCGACAGTCCATAATGTCACCTTTTTTATTTGAGGGTATTTTTATACATCTGTTTTACTTTTTAGAAATGAAAGCACTTTATGTATCTAGCCCCCCCACCCACCCATTTGAAGGTGTCATAAGTATTTGGACAAATTCACTTGTGAAGTAAAACGTTTAGTATTTGGTCCCATATTCCTAGCACGAAATGACCAAATAAAGCTTGTAACTACAAACTTGTTGGATGCTTTGGTTGTTTTGGTTATGTTTCGATTATGTTGTGCACAATAGAAATTAACCCAAAAGGTCTGTACAGTCAAGCTTGATGTAGTCATGGCATGCTAGGAATATAGACCAAAAACTTTTTGACAATTTAATACACTAAGTGAATTTCTCCAAATACTTATGACCCCTTCAAATGGGGGGACTAGATACATAAAGTGCAATCATTCCTAAACGGTTAACGGAAAATACCTTCAAATAAAAGTTGACATTCTATGCTGTCCCCTCATCTAAAAGAGTCGATCTGAAATCCAAAATGCTTGAGTATAGTGCCAAATTAAAAGTTTAAGTTTCACTGTCCAAGGACGTAGGAGAGTGTCAGACAACGTGAACATGTTTTTAACAAGTGGACACCGGATTCCTGTTGTGAACATATCCCGACTGTAAATAAAAGATTACACTTTTTACAAAAGTTAATTTTCTAGTCAGATTTTTATACACAGTTGTCTCATCAGTTTTTAATTAGTGTAACCATTGTAAATACTCACCTGTTCAAGTTTCTTAAAGTCATCTAAATATAATTTGCTTTGTTGATTCCGATGCAAACAAATTAACATGAGCATGAATCGGAGTGTGTCTATTTTAATCATTTAAGCAAACATCTTCATGCTACAGCAATGAACCATATTGGATAAGAGATTAATAACATACATAATGGTGTAATTACATTTCAGAATTTTTACAAATAAATACATTCAAATCCCAACAAACATGGTATACTAGCTACATTTCATAACTTGTCTTCAGTATAATGAAAACTTTGTTTCTGTACAGTGACCAGACTATTCCATATTTGGATGTATTGGTTGAAGCTGAGTGATGGTATGTTGCCGGGCTTCATCTGAGTTTCCTTGCCTTTTTACAATAAAGAGACAGAAATTAGAAATGTTTCTACAAACAACAATTGATATATTTTTTTTAATATAAGTATTGAAATGTTTTTATTTATGGGTGATAAGGAGCCATCAAACCTGTCAATGTTTCTTAGGTTTATTCTTCACCCTGTTGTACAAAGACACGGCAGTCACAAATCTTTCATCTTTACGCAGTTTAGTGCTGTTAATTTTTACACTCTTAACTACTGAAGAAGTTGTGTATTAGAGGGCAGGACACAGTGAAAAAGTCTCGACTCACTCATGACGTGTCCACTGGCTCCATTGGGAGTCAACTAGGTCATCCTTTGCCCGGAGGCAGAAGCAATATCTTTTGTAGCTGGAACGAACAGTGAATTCTGTTGCATTTATGTTGGTTTCACTTAGAAACACCTAGCAAGAGGAGAGATGGTATATATTTACATCATTTAGCAGATGCTCTTATCCAGAGCGACTTAGAAGAGCTATTAGGGTTAAGTGCCTTTCTCAAGGGGACATCACACATTTCACCCGGGCCAGCTCGGAGATTCGAACCAGCGACCTTTCAGTTACTGGCTCAACCCTCTTAACCGCTAGGCTACCTGCCGCCCTACCTTAGACAGACCGGCCATGTGTCACACACTGTCATTGTACCAAAAAAGTGCTTATACCTTTTCCTTAGTGTCACAGCTTGCCTCGTATTGGACCACTTTGACTCGGAATGTGAGGGGGAAGTAAGGGCACGGGCGGCTCCACGTCGCTGGGTAGGCCCACTGAAATGTGTTCCCCTCCACCTTGGTGATGTGGATCTTGTCTGGCTTCACTGAGGAGGGAGACCAAACAGAACCAATATTTCTGAAGTGTTCAATTGGATGAAGTGGGGGCCATATGAATCCTATGATGTACTGAGCAACATACAGCAAGGATGAAAGGAGATGTACTGTATATTAACTTATACCTGTATGATGTGACGTTGCTATTTCCAGTGAATGAGTGTGGAGCACATGAATCCTGGCCTTACTGTACCTATTTCTCGGATGTAGAAAGGTGTGATGGTGTAGTCCTCTAGGAGGTAGTTAGTCCTGAAGTATACAGTGAGGTTGATGCGAGACAACTCCTCAGCAAAGGGGCAGCTATCCTGATCCTGACAGGTCAGGCCTTCACCATCTCTGTCTACGGAGCAGGAGATGGTGCTGGATGAGGAACACAAATATCATGGTTAGCCTTGGAGCCCTCTCTCTGAAAAAAGCCTCAGGTCCCAACATAACAAAGCATAAGCTCTTCACAGGGTGTCAATGAAAAGAGCATCTGTGCTGTGTTTCAACTTCGACTCACATCATTCATGTGACAAGATCAAATGATGTAAACACCAGTACATGAAAGCTGACTATTGTTTCTATTTACTATCCACTGCGTGTGTTTGAAGACTTACCGTCCTACTTGGACAAAAACAACGGCTGCTGACATCCGATATTCGGTCTTCTTCCAAGAGCAATGAAATATTCCACTGTAATTTTTTGCCAAACATCTGATGTACTCTTGGTAAAAAGATAAACCAAATGAAAAAATTATTATCTGATTCTCTCTCTCTCTCTCTCTCTCTCTCTCTCTCTCTCTCTCTCTCTCTCTCTCTCACCCACCCACCCACACACACTCACTCACCGTCTGTGTCATGTGACTTCTCCAGGACGCGCCTCGTTCGGTCAGGTGACGGTATGTCCTGCACCAGCACCAGAGTGTGGTTGAGGTAGTCTCCAGCAGCGTTGTGGCAGCTGTAGTTCCCTCCCATCCTCTCCACCACTTCCACATGTATCTGGTTTCCTTTGGTTTCTAGACGCTCCTTGCCATTCCTCCAGATGACCTCTGTGTCCTGATAGTCCCCACATCTCAGAGGGACCTGCGCCACAGTGAAGACCTTTTGATCCACCTTGACGACAAGTACTGGGAACCACATGACCACCACTGTTTTAGTATAGCCTCCATGTTAGAATACCTTTTATACAACTGTTTGAATTTCATTGGTGTCTCCCACATATGAATAATATGACAGCAGAAGGCATAGAAGTAGACAGTGTATCTGTACATAGAAGTAGACAGTGTATCTGTACATAGAAGTAGACAGTGTATCTGTACATAGAAGTAGAGATGAGAGATAAACAGTCACCATTTGGCATGAGCGTCACAATGGTCTCGTGTTGGCTGCTCGATGCCACATGTAGGATGAGATACAGGACGTTGAGTAGTAACATGTTCATCTGTCGGAAAGAAAATCGAGAGTACTTTCAAGTGCACGTCTATTGATATCTATTGTATCTAAATGTTAAGGACGTTCTCCTGAACCAGACAATGTCCAATATACTCCAATCAATAGGCTATACTGTAGTAGTATGTGCATATCTTACCTTGATAATGAGATATAAGCAGAGTGTGAGCCTGGCTGAGTGTAGTGCTGTCATGTGGACCCAGCCCGTATTTATATATCAGTGGAACAGGAGTAAAGAGAGGCACGCTCAAAATGAAAAGTCCAGCCTGCCAGGTTAGAGGAACCAACCTATTGGTATTTATTTAAA
Source organism: Brachymystax lenok tsinlingensis (assembly GCA_030435695.1). Lineage (NCBI taxonomy): Eukaryota > Metazoa > Chordata > Actinopteri > Salmoniformes > Salmonidae > Brachymystax > Brachymystax lenok. The sequence continues at coordinate 45,815,790 of CM059795.1, read as the reverse complement.
TAGGATTTGAGAATGTGTGGTCAGTTTAAAGGTCAAATGGAGCCATTTGTATCTTTATATCAAATCATTTATGGGTAATAATTAAGTACCTTACTGTGATCAATTGTTTTCAATTAAAATGGTCAAAAAGAAACAAAAATAGCTTCCCAGCTTTTTCTCAAGCAAGAATTTTGATAGGACTGTCTGGGAGCAGGGGCGTCATGCACCCGCAAAATCTGAGGGGGCACAAAATGCATGAGGATGGCTGGGGGGTGGTCCGTAGGGGGTAGGCCTCTCCGTATGGAAGTTGGAGAGTTTTGCATTTCTCAAACACCTGAAACAACTTTTTCCTGCAATCTAGAGCCATAATCATTATGCTTAATTCTATGTAAAAAATATGTTTATTTTTCTGCATATCTAAGCATACCTCTTGCATTGTCTATCCTCCTGACTGGTGGTTATTTTCTAATGAAACTAAATATGCTTCTCTGCATCTTATTTAGTAATCTCTTGCTTTTCTACAGTCTACCAATCTTGCCAGCAGGCATGCCAGCTAAGATAGTTAGACAAGCTATCTACTCGAACTTGATTGATAGCCTGAAATGGCTTCTTGGTAGTTAGTTATGAGGTTGGGAGATTGGTAAAAAAAATTGCTAGGTAGCTAGTAGTATTACAAAGTAGTCCATCCCACCAAAACAGGCTGCTATTAAAGGGGATCTTTTCAAACGGCTCTTATACTAAAAGGACCTTAGCATAATTTTCACATTTCACAGTATTATTCCAAACTCATATTGTGGAAATATATATAAAACACAGTAAAATCTAGTTTTTGACTGCACTGGGCCTTTAATTAAGAACTAGACTGCTGAATGAATGGGGGCTCTATTTTTGCAAACTTCTGTGGTATGGTGACGGATGTCTCTTCCTGAGAAGGACGTAGTAGTGATGCAACCCTTTCATCTGCCATGAGAGCGAATGACCAGGCATCCCAAGATCCCATACTAGTTTCTCTTTTTGCAGTGGCATGACTTTGTTCTAACAATGTGTGGGCTACATCCTGGCTGTGCTATCATATGACAAGTCAGGTTTGCACCCAGACTTTAGTCGACATTTGTGTGAAGTGAATTGAGGACAGAAATCCTGGATGTGCAGTAGGAGACTGAGACTACAGAGAACACAGAGATTAAGGGGAACTGGAAATAGTTGGGTTGAGGTGACAATCACGTAACACTGCCTACCTAGTATCTAACCACGCTCAGGACGTGTTGTCAAGGAACGGGAACAGGGAACTGTGTCTGCGGTTCAAGCTTAGCGCCTCAGGTTCATTGTGATGTAAAACATATAAAAGTGTTTGCAGAGGGTTCCTGAATGTGTACCTAATAGCTATATACTGCATAAGTATACATGATGCGGGGAAGAATTCACAGATTCTGAGGAACAAGTGAATAGTAGTGAAAAGGCTAAGCAGGCAGTCAGCTGCATAGCGAATACTCCAGTTCAGTTTGAGGATGAGTGTGAAAGCAATGTGCCCTTGAGTGTTACACTGAACCACAGGTGGAAAACCAGTCACTTACTTTCTGAATGACAAATTTATGAATGGCTATTTTCAGGGGCAGGTATGCCGCTATACAGAGATTTCCACAAAATGAATTGGCCTTTTACGTATTTAGCCACATGCTTTGATGGAGCATAAATCAAATCCACAGTTACACTTAAGTTCCCCCTCATCTATCAAAGTGTTTAGTCATACACTCTCACATAGGTTACCTCAATATGGGACACTGGTTAGAAAAGATTCCACAATTTGATTTGATTTGATTCCACATCCACACATAAACTCAGCAACAAAAGAAACATCCTCTCACTGTCAGCTGCATTTATTTTCAGCAAATGTGTAAATATTTGTATGAACATAAGATTAACAACTCAGACATAAACTGAACATTGTTCCACAGACATGTGACTGACAGAAATTGAATAATGTGTCCCTGAACAAAGGGGGTCAAAATCAAAAGTAACAGTCAGTATCTGGTGTGGCCACCAGCTGCATTAAGTACTGCAGTGCATCTCCTCCTCATGGACTGCACCAGATTTGCCAGTTCTTGCTGTGAGATGTTACCCCACTCTTCCACCAAGGCACCTGCAAGTTCCCGGACATTTCTGGGGGGAATGGCCCTAGCCCTCACCCTCCGATCCAACAGGCTTCAGACGTGCTCAATGAGATTGAGATCCGGGCTCTTCGCTGGCCATGGCAGAACACTGACATTCCTGTCTTGCAGGAAATCACGCACAGAACGAGCAGTATGGCTGGTGGCATTGTCATGCTGGAGGGTCATGTCAGGATGAGCCTGCAGGAAGGGTACCACATGAGGGAGGAGGATGTCTTCCCTGTAACACACAGCGTTGAGATTGCCTGCAATGACAACAAGCTCAGTCCGATGATGCTGTGACACACCGCCCCAGACCATGACGAACCCTCCACCTCCAAATCGATCCCGCTCCAGAGTACATGCCTCGGTGTAACGCTCATTCCTTTGACGATAAACGCGAATCTGACCATCACCCCTGGTGAGACAAAACCGCGACTTGTCAGTGAAGAGCACTTTTTGCCGGTCCTGTCTGGTCCAGCAACGGTGGGTTTGTGCTGATAGGCGACATTGTTGCCGGTGATGTCTGGTGATGACCTGCCTTACAACAGGCCTACAAGCCCTCAGTCTAGCCTCTCTCAGCCTATTGCGGACAGTCAGCACTGATGGAAGGATTGTGCTTTCCTGGTGTAACTCGGGCAGTTGTTGTTTCCATCCTGTACCTGTCCCGCAGGTGTGATGTTCGGATGTACCGATCCTGTGCAGGTGTTGTTACACGTGGTCTGCCACCGCGAGGACTATCAGCCGTCCGTCCAGTCTCCGTGTATCATGCCTAAGGCACATTCACACAGATGAGCAGGCACCCTGGGCATCTGTCTTTTGGTGTTTTTCAGAGTCAGTAGAAAGGCCTCTTTAGTCTCCTAAGTTTTCATAACTGTGACCTTAATTGCCTACCGTCTGTAAGCTGTTAGTGTCTTAATGACCGTTCCACAGGTGCATGTTCATTAATTGTTTATGCATGGGAAACAGTGTTTAAACCCTTTACGATGAAGATCTGTGAAGTTATTGGGATTTTTACAAATAATCTCTGAAAGACAGGGTCCTGAAAAAGGGATGTTTCTTTTTTTTGCTGAGTTTATCTCAAATAAGCTAATTAAAGGTTTTCTTCATTTATACACTTCATATCATTGTGTAATTTGTTTTTGAATAGCTTATCCATGGACACTGTGCAAACCAATTCAGAGTCTAATTGACATAATCAGAATGTATGTTTTTATGGTAAAGACCCCTGACAAATGAAATTGTGATTGCCTTATGAAACGAGGGGGACAGAATGTCAATCTGTGTGCTCCCTTGACTCGGCCATGTTGGCTTCATATGTTATTACCATTGGGATGCATGGTAGAGTTCCTTAGCAGCAGTATCAGCAGTAGCATCCTCCCCCAGATGAGATGGCCTACTAATTAGCCTAGCTTCGGCATGTTGATTAGATATAGTATCCGTTTACAGAGGAATGGATTACACCACCAGACTAAGGAGAGGGAGAAGGGGGAGGCGAGCATTATAGTCTTTCCCAATGACTTCCTCTGAGCTGTCAGAGAGCCTCTCTCTCAATGTCATACACTACAATTAATGATGAATTCATGATAACGGATTACATTGTTTGGCTGCCTATAGTTGGATTAAGGGACATTATTGTATCATATCATAGGGTGAATGTGTCATGGCACGTGCTGTTTTGGGTCTACTGAGAAATAGAAAAATGCATTATTGTGAGCTCCACACCCATGAAGTAGGTAGCTGTATAACGTGAAAAACAAAGAAAAATCATTGATGTTCCTACAAACTTCCTACATCAGCTCTGGGTTTCCCTCCCCTAATTCATCATACGAGGCTTTCACATGGGCAGGGAATATTTCCCATGCTGTTTATCTGACAAATAATATGTAGTAAAAGTATGAAAATATTACAAGGGCAAAGGTCCACAAGCTAAACAACTCATAATTTATGGCTGACAGCAGACTTTCCTCTAGCAGGAAATGACTGATTACTTTTTAAAACCAGGATTAGGTCCATGGGCTGCCTCATGGACGGGAGAGTGGATGGTGGTTTGCGTGCCATGGGTGGCCAGGCAAATGAGTATATACACAGAATATCTAGTCTTCCTAACATGGCCATAAGGTCCCATCTCTCGCTCTCCACTGTGATAAAAAAAAGTGATTTACTCTCTGTCAGCAGATTAAAGGAAATATGGAACCACGATCACAAAGCTGCTTCCCTGTTTTTCATTGTCTTTCCAATAGGTGGAATCCCACAGAGGAAGTGGAGGACATTTCTTGCAGACGTGGGTCAACATCCTCTAAACCCACAACAAAATGTCAGTGTTCTCAAACTCTGAACCTCTATCAGGGTTGTGGTCATTAGGCACGAAATGGGAGAAATGGGGGAGGTACCTACATTTTACAGCTTTGTCATTCTATTTTCTATTTTTAAATCATGTTATTATTTCATATATATTTTGGGTGATAAGGCCCCACTGAGGGCCAGCGATTATCAGACACCTGTGATAATCTGAAGTACCCTAAAGGGCCACTAGATGTCTTGTGATAGATTACATCAAATCCTTGAAAGATACCATAATTCTGGTAGTTTACTGGTAAACTTAGACGGTTTCCAGTATTATACCCTCCCTTTCCAACCCCATTCTTCACACCTGTGTGAAATAGAACCTACAGCTAGTCTTCTGTGCAGGATAGGTCAAATCCCAAAGAGGCTGGTTCTGTTCTTCAAACATGACTAATTCCATTCTGTTCTGCTTTCTAACTGAAACCCCCAGAGGCTTTTCTATTCCCAACAACTGGTCCAATGAAATGAGAGAGAGATTGTGGAGTAAAAATGTCGGTCAATTTAATTAAAAACATTATATTTCAAAATATGCAACTAGGTTTCTGAAATGCATTTTTTATGAATAAGTCTTGATGTGCCTTAACACACTCATACACACACACACACACACACACACACACACACACACACACACACACACACACACACACACACACACACACACACACACACACACACACACACACACACACACACACACACACACACACACACACACACACACACACACACACACACACACACAAAGAGAGAAGCAGAAAAATGTTACTCAGTCTTAACAGCTACAGGAGTAGAGGACAAGACCTTTGGTGTGACTTATGTCCACACTCCAACTCCTAGAGACCTGCTAAGGTTGTAACCTCTTCTTAGTATGTTCTAAGGTCTGGCTCTTGTCACCAGAAGATGTTGTACACCTGAACATAGCTGTACATCCAACACTTTCTCTCGACAACCTCTCAAACATGCATTTACTCTCTCGCTCTTTCCCTCTATCACACACACACACACACACACACACACACACACACAAATTGATTACACACTGCGCTGATAAGTTTTTTAAAGTGTAGTGAAGCAGAATTTCTAAACACAGTGCTAGTAAAACTTTGCGATGACACCTCATCCCAGCACATTCAGTTTGTACGTTTTCCTTTTTTAAAGTTCTGCACCGGTAATAACTGGAAACCTACTGCATTTCCATCTCAAGCAAATATCAGGTGCATACAGACAACTGTAGAGTGAGAGTGTCAAGTTTACATGATGGGATGTTTACTGGAGAATGAGAAGGGAACTAATCTGACGCGGTGGCGGCCTACTAACTTCACAAACCAAGACAGGAACTAAAAGGTATAGTCCAGAACACGTGATTCATCTACTTAAGAGTTGCCTGGCAGAGCTACATGTAATGTCTGCAGAAAGAAGCTACAGGTCAAGACTGTTACAGGTAGGATGCATAACAAACAGAGCAATAGAAGGACTGACAGCTGACTGACTAGAAGCTACAGAGGAGATGGAGCGCAGGCAGTCAGGTAGGAGGTTCTGGAACATTGACCCAGTCCTCCAAATCAATACAGAATCATCCTTGACAAAAACAAGGACTAAAATGCACCAGCAGTGAAATCAAAACAAGAGTAGAAACAATGCAAAATGAAAAAGTTGTTACTGTAAATTCTTCCCCGTTCCTTATAGTTTCCCCAGATCTTAATTTTTTTGGTTGTTCAGTTTCCACTAAAAGCAAGACAAGTTTTTAAAAATAGTTTTTGTAAAAGGTTGATTTGTTAAAAGTCAGGTTGGCAGGTGGTCCTGTCTTGTGGTTGAGTCTCATTCTGCTCCTGGTTGGTTGTCTTCAGTCGAGGAGGCGGAGTCTTCCTGTTGCGGCTGAGACACAGACACACCCCTGTTGCTATCCTAGCATGCCTTGCAGAATAACCTCCCCGTCCCGTCGAGGAGGGAGAAGAGAGAGGGAGGTAACCCAGCTTAACAAACACTCACAACTGTAAATTAACCCTTTCAATGACCGCTCAGCTCGGCTCAGCTCGACTTGGTTTTCTAGTCCTGTTTCAGCCTCTTTGCAGACACGTGTTTAACCTTCTACCTCCTTAGCTCCTACACACACACACACACACACACACACACACACACATCTCCCTCAACAAAAACATACACTTCCACCCCTCTCTCGCTCGCTCTCTTAGACAGAAGCTGGTCCTCCCATTGTGGTCCTCTCTCCTCCTGCATGCATGCCCTCTCCAGGTGCCAGGCACTAGTTTTCCACGGGTGTGGGGTCCTGGGGTAGCGTGGCGGGCGTGGTTGGTGTGGGGGCGGGCGGTGCCTGGGTGGGCAGGGGGGCGGGCGGCTGGCTGACGATCACCTGCACCACGTAGTCCCTGGAGATCTTCAGCTCCTCCAGCTTCATCTTGTCTGTGAGCGGCCGGCCCGAGAAGAACCAGCGCTGGGTGGCCGCCGCCACGCCCTCCACCGCCTGCAGCCGGCGCTTCATGTGCTGCACCGTGTCCGTGGTCCTCACCGCCAGGCGCAGGTCCCGGCCCGTAGACAAGCGCAGGCGCAGCTGGCACTCCTGACCCTCGCTGGGTGGCGGCTCGCTGACCTCCAGACTCTCCAGGTCACTCTTCTCCTCGATCATGTTGACAGGTGGAGACAGGCAGTAGACTGGCAGCTGGTAGCGGTTCCCCAGCTCGTCATAGCACTCAGTCAGCACACCTGCAGGGGGACACAGAAGGACAGAGGAACAAAGTCACTCACTGAACAGGACAGACCATTGACTTCTGATTATTCACTCAGTCTGACCTAGTCAGTTCAAAATCCTTCCCTCATATTCAGAGGACTGTGAATATTGTATTTTCATCAGTTTTGCTCGATAACGTTCTAGCTATTGCATTTCTATTGAAATGATGTTTCTCTGACTCTCAATCTCTCGCCCTCTGCTCATTTTGATACATTATGCCATATTTTAAAAAAACATGTATGTGCATCATGATGGAATGTTGAGTTTGACCAAATGGATGAATGTGACAGAGTGAACCAGTGGAAGACTATACAGCCTAAACAGACAGACAAGTATCCCTCAGTCAACTGTAGTAGTGACACTGTGGCTGCTCCTCCTTGTGAATGGCCTGTCATTGGAAGTGAGAGTGGCGAGTGAGAGTTGGATAGAGAGAAGAGAGTGACAGTATGAAAGAGAAATTAGAGTTTAGGATCCCCATTAGTTAATGCAGATCCAGTAGCTACTCTTTCTGGGACCACATAAAACTTACAAATACGCAACAAAGTACAGAACAGTTATAGCTAGACAAGAAAAACATGACATACATAAAATGTAAAAAAAAAAATTCAATAGAGTTACATATTGGAAAGACAACAAAAATACTATTTACACACTATTCATAAATACAGTACATATTCTTATATACAGTGCAGATTAATTTTTTTTTTTTTCTCCTCTCAATCCACACACACACACACACACACACACACACACACACACAATACCAATACACTACTCAAAACAGATGACATTTTCACTAATACATTTTCTTTTAACACGGAAATATCACATTTACATAAATATTCAGACCCTTTACTCAGTACTTTGTTGAACACCTTTGGCAGTGATTACAGCCTCAAGTCTTCTTGGGTATGACGCTACAAGCTTGGCACACCTGTATTTGGAGAGTTTCTCCCATTCTACTCTGCAGATCCTCTCAAGCTCTGTCAGGTTGGAGGGGGGGAGTGTCGCTTCACAGCTATGTCCAGAGATGTTCGATCGGGTACAAGTCCGGGATCTGGCTGGGCCACTCAAGGACATTCAGAGACTTGTCCCGAAGCCAGTCCTGTATTGTCTTGGCTGTGTGCTTAGGGTTGTTGGTGAACCTTACAACAGGAGAATCTTGTTTATCATAGAGTTTTTAGGTGCCTTTTGGCAAACTCCAAGCGGGCTGTCGTGCCTTTTACTGAGGAGTGGCTTCCGTCTGGCCACTCTACCATAAAGGCCTGATTGGTGGAGGGCTGCAGAGACAGTTGTCCTTCTGGAAGGTTCTCCCATCTCCACAGAGAATCTCTGCTCTGTCAGAGTGACCATCGGGTTCTTGGTCAACTCCTTAACCAAGGCCCTTGTTCCCTGATTGCTCAGTTTGGCCAGGCTAGGAAGAGTCTTGGTTGTTCCAAACTTCTTCCTTTTAAGAATGATGAAGGCCACACTGTGTTTTTGGGGACCTTCAATGCTGCATAGATGTTTTAGTACCCTTCATCAGATCTGTGCCTTGACACAATCCTGTCTCGGAGCTCTATGGACAGTTCATTTGACCTCATGGCATGGTTTTTGCTCTGACATGCACTGTCAACTGTGGGACCTTATATAGACAGGTGCGTCTTTCCAAATCATGTCCAATCAATTGAATTTACCACAGGTGAACTCCAATCAAGTTGTAGAAACATCTCAAGGATGATCAATGGAAACACGATGCACCTGAGCTCAATTTCGAGTCTCATAGCAAAGGGTCTGAAAAGACATATGCAAAAATTTCTACAAACCTGTTTTCGTGTTGTCATTATGGGGTAGTGTGTAGATTGGTGAGTACATTTTTTTAAGGCTGTAAGGTAACAAAATGTGGGAAAGGTCAAGGGGTCTGAATACTTTCCCAATGCACTGTAGGTTGTCATTGTGGAACCTATTTCCAAACCTCTTTCCATAAAACATTAACATGCTATAACTGATGCACATCAAGAAATAATGGAGACAAAGCAATGGAAAATGATTTTGGGCGCACTACAGTGCATTACATAAATTTGCCCGGAGGTGGTTTAAATTCTAATGTATTCTAATGTAGAAAACGCATGCTCAGTTCTTGGGAAATTTGAAAGGGAAGTTATGGAACTCCCCTGCGTGGTTCTTTTTATGGGTGGGTGGGGGTAAAGTCCTCAATGACTGATATTAAATGTGAAGAATGATACATTTGTTTCTGTTGGACATTATGTAGCCTATTCATTTACATGCCATTGTAGGCTACTGTAGGCTTCCATTTGATACAATAAATATGTTGAAATTACGATATCACTGGAGTCATTGCAAATCAATTTGTGTAGCCTACCGGGAGATGGCAAACAGATTAAATAAATAGCCCATAACTTCAGTTTGTTGTTGTTGTAGTCTTGTGTTATTATGCAATTATTAATGGACATGTTTAGTTAATTAAATTGGAAGTTATCAAAGCTCTATCGCAATTGTCGATCAGTTGTTAGAATGTATTAGATTGACGGTAACTAGTCAGATTAGGCTACAGGTAAAAAAAAAGAAAAGAATTGTTGACAATAATATTTATATGAACGGAATATGCTTAATATTTAATTCATATTTAATTCACCCACTCGTCAGTAGCCTTTTCCAGCAGGCTATTGGGAAACACAAGCACTTCTTACCTCGAAATTGCCTCACTATTCATGTTGAATAAATTACTCTAAATTTGAACTAAGCACGCTGCTAAATTGTTTAGTTTAAATCTTGCCTAGGCTACTGTAGACTATCTGAAATGACATTTAGGCATATCAGGGGCTATAGGCTACCTGGATTTATCTAAGCAAATCATGGCAAAGTTGAAATCATAAACCCAGATTTTAGTCTGTAGCCTGTGCCTATTGAAATGACAAGTCAGTCTCGCAAACAGGCCATTTATAACAGTTTTTAGTCTTAACATCAGGCACATAATAACAGCACAATTGCCAGAAAACAGCCTAGCATGAATTTTTTAAAGTTCGTCCAAGTGTTTCTTGCGCAGAGATTTCGAGATCCTCTGTCCAAACTGAATCACTCAAACTATCCTGTTGGATTTATCTATAGTTAAGCACATGCGTAAAATAGATTTATTTACAATTATAAAACTGGTTCGAGCCCTGAATGCTGATTGGCTGAAAGCCGTGGTATATGTATGACAAAAACATACTTTTTACTGTTCAATTACATGGTAACTAGTTAATAATAGCAATAAGGCACCTCAACTCCGCGTTGCGTCATACTTAAGAACAGCCCTTAGCCGTGGTATATTTGCCATATACCATACCTCCATGTGCCTTATTGCTTAATCATAGCAGTCAAACTAGTTAAATCAACATTCGTTGATGGAAAAGGATCTGGCGACTTTAATAATGGAAAATTATCTTTTCTCTTGCTACATATTCAAATTCCTTTATTACGTCATGTCATAGCTCCCAACCATTATCCTTTTGAGGAAAACCGAATTTTGCTTCTTTCTTAACTGGCTCTTATATTGTATAAATGTGGGAACTCCTCTCTTGCTGTGAAAAATACCCAATTTGGGCTAGCTTTCAGTCCTTTTGGGCAGGTTTTGAGTAGTCATTGGTCTAGAAATTTTAGCTAGACCTGGCAACCCTGTCCTCGCCACGTTCAATCTGCATGGTTACTGCAGCTGCAACAATGCTGATATAAACGATGCTGTATCCACTTTGCGCCTTAATATATATCCACCAGCATTCTATAATTACACTATTAGTTTGTGTTTCGTACATCAACAAACAGCTAGTTGGTCTTTTCTTAGAAAGTTGTGGCTAAATCGTGTTAGCCGCTAATGCTAATCTCTAGCGAAAAAATTTACTGACTCAGAGCAAACATAGTTCTAAATATACAGCCTGATACCAGTGATGGTGTGGACCTAAACCAGCATGTTGTTTGTGCAACATGATTTTCTAAACCAAAGAGGATTAGACGAAGCATGACTATGTTCGCTGCATGAAGTAGCTAAAAGAAAACATTTCATGTAGCTCAAGATCGTAGGGTCCCGTAGGAAACACTGACCAACACTTTTTGTTCCTACCTTGTCACAATAACTCCTCCCTGGCATTTTCATTCGTTGTCATGTCAAACAACACTGGCTGCATTCCAAACATATAAAAATACATCCTCTCCCCTCAGCCCTCAAATTAAGTGGACACTTCTCATGACGTATGATGAGTTGACACTTGCAGGGCAAGGGAAGAATTCATGAATTTTAAATGGACAGCCCTTGCCCAGAAACTTGTAACTCGTTCGTCCCACGGTTGTGTTTTCAGTCATCATGGAACCACCGGTAGCTGTTGTGTGCTTTATATGCACTACAGTCAATTATGATTGCATTTCATATCTTGGCTAGAAGACAATGCATCCGCAGACATCGAATGTTAGCCATCCGACGAGATCAGGTAAATCGAAAACTTGTGTGATGTCAGGGAAAGTTGTATGCGCTAGCTAACGTTTCCAAAAGCTAACCAAGCAAAACATAATTACTTTTACGAGACGTGTTTGCACCTTCATGCGCATTAGTAGCACAATTTCTAACTTATTTACATTTGTTTTTACTTAGACTTGTATGTTGACTTCTCCATATTGATGTTGGTTTTAAGTTTTGGGTGACTTTTCTTAGCGGATGTACAATCATCGCGAATGGAATTATGGGGTGTTTCAGGCCCAGGAGTGAACAGAATTGTACACTCGATCAAAAACGGCTTACGTTGCCAACTTCCCTTGCAATGGAGGGCTGAGAGGATTCCCCCAAAAACATAAGGCGAGGGTAAGTGGAGGAGGGTGTGTCTTTTACGTGTTTGGAATGCAGCCGCTGTATTCAAAGTGCCCAACACAGGAGGTTGGTGGCACCTTATTGGGGTGGACGAGCTCGTTGTAATGGCTGGAGCGGAATGGTATCAAATACATCAAACACATGGTTTCCATGTGTTTGATGCCATTCCATTTGCTCCATTCCAGCCATTAGTATAAGTCGTCCTCCCCTCAGCAGCCTCCATTGGTGCCCACTATTATCTTCTAACTACAGAATTATAATAATCCTTACATTTCCATGATTCCAACAGTTCTTTCAAGTGTTTTGATCTAAATGGCAAGTCAAATGGCAATTGCAACATTTGATTAAAAATAAGGCCTCAATCTTTTGCCAATATCATGCAGCCCAGTGTGGAAATGATCTCAGATGAGTGCAAAAAATGCTGACATTCATGAAAATGCTAATTTTTTTTGTGATATCTGAATGGAGAGAGACCCATTGAAATCGAATGTATATGTGTTGCCACCCTAGGGTCACGCACTACTCAAAGCAAATTTAGAACTTGTATTATTAAAAAAACATAAAATACCGTCAAAATTGGAAAGACACAGTGATATATTTCGGCCAGTATACCAAGCCCTAAAAACAGCTAAACCCTCCACACACCCCTTTGAATAGCACACACAGGCACACACACAATCTGGTTTAGCGTAAAGGCTGAGAAACAGCACTGTCGTGATAAATTGATCAAATGTGTGGTGGAGGTGAGGTGATTGACAGATGTCTCGCAGACAGTGTACATTTAGAGATAAAAGCCAGTCCTGTTTGGATAAAGGCGTCTGCTAAATGGCATAATATTATATTATTAACCTTATTTCTGTCCACATCAGCACACAGGACTATAATATCAATGAATAACAAAGACTCAACAGTGTCAAGCAGGGTTTCAGTTGATCATTGTTTTATGTTGGGATAGACCATGTCAATACTCTAGTCACCACTCATCATACAGAGGCTACTTGACAATACGACACACTCAATAATGTCACCAGAATAAACAATAGTAACAGCACTTCAGTAGTACTAGAAGACTCTCTGCAAGCATGTTGATTTGATGAGGATCATTAAGTACTGGCTTTCTACTCTCAACAGCTCTTATCATAGGAGTACTTTATGTGAGTGAGAGAAGGAGAGACAGAGAGGGAGCGAGAGGGGAGAGGTAGAAAGAGAAAGAAAGCGAGAGAATGAAAGGAAAAGGATTGATAGGAAAGAGCAATCTTGAGGAGGGTGAAGTGTTGGTAGGAGTTGTGTTCTCAGTGATTGGAGGGGGTATGTTAGTTAGCACCCCAGTTCTGTCACTCAAGATTGCGTGTGAGGAGTGTGCGAGGGGCTGAGTGAGGGGGGCATTGAGTGACGCATGTCTTTCTCTTCAGCGAGCAGTCAATGACAGGCAGAAGCACAACAATACAGCTTTCAGCAGTTTCTTTATCGCGCCTGATTTCTGACAACACTATCCACTCTAGATGCAAATCCCATTCAAACAGCCTGCCTCCTCTGTCTCTGTGCTGTGCAGTGGCAGAGCCCCACCTGTTTCGATCCCCACCTGCTTAGCTTTAAAAAAAAAAAAAGTGTTGTTTCCTGTTTTGAAGGTTTTTTTTGGCATTTTGTCACATATCAGTTTGCAAACAATGTAAAAATAAATAAAAAGAGTTAATAAAGCTGCATCCAAACATGGTCTCGTTTGCTTTCTTGAGTAAGGCAGCTCCAAAATGCAGGTGTTTGAGCCTAGCTTAGTGCTTTCTGTGGTGGTGGGGCAGCCAGCGGAAAATACAGAGCGTAAGGGTTGGCAATTTTCTCCAGTTGCGCCGTGATTGGCTCAGTGTTCTGTCACTCATGGGGACACTACGTCACCGCAAAATCTACAGGGAGAGCTAGAAAGTTCAAGCCCCCTTGGGTGCTGCCATAGATTTACATTAGAAGTGCCCATCCAAGAAGGCTCAAGGTCATTCGGCACAGAAAAAATGACATAAAATCGCGTTATATCTACCGTAGCTTTGATTGGACTGATCATGTCAACATCATACTTTTAAAATCTTAGCTAGCATAACGCTGAGTCCAAAAATGTATTGTATGCTGCTGCATAAATGATGTAATATGCCAGGGGAGACATGTATACTGTAGTTAAGAAAGTAATACTAAGTGTATGTTGTGTAGTAAGCTGTTAGTAACCCATGTGCCTCACCCTAATAATTTGGTCCCTTTCCCCCTCCTAACTTAGCCTACTGTTCTGACTTGGTGGTGCACATGTAGCCTACAGCCTGTTTTAGAGAAATGGCATCATCAAATATTGTAAGAGCTTTCATTGTATGCTTATATGCCCCCTTTATTTATCCTACGGGGAGAATAATGTAAGAACGGCTCATGTTCTGAATTCTGTCGCTGTACATATCAAAAGTGCTGAAGAAATAGTTATATTGACTACCTCCGTCTTTGCTCGCTCATGAATGCCTCAATCGAAATTAGTTTGCCTTTTATCCGCTCATCGTTCCCTTATGCATTTTTTTTTATTTTAGTAATTTAGCAGACTATTACTGATTCCCCCGTGGGAATCAAACCCACAACCCTAGCATTGCAAGCACCATGCTCTACCAACTGAGCTACACGGGAGCATAGGTTTGCATCTCAATTGTCAGTAGAAACCACATTTGTTTAAGCAAGTCAGCCTTATCAGCTATGTTTTTTTTTTTTTTTATCTGTAAATGAGGCTGAATGAACTGTTTCGCTGGCAGACAAGGCTCCGCTGATAGCCAGGTGTAGCAGTGGTAAGGATTCACTCCATGGTGCTGAAAAGAAAGCTCTGTTGTTGGGACAGATTTATGTAGGCCCTAATAACCTGACTACACCGCTCGTGTCGTGTGCATTGCAAAATAAATATAGGAATCTATGTTATTCAATTATTGCGCGCGCCAACGAGCGTCTGCATTGCCAATGGCTAAAATAGAAGTCAGTTCTATTTCTGACGCAGATCGCGCTGCAAGTCCTGCCTCTCCCCCTCCTTATTGGTTTATAGAAGCAGGTACCCACGTGCCATCTCCTCATTGGTTATACCCACGCGTGAGACTGAAAGACGAACTGTGTTGCCGGTCGTCGTGGTAATACTATGAAAGTTTAGATGCCAATCCCCATATAAATTCAAAGAAGAAAAAGCCAGGAAGGAGGAGATGACTAGAAACGATTCGGTTGACCGTTTTATGTGTAGATTAATTAGTAGAGGACCTTGTGCATTTCAGGTAAAATAACAACTCAGGTAAAATAACAACTCAATGTTTATATCCCGGGACAAATTAGCTAGCAACAGCAAGCTAGCTAAATAGGACAAATTAGCTAGCAAGTGCAAGCTAGCTAGCTAAATTGCCATAAATGTTTAATGCTTTTCGACCCCAAATTAACGTGATTAGTTCAGAGTTTGTTTTGATATTTTAAACTGGTCATGATCGCGTTTGGCGTGGGGGGGACAAAAATAATTTATGCACGATGGCGCACGCGCGCAGCCGGTTTGGGTTCCGTGTAACAGTTTGTTGGCACCGCTTGTCACCGTTATAGTGCAATTAATGTATTGTTTAGTGTTGCTGGTATGCATCCCCAAATCCCCCCAAAAATGTGGAGTTTGCTATCTACAAATGGTGGAATAGGCAGAATATAATAACACAACAACTGATGGCAGTAGCTAACTACTGAAAGTAGAAAGATAAAAAAAGTAACATTACATTCTCTGGCAACAGCTCTGGAGGACATTCCTGCAATCAGCATGCTAATTCCACACTCCCTCAAAAGTTGAGACATCTGTGGCATTGTGTTATGTTTATTGTCCCCATTACAAGGTGCACTTGTGTAATGATCATGCTGTTTAATCAGCTTCTTGATATGCCACACTTGTCAGGTGGATTGATTATCTTGGCAAAGGAGAAATGCTCACTAACAGGGATATAAACAAAATTGTGCACAAATTTAGAGAAATAAGCTTTTAGTGTGTATGGAACATTTCTGTGATCTATTATTTCAGCTCATGAAACAGGGGACTGACCCTTTACATGTTGTGTTTTATATTTTTGCTCATTATAGAAAGATGGAGAGTAGATAGATGAGGGTGAGGAGGCAGAGAGAGATTAGTCAGTAATAGTTGTAAATATATAGTGTGAGGATGCAACATTGTATCTGTCCCATTATGGCATCTGTGAGAGCATGGCCAGCGCCATTGAGCACATTTTTGGGGTTTTGGTCAATTTCGGTAAACAAACACACACTTCTCTCTTTAATACATCCCCCCCTCCCCCCCTCTGTAAAGCGTCCTAAAGAGCGATGGGTCTGGCCTCCCACCAGAGCCATTACACTCAGCGCTACAACAGCTTCTCAATGACACCAGATGGCTGGGAACAATTGGACCATCAAAACGCCGGCCAATGCCTGACGACAGGCCCACTCAATTACCACCATGCATCCGACGTAGAGGCAGTGCTGGCATGTCTTTGAGATGCCCCTTTAATGTTCACCTGAGTGTAAAGGAGCAGTGTTCAGGGGCACACGATGCCCACAATAAAGTGTGTTCTCTCTCTCACAGGCCCACTGACTTAACAAGAGCAGCGCTGACAGAACAGGAGAGTAGATTCATTAATCCCCTTTAGACACATTGGCGCTGCTTATGAAATGACACAGGAAAACTGGCCCTTGCCAAGTGTAATGTGTGATATTTCAGAGCTATTGAATGGAGTGTTCAGTTTGTACAGGCCTAATGGCTGCATGTTGCTACAGTACTGTAAAGCAATGAAGTCTCCATGGACTGGTTATGCTATAGCAGCACTGACCCTTCTCATTCCCAACCCAGCTCCATGTCTCAAATGACAACCTATTCCCTAATTAGTGCACTTGGGCCCATTCGGAGCAGGGATCATCAACTCGATTCAGTAGTAGGACAATTTTATCTTGAGTGGATGGTCAGGGGGGCCGGAACATAATTACAAATAATTATAGACTGCAACTTGACAGCAAGAAGCCCAAACAGTTAGAAAAGGACCGCAATAAACTTGTTCACATATTCTGGCTGGTGCTCATTGTTGTTTTCATTACTACATGATAACAACTTTGGACATGGGGGAGTTTCTATCAAAGTAAGTGCTCACTGTATGTATGGAGCATAATATATGTGTGTATTCCTTATAACCGCAGACGCGCAAGGTATCGTCACTAATTTCATAGCCTTTATGATGTTATACTCAATCGTGCTTATGTAGCTAGCTACATTCGGATATTAGCGCTGTAAAACAGTGCTAATTGCGTCAGAGAGGTATTAGCTTGTGTTGTCTTTTGAAGCTACCCTGGCCTTATGTTTTCATTTTGGCCTGTTTAGCATAGCTCTGCCCTGCCCCCTTGTGGAGTTTAACAGTTACTGTTTCTTACTGTTATATAACTCATATTTGTGATTTTGTCAATGCAATTTGTTATTTTTAAAGCAGTGTTATGTTACTTGCTATATCCTGATATTGTAATCTAATTACTAATAATTCCTCTTTATTCTGTACTTTCAGAAACCACACACAACAGTATTGAACATTATTTGCCAGTATCATAACTGGAACTGGACATCTTTCGAGCTGAAGATTCAGGCCAGCGTTTGTATGCTAGCGTACACTCCAGTTGTCGCACTGTTTTACTGTATCAAAACACAGCAAGAAAACACACAGGACTATATGTACAGTTGAAGTCGGAAGTTTACATACAACAGCCAAATATATTTAAACTCAGTTTTTCACAATACCTGATATTTAATACTAGTAAAAATTCCCTGTCTTAGGTGAGTTAGGATCACCACTTTATTTTATGAATGTGAAATGTCAGAATAATAGTAGAGAGAATGATTTATTTCAGATTGTATTTCTTTCATCACATTCCCAGTGGGTCAAAAATGTACATAGACTCAATTAGTATTTGGTAGCACTGACTTTAAATTGTTTAACTTGGGTCAAACGTTTCGGGTAGCCTTCTACAAGCTTCGCACAATAAGTTGGGTGAATTTGGGCCCATTCCTCCTGACAGAGCTGGTGTAACGGAGTCAGGTTTGTAAGGTCTCCTTGCTCGCACACGCTTTTTTAGTTCTGCCCACAAATATTCTATGGGATTGAGGTCAGGGCTTTGTGATGGCCACTCCAATACCTTGACTTTGTTGTCCTTAAGCCATTTTGCCACAACTTTGGAACTTTGGATCATTGTCCATTTGGAAGACCCATTTGTGACCAAGCTTTAACTTCCTGACTAATGTCTTGAGATGTTGCTTCAATATATCCACATAATTTTCCTGCCTCATGATGCCATCTATTTTGTAAAGTGCACCAGTCCCTCCTGCAGCAAAGCACCCCCACAACATGATGCTGCCACCCCCATGCTTCACGATTGGGAAGGTGTTCTTTGGCCTGCAAGCCTCCCCCTTTTTCCTCCAAACATAACAATGGTCATTATGGACATTTCTCCAAAAAGTATGATCTTTGTCCCCATGTGCAAACCGTAGGCTGGCTTTTTTTTTATGGTGGTTTTGGAGCAGTGGCTTCTTCCTTGCTTAGCGGCCTTTCAGGTTATGTTGATATAGGACTCATTTTACTGTGGATATACAGTTGAAGTCGGAAGTTTACATACACTTAGATTTTTCAACCACTCCACTATAGTTTTGGCAAGACGGTTAGGACATCTACTGTGTGCATAATACATTTTTTCCAACACTTGTTTACAGACAGATTATTTCACTTATAATTCACTGTATCACAATTCCAGTGGGTCAGAAGTTTACATACACTAAGTTGACTGTGCCTTTAAACAGCTTTAAACAACAATTCCAGAAAATTATGTCATGGCTTTAGAAGCTTCTGATAGGCTAATTGACATAATTTGAGTCAATTGGAGGTGTACCTGTGGATGTATATTAAGGCCTACCTTCAAACTCAGTGCATCTTTGCTTGACATCATGGGAAAATCAAAAGAAATCAGCCAAAAATTGTAGACCTCCACAAGACTGGTTCATCCTTGGGAGCAATTTCCAAACGGCAGAAGGTACCACGTTCATCTGTACAATAGTACGCAAGTATAAACACCATGGCACCACGCAGCCGCGATACCGCTCAGGAAGGAGATGCGTTCTGTCTGCTAGAGATGAACGTACTTAGGTGCGAAAAGTGCAAATCAATCCCAGAACAACAGCGAAGGACCTTGTGAAGATGCGGGAGGAAACAGGTACAAAAGTATCTACAGTTGAAGTCGGAAGTTTACATACACCTTAGCCAAATACATTTAAACTCAGTTTTTTTTTTTTTGACATTTAAGCCTAGTAAAAATTCCCTGTTTAAGAACCACAAAGCACCAGGGACACCTCCACCACCAACAACCCCACAGCGGCATCGGAGGGGGAAAGGCCTGGCTGGGTTGCTGAGAAAGATTACCTCAAGGCAGCAGAGAGGTGAAGAGGGTCAGATTCCGACCACCCCAGAAGAAAGAAGAGATCAAGATCTACCTGTCTCTGCCACCCATTCCAGCAGAAGAGGATCCACTGGTGTGGTGGAGGGGCCATGCATCAGAGCTGCCTCACCTTGCCAGGGTTTCCAGGAAGCTTTTGTGCATCCCAGCAACCAGCGTGCCATCAGAGTGTTCAGTGTCAGCGGGTACATGGTCTCCCCTCGCAGATCACTACTTAAACTGGACTAAGTAAATATGCTGACATTTTTACTTTTCAATTTCAAGTGAACAAAGATGCATACATACAGGATGTGAGACCAGCAGCACCTTATTTCTTTATGAAGGAGAACGAACATACAATCAGTGCTGTTCATTTGATTTGTTTACATATTTTGTGTTGTTATTTTAATGTCAACACCTGCACATTGGATTTGTTTACATATGGTTGTATTGTTGTTACATGCACATTGCTTTACTTGTGTTGCTTTTATAGGCACTTTTGATTTGCTTTCTTAAGGTTGTGTTCATTAAAACCTGCACTAGGGAAGCTTTTACCTCTCACGGCCACATGGTTCCATCTTTAATGTTAATGTAATTATTTGTTATTCTTCTCTTTTTTGGGGGGTATTTTCTTAAAACTGCATTGTTGGTTAAGGGCTTGTAAATAAGCATTTCACTGTAAGGTCTACACCTGTTGTATTCAGCGCATGTGACAAATAAGATTTGATTACCGTCGAGTCCAGCTGCCTTGTGGGTTTTGACCTAATTAAAGACCTTTTTCACATTGGCCTCGGAGAGCGAGATCACCCAATCCTCTGGTTCGGTGACGGCCCTCACACCGACACGATGTTGCTGTTTTCAAAACATGCATAAAATGCATCGATTTTGTCTAGTAGAGAGGCATCGTTGGGCAGATCACAGTTGGGTCTTCCTTTGTAATCCGTAATGGACTGTAGCCCCTGCCACATGCGATTCAACCTTATTCCTATATTGTCCTTTTGCTCATTTGAAGACTCTGCGGAGGAAATAGCGGGACTTCTGGTACTTGTTCCTGTCCTCAGCCGTAGCCTCAGGGTCCTCTACAATAGCTCTGTGCGTGGTAGCCCTGTCCTTTAGTTTTGCGACAACCTTGGTGTTAATCCACGGATTTTGATTGGGGAAGCAGCGAACCCTCACCATGGGGACAACGTCGCGGATACATTTTCTAACGAAGCCGGTGACTGAAGTGGTTAGCTCGTCAATGTTATCGGCGAAGTCTCGGAAACATATTCCAATCAGCGCAAACAAAGCAGTCCTGTAGCATAATCTCTGATTTTGGTGACCATTTGTCAATGGAGCGAGTCACAGGCACTTCCGGTTTGAGTTTCTGCTTGTAAAACAGGAAGCAGGATTCGATTTGCCGAATGGCGGATGAGGCAGGGCCTTCTATGCTTGGTTGTGGGTAGAATAACAGTGGTATAGGACTTTATCGCCCCTAGTGGCGCTGGAGACACGTTGATGGAAGTTTATTTTTATTTCACCTTTATTTAACCAGGTAGGCCAGTTGAGAACAAGTTCTCATTTACAACTGCGACCTGGCCAAGATAAAGCAAAGCAGAGCGAAAAAAACAACTTGAGTTACACATAAACAATAACACAATAGAAAAATCTATGTACAGTGTGTGCAAATGTAGAAGAGTAGGGAGGTAGGCAATAAATAGGCCATAGAGGCAAAATAATTACAATTTAGCATTAACACTGGAGTGATAGATGTACAGATGATGTGCAAGTAGAGATACTGGGGTGCAAAAGAGCAAGAAGATAAATAACAATATGGGGATGAGGTAGTTGGGTGTGCTATTTACAGATTGGCTGTGTAGAGGTACAGTAAGTTGGGCATCATGTGTCTTAGTGACGCAGAATTTAAATCGCCGGCAAACAGAACAGCAGCCTCTGGATGTAGGTTTTCTTGCTTGTTTATAACCTTGTACAGTCCGTTAAGTGCCAGCTTGTTATTTTTCTTATCCTGAGGTAGAATATGTCTTGTGATGCAGTGTGATATGCTCCCTGCACTGCAGTGCTGGAATGTTTATTCTATCATAATGCGATAGACTCCACAGAAGGGAGCACTGTTGCAGTGTGGGAAAGGTTTCTGGTGCTCTAGTGAGGGGACTGTTTCTGGTGTTGTGGGGGTACTGTTTCTAGTGCTGCTATGGCGTGAATGCCCTTTGTAGGGGGGGAGGGGGGGCCTGCTATAGTGTGAACTCATCATGCAGTAGGGAATTGCCATAGTGTGATTGCAAGGTGCAGTGGAGGACTGTTTCTAAATCAGGCAGGGCTGTGGTCTCTCAGCGGGGTACTGTATTTAGTGGTGGTGGTGAGGTGCTCTGTGACACACCTGTTCTGCTGACACTCAGCAGGAGAAACAGGGAGAGCGCTGACCTTTCAGCTAGCAGTGTCTCACTCTGAGTGTGTATAGCTGCTATAAACACACACACACACAAAAGAGGCTGCCCTACACAAGGTGCTCAGGGGCACAAGGGCTGTGCTCTACTCTCACCTTCAGCTTTCACATACTGACCGCCCGACCGGTGGGGAAATTCTCCCAGCCGCCAGACCACCTTACAACCTCCAACAACACACTAAATTACTCACAACTATTTATATTCTGAATGATTGATATTAAATATTACAGACGAGGTGCTTGAGGCCATGGTGAATTTGATTCAGTTAAAGGAAAGGGGAATCACAACCAGAGATCACTAGCTGTGGCCGCGACACCTGGAATAGATCACTCGAACACACATTTCTCATAGGAATGAATAAGTCATATTTCCATCTGCTACGACACACCCAAAAAACATATCAGCCCTTATTAGCAAATGTATGTCTGTGGCCTGAAATGACAGTGACTGAGTCAGAGCTCGGGCCCAAACCCCTTCATTGCTCTCCTCGAGATGTAGCGCAGTCTGCTGCTCATCCGTTCCTCCAGGGGGTGTCAGAGCGGATGATAGCAGAGCAGGCAGCTGGTGTCCTGGGCTCCTCCCGGTTCACACTGACTGCAGACATCAGAGCCATAGCCTGACCTAGACATTTACATGACACCCAGCTAGACGTCTGTCCGTCTGTCTCCCTGCTAGGAGAATGTACATCAGAGCCCGTATCAATAAAGCCTCTCAGAGTAGGAGTGCTGATCTAGGATCAGGTCCCCACCTGTCAATAGTCTTATTCATTATGATCTAAACATTTAAAAAACTGCACTCCTAATCCTCTTTGTGGATATAGGCCCAAGACTGGCGTGTCTAAAAGAAATGTACAGTAGCGGCAAACTGACATTGGAACACTGTCAACTGACCCTTTCATAACCAAACATGTAACCCATATCTCAAACTGATCACATCACCCGTATTATGTTTATGAACTAGCAGTCAGAAATGTTGATAGCTACTGTAGTAATAGAAGTATGTTGACAAGGCAAAGGAGGCCCGAATCTGTGAACCTGGCAGTCGGACAGTGATGCCAGAGGAGTGCTGATAGTGAGAGATTCTATATTGACTGAACCCTGGGGATTGATTTTCCTTTGTGTGTGAAAGACCGAGAGAGAGGAGAGAGAGGGGGAGAGAGACCTGTTCGTGAGATTCCTCCCTCTCTGTCTGTCTGTCTGCCAGTGATTGCAATGTACTAGAGGGGTGTGTTTTCCCCTGCTCTCTCAGGAGACATTGACCGCAGGCCTCAGGAATCCACAGCTGCAGCTCCACAGCACCGCACTAAAGCAGCCAGCCAGCCCAGCTAATCTGCCTCTAATCTGGACGGGGTGGGGGTGGGGTGGGGGGATACACAAGGCTAATTTACACTAACCCAGTGACACCCAGTCTGAGACAAAATGGCAGACGATTGGCGGTGGAGATAAGGATGTCTCTGTATTATGGAGCGACCGGAGGCCGTGAGAGAGAACGGGCTCAGGAGAGGAGAGGTCTACAATAACTCAGGCCAAATCCATGTTCTGATAAGGCAGCACTCTTGTACTGTGGGTAACATCGCTGAGAGCTTCCCAGACACTATCTAACATGTCGTGTCACTGGTCATATAACCTGACATATAGAACAGGCAAAGCGGGGGGCAGTGTTTTTCCACCTCATGAAGGGGCGTCTACACATAATACCCCATTACGACAAAGCAAAAAGAGGTTTTTCAGAAATGTTTGCAAATGTATTAAAAAATTAAGAACAGGAATATCACATTTACTTAAGCACTCAGACCCTTTACTCAGTACTTTGTTGAATGACCTTTGGCAAAGATTACAGCCTTGGCACACCTGTATTTAGGGAGTTTCTCCCATTCTTCTCTGCAGATCCTCTCAAGCTCTGTCAGGATGGATGGGGAGCATCGCTGCACAGCTATTTTCAGGTCTCTCCAGAGATGTTCAACCGGGTTCAAGACCGGGCTCTGGCTGGGCCACTCGAGGACATTCAGAGACTTGTCCTGAAGCCACTCCTGCGTTGTCTTGACTGTGTGCTTAGGGTTGTTGTCCTGTTGGAAAGTGAACCTTTTGCCCCAGTCGAAGGTCTTGAGCGCTCTGGAGCAGGTTTTAAAAATCAAGGATCTCTCTGTACTTTGCCTCAATCCCGACTAGTCACCCACTCCCTGCCACTGAAAAACATACCCACAGCATGATGCTGCCACCACCCTGCATCACCGTAGGGATGGTGCCAGGTTTCCTCCAGACGTGACGCTTGGCATTCAGGCCAAAGAGTTCAATCTTGGTTTCATCAGACCAGAGAATCTTGTTTCTCATGGTCTGAGAGGTCTTTTTGGTGCCTTTTGGCAGACTAAGCGGGCTGTCGTGCATTTTACTGAGGAGTGGCTTCCGTCTGGCCACTCTACCATAAAGGCCTGATTGGTGGAGTGCTGCAGAGATGGTTGTCTTTCTGGAAGTTTCTTCCATCTCCACGGAGGAACTCTGGAGCGCTGTCAGAGTGACCATCGGGTTCTTGGTCACCTCCCTGACCAAGGACCTTCTCCCCCGATTGCACAGCTCAAAGAAGAGTCTTGGTGGTTCCAAACTTCTTCCATTTAAGAATGATGGCCACGGTGTTCTTGGGGACCTTCACTGCTGCAGAATTTTTGTTGCACCCTTCCCCAGATCTGTGACTCGGAACAATCCTGTCTTGGAGCTCAACGGACAATTCGTTCGACCTCATGACTTGGTTTTTGCTCTAACATGCACGGTCAACTGTGGGACCTTCTATAGACAGGTGTGTGCCATTCCAAATCATGTCCAATCAATTTGATTTGCCACAGGTGGACTCCAATCAAGTTGTAGAAACAGCACAAGGATGATCAATGGAAACAGGATGGACCTGAGCTCATTTTCGATTCACATAGCAAAGGGTCTGAATACTTACAGTACCAGTCAAAAGTTTGGACACACCTACTCATTCAAGGGTTTTTCATTATTTTTACTATTTTCTACATTGTAAAATAATAGTGAAGACATCAAAACTTTGAAATAACACATATGAGATCATGTACAGTAGTAACCAAATCAAACCATATTTTATATTGGAGATTCTTCAAAGAAGCCACCATTGGCCTTGATAGCTTTGCACACTCTTGGCATTCGCTCAACCAACTTCACCTGGAATGCTTTTCCAATAGTTTTGAAGAAGTTCCCACATACGCTGTTCCCACAAACGGACAATAAAAATAAAAAATGTATTCTTGCGATACAGGCATTCTCTTTCTCTCCCCATCTCATCTTCTCTCTAACCCTCTCTTTTTCGCTTTCTCTCTGGGCTCTGTGTTGGTGCATGGACTTAAAGGTGAGCTCACCCTGTCTGCCACTGTACAGATCAAACCACTCTCCCCTGCTGTCTCTATGGCTCAGATTCAAACCACTCCCAGAGCAGCGCCAAGGCAGGCACCACACAAACCTTTTAGCAGTGTGTTTGGTGAGAGACCAAAAAGATGAGTAGAGGGTGGGGAACCTGACTTCAAAGCAGAAGGCAAAGAGAAGAAGAGCAGAGGGCAGGCTAATATGGACAAACACTAGGCTGACCTTAACCTTGATGGCCTGCCGGCCTCTGACTCTTTGCAGCAGTGTAACTTCAGAGCAGGACAGTTGGACTATCTTCATAGAGCTAATTGGTTCATTTCAACAGCCGGCCTCACAATCAGCAAGGCTGCAGGGGGACGAATGGATGTGTCGGGCTGTCTGTCTGTGTCTGGGAGGAGGGGTTGAAGAGACTA
Organism: Brachymystax lenok tsinlingensis; assembly: GCA_030435695.1. NCBI lineage: Eukaryota > Metazoa > Chordata > Actinopteri > Salmoniformes > Salmonidae > Brachymystax > Brachymystax lenok. Next base: position 45,790,034 of record CM059795.1, on the reverse strand, counting down.
TGTAACATTCCTCTCCACAGGCCATGAACTGACAGCTTCAGCTGGTAGGGAAGTATATACAAGCTGCCTCGCATGCAGAGAAATTGGATGACAGAACTGACTGAAGCAAAACAGAGATGGAGACAACGTAATGGTGTAGCGAGATAAGAGATAGAGAAAGGAAGGCCTCAAAAAGACTCAGGAAAGCCAACCGGCATACCACCCAGCCAGCTTTCCTCTGAAGTTAAACAGGATTGGGTCTGGTTGAGAGACCACCCATGAAGATACAGTAAGTTTGGTGAACCAGTAGGGGACACTCTTTCCTACAGGGACCATGCCCTGCAGAGTCCTTAGAATGAGATGTTAAACCGAGGTCCTGTGGTCACTAAAGATCCCACGGCATTTCTCTCTCCAAAATGGACACCACGAATCAGCCAGGTGTGTGTTAAGCAGTCAGCATGTTTCAGCTAGCCGAACAAGTGTGCTTACATACTTCGCTTGAAAAACGAGAGAAAAAAGCAGTAATAGTACTGTTTGTCCATTTTGAGACGCCGTAGCCAGTATACACTTCCTCAAAATAGTCAGAAAAGTATGACACGGATGGTGTGCAGAAATAGAAGGCTGTGTGTGTGTTGAATCATCGTGACAGACGTAGAACAGATAGAGGGCTAGAGCTGATAGATGTGTCATGTCTGCTGTAGAGAGATGGTGTGTGTGCTTCATTCCGTGAGGCAGTGTTATGCTATAACAGTGAGGGGACAGTTGAAAGAGGGCAGGGGTCTATGGAATGTGTGACGTATTGTGTGGCAGTGTTATGTTACAGGCTAACAAAGAGAGGGGGCAGATAGACAGCGCTGATAAAGGAGTAGATATGTTTGGTGTGTGTCGTACCGTGTGGCAATGTTATGCTGGCCCCGTCGATGATGGCCTGGGCCAGTTCATGGTCGTTGCTCTCGAAGGCCTGGGCGGCGGCCCTGAGCGCATCCCAGATCTCCTTGCGGCCCTCGAAGGCGGGTGCAGTGTCCCAGAACTCATCCCGCTTACTGCGCAGCTGGCCGTCCGTCATTGGATAGTCACTCTTCCATTTGGGCTTCTCTCTCTTCAAGGCCTGGTTACGCCCAAGAGCCACTGAGAAAGAAAGAGTTCTATATTTGTTTGTGTATTAATTTCTTATGTACTTTACTCTAACCAAATTATATATGGCTATATTATACACTTATATGAAATTAGTTCATTAACTATTAGTTAATAACTATTGGAATATCCTGGGCTTGTACTCCTCTACCTTAAGACCAACGACCACAATTCCAGTTTCTTAACACCCAAGGTCAAGACATAATAATACTTCTAGAAACATGGTGTCATACACTGAACAAAAATATAAAACGCAACATGTAAAGTGTTGGTCCCATGTTTCATGCGATAAAATAAAAGATTCCAGAAATGTTCGATACGCACAAAAAGCTTATTTCTCTCAAATGTTTGGCACAAATTTGTTTACATCCCTGTTAGTGAGTATTTCTCCATTGCCAAGATAATCCATCCACCTGACAGTTGCGGTATATCAAGATGTTGATTAAACAGCATGATCATTACACAGGTGCACCTTGTGCCGGGGACAACAAAAGGCCACTCTAAAATGTGCAGTTTTTTCACACAACACAATGCCACAGATCTCAAGTTGAGGGAGTGTGCAACTGACATGCTGACTGCAATAATGTCTACCAGAGCTGTTGCCAGAGAATTGAATGTTCATTTCTCTACCGTAAGCCGCCTCCAACGTAATTTTAGAGAATTTGACTGTACGTCGAACCAGCCTCCCAATCGCAGACCACGTGTATGGCGTTGTGTGGGTGAGCGGTTTGCTGATGTAAACTTTGTGAACAGAGTGCCCCATGGTGGCGGTGGGGTTATGGTATGGGCAGGCATAAACTACAGACAACGAACACAACTGCATTATATCGATAGCAATTTGAACGCACTGAGATACCTGTCGTGCCATTCATCCGCCGCCAACGGGGCGGCAGGTAGCCTAGTGGTTAGAGCGCTGTGCCATTCCACTGGCCACAATCAACAGCCTGATCAACTCTACGCGAAGGAGATGTGTCGCGCTGCATGAGGCAAATGGTGGTCTCACCAGATCCTCACTGGTTTTCTGATTCACACCTCTACCCTTTTTTTGGTATTTGTGAAATCCATAGATTAGGGTCTAATGAATATCTCAATTGACCGATTCCCTTATATGAACTGTAACTGAAATTGTTGCATGTTGCGTTTATATTTTTTTGTTCAGTATAGATACTCAATGTCCTTCAGACTACAGGGAAATTCTACTTCCACCATTAAAACATAAAAAAAAACGGGTCAGGGACTCGGGAGGAATAATCATAAGGTTCTTTCACTGAGCCAAATCAAAAAGGGAAACACCCACATTTGGTTAAAACTCAAATGCACAATCCTTAGTGACAATGATTTCTATATAGGTGCAGTGTATGCTTCTCCCTCAGACTCCTCTTACTGTGACGATCTGTTTTGTGATCCTCTCCGAAGAGAGAACAGACAGTTTCAAGCTGAGGGAAATGTGCTTTTGTGTAGATATTTTAATACTAAAACCGGTTCTGAACTTGAATGTGTAGACCCTGAGGGTTATAGACATATACTTGGACATTCCTCCATATACCCGTCCTGTCACTAGTAATAGAAATAGCCCAGACCAGGTAGTGAACAAAAATGGAAAGGAGTTAGTGCATCTACAGTATGTCGAGCCTTAGTCCTGTATTTTATTAATGGCAGGATTAGAGGGGATTGTTTGGGAAGGTTCAGCTACTGCTCAGCTCTTGGGACCAGTGTTGTTGACTAAGCAATCTCAGACTTGGCCCCTCCTCCATTAGGGCATTCACCGACACTATTGTCTGACCACTGCCAGTCTTTTTGAAATTACAACCTGTATCATTGATTTCCTTTCAAGTATATTCAGCCCAAACCTTCAACATAAATTTGGCTGTGAATAAATTAAATTAGACTATCATAAAGCAACCACAAAACCACATTTATGCAAAATAAGAAAAACTGTTCTAATTGGAAATCTCAAAAAAGGAAAATGATTTGACGCTGAATGTAATCTCATAAGGGGAAAAAAAGTATCTTTATCAAATAGAAAACATCACCAACCACAAGAGAGACATTCGGCAACAATATTGTGACAGAATACAAACAAAACCTAATATGGAAGAAACAGAAGTACTTTGAGAACTCTCTGAAAAAGATTGAAGACTCCATTGATGGAAACCAGTTCTGAATGAAATGGAATGGTCTAAATGGAAAACAGAGGAATGACCTAGCCATTCAAAATGGCAACATCTGGAAGATTTATTTTGAAAGTCTCTATGGAATAATACCATTCGGACGACCCCAAACATATGCAAGAAAAGCTCAGCTCCTTTGAACACACAATTAAAAACATCCAGAACCCAATTGAACACTTAATTACACAAGCTGAACTTAAAATACAAAGCCTGGAAAGGCATGTGGTCCTGACAGCATCAGGAATGGAACACAGTACTGCTGAGCTGCAGGATGCCTTACTAAAACTATTCAACCTGGTTTTGGAGAGTGGCTGCTTCCCTGATATTTGGAACCAGGGGCTCGTAACCCACATATATAATTACTATAGGATAATATGTGTCACTAGTAACATGGGGAAACTGTTCTGCTGTATTCTCAATAACGAAATACAGACCTTCCTCACACAACATAATGCTCTCAGCAAAATTTTTTATTGGCTTTCTACTTAAACACAGAACAGACCACACACACATCAGAAAAGCAGAGGCAAATCATTTGCATGTTTTGTTGATTTTAAGAATGCTTTTGATTCCATATGGCATTATGGATTATACTACAAAACCCTCCAAAAGTGGAAAAGTATACATCATCATAAAATCTATTTACTCAAACAACACATATAGTATTAAACAAACACGTGTAGTATTGAACAATAAAATAACAGAGGTTTTTTTTTGCACAAGGGCGAAGCAAGGGTGCAGTTTAAGTCCAAACTTGTTCAACGTCTACATCAACAAACTAGCAGTGTTGTTGGACCGATCTGTAGCCCCTGGACTCACCTTCTACGCAGACAACCTTGTCCTACTGTCACCAACAGAGCAATGTCTATAGGAACAACTTAACTTCTTAGGGGAGCGGCAGCTAAGGTGTCAGTTTTGGAGAGTCTGGCGTGCCCAAAGTAAAAGGCCTGCCACTCAGGCCCAGAAACTAGGATATGCACATAATTAGTACTATTGGATAGGAAACACTCTGAAGTGTCTAAAACAGTTAAGATATGGTCTGTGAGTATAAAATAACTGATATAGCAGGCAAAAACCCGAGGAATTTCTGTCCTGGAAAAAGTGTTTTTGACACATTGCCTCATTTTGAACCACTCCCTATTGAAAACAGCCATATCTGGGAGTAAGATTGCAGTACCCATTGCTTCCACTGGATGTCAACAGTCTCTAGACAGTGTTTGGTGATGTTAGGTTGCTCTGGATGGTAATAGAAGAAGAATTTCGAACTAGTCACCGGATGTAAACAGAAGAGGCCTCGCGCGGGCTGTGTTTTTTTTCCTTTTCTATCGTCCAGTTTATAATCCGGTTGAAATATTATAGTAAATATACATAAAAGTGTTCCTAAGGATACATTATCAATGATGTTTGATTGTTCTTGGACAAGTGTATAGGTTGAACGCGTTCTCTTCACGGTTCAATGGGCGAGTGGACGCTGTATTTTATGGACGCAGAAGATCATCAAAGGTAAGCGATTTTATAATAGCGATTTTATGCGTTTTGTGAGACCCGCGTAGGTTATTTATTTATGCTTATGCATAAAATATGAGAGGGGCTATCCTCAAACAATCAAATGTTGTGCTACAAATCAGCTGGGGTAGACAATCTGGACCCTCTCTAAAATGATCTGTCGGAATTTTTTCAACCCCTATTACTAGCCTGTTCAACCTCTCTTTCGTATCGTCTGAGATCCCTAAAGATTGGAAAGCTGCCGCGGTCATCCCCCTCTTCAAAGGGGGAGACACTCTAGACCCAAACTGTTATAGAGCTATATCCATCCTGCCCTGCCTTTCTAAAGTCTTCAAAATCCAAGTTAACAAACAGATCACCGACCATTTTGAATCCCACCGTACCTTCTCCGCTATGCAATCTGGTTTCAGAGCTGGTCATGGGTGCACCTCAGCCACGCTCAAGGTCCTAAATGATCGGGCCGACTCTTTTCTCTGTATACATCAACGATGTCTCTCTTGCTGCTGGTGATTCTCTGATCCACCTCTACACAGACGACACCATTCTGTATACTTCTGGCCCTTCTTTGGACACTGTGTTAACAAACCTCCAGATGAGCTTCAATGCTATACAACACTCCTTCCGTGGCCTCCAACTGCTCTTAAATGCTAGTAAAACTAAATGCATGCTCTTCAACCGATCACAGCCCGCACCCGCCTGCCCGACAAGCATCACTACTCTGGACGGTTCTGACTTAGAATATGTGGACAACTACAAATACCTAGGTGTCTGGTTAGACTGTAAACTTTCCTTCCAGACTCACATTAAGCATCTCCAATCCAAAATTGAATCTAGAATCGTCTTCCTATTTCGCAACAAAGCCTCCTTCACTCATGCTGCTAAACATACGCTCGTTAAACTGACTATCCTACCAATCCTTGATATCGGCCATGTAATTTACAAAATAGCCTCCAACACTCTACTCAGCAAATTGGATGTAGTCTATCACACTGCCATCCGTTTACAGTTCTCTGCTGTCAATGACTGGAATGAACTGCAAAAATCACTGAAGCTGGAGTCTTATATCTCCCTCACTAACTTTAAGCATCAGCTGTCAGAGCAGCTTACCGATCACTGCACCTGTACACAGCCCATCTGTAATTAGCCCACCCAACTAACTCATCCCCAAATTGTTATTTATTTTTGCTCTTTTGCACCCCAGTATCTCTACTTGCACATCATCATCTGCACATCTATCACTCCAGTATTAATGCTAAATTGTAATTATTTCGCCACTATGGCCTATTTATTGCCTAACCTCCCTAGATCTTTCTATTGTGTTATTGACTGTATGTTTGTTTATTCCGGTGTTGTTTAACTCGGTCTTGTTTTTGTCGCACTGCTTTGCTTTATCTTGTAAATGAAAACTTGTTCTCAAAAAAAAAAAAAAATAATAATAATATATATATACACACACACACACACACACACACACACACACACACACACACACACACACACACACAAATTGGCAGAATAGTTCTACTGTCAGATATACAAAACAGAGACAGCTCCTGACCAATCACAGGCTCAAAATTACATGGCTACCCAAAGAGGAGCGTCTATGTGGTCACTGCACGACTGGAGAAGTAGAGACAGAGATGCACTTGTTCCTCTACTGTGAGAAATACTCCATAATAAGATAATATTTTTTCTAGAAAATATCTCAAACCTTATTCCCAACTGTGCATTTACTAATGACAATAAGCTGGGAATTATTCTGGGTGAGGTAGAAACCGCAAAGATTACTTCCAGATATGTATATGATTGCCATAGCCTGAGGGACATCCCATGACCATTAACTCACTGAAGTATCTACATTTTATATAACTTACAAGTAATACATAGTGTAACCATCTTCCATGTAGTTTATTTGTTAGCCATTCTTTTTTTATAATCTTATTTCTTATTTAATTAACTGTATCAACAGAAAACTACACAGTACAACAGCAGCAGTGTTGTACATACACGATTATATATGTACTATTTTTACTACTACTGAAAGGAACTGTATTTCATTAACTTCATTGCATTGTACTGTATTTACTGAAATGCTGTACCACTATACTGCTTTGGCAATATCTACAAATTGTACTTCATGCCAATAAAGCAATATGAATATTAACATTTTAATTTGAGAAAGGGAGAGAAAGAAATAGAGAAAGACAGAAATGGTGGCAACAATTAAAATGGTAGTAACAATTGGACATCATAACATTCTGGAAACATTCAGTATAGCAATTGCAGCCTATTTACAACTTTGCCTGTTCTACAATTTTGCTTAAATTCCACTGAGGTCAGCTAAAGCACGATTTAATGGTTTATAAAACGACTATTTATATCCATAATAACTTTGCTATCATGTTGCTGAAGTAGGCATCTGGTGCACATAAAGTGAGTGGGCTACTGTGTTGCACAACTCCTGCCTGGCTGTTTGCATTCATGTAAAGCTGTGTGAGAGAGAGAACAAAGAGGGTAGAGACAGACAGAGACCCTCCCTCCCTCCTGTTTTGGAGACTGACTGAACTTAAATCATTCCATCCCTCCCCTCCCCCTCGGTCTGCTCTGCCTGTCGGTCTGTAGTCTCTGAGGTTAGAGCTGGGAGACACATGGACGCATGCGCGCTCACACACACGCATGCGCTCACACACACACGCAAACACACACGCGCAAACACACACGCGCGCGCTCACTCACCTGCCAGTGTGTCAACAGTCAGAGCCCACAGCTCAGCCCCTGCAACATGTTCATGCATGGAGGCACACTGTAAACACACAGCTCTATCCCAACAGTCACAAGCCATGTCTTCCTATAGGGGGGTACAGGGAATAGCAACCCTGAGTAGGCTCTATACCTGGTTGTGGCAGCCCCCTGCTCCAACCTCTCCTACCTGTAGAAGTACTGTATGTTTGTCTTTTGGAGGGGTTGGGATAAAGCAGAAGTAACATTTTGGTTGGACCTTGTGTACAATTGACGAATAAATTGAACTTTGTCTTAAAAGCGGCTGGTTTTAGGCCTGGTCCACAGACAGACAGGGCTGCCATCCAAGCCAAGATCTTAGGCAGCCTTACATCAGCGGGCTGCCGCGCCTGACCCGCCCCAGAGCCTGTGGAAAATAGAGGGGAGGTCGGGAAAGGAAGGTATACTGGGGATAACATCTGTCTGCTATTATTCAACACCTCGGCTCTGGGACTGACAAACCATAGCTAGAGCCCTGCGCTGCGGACACAGAGAGACAGAGAGAGACAGAGAAAGAGACAGAGAGCCCTGCTCTCCTTGGGTGCTGCTGCTGGTTCCAGCCACATGTACCAGCAACACATCGTCTCACATAGTCTCCCTCACAGCACAGCAGACGTGTTCCGTAACCGTTGCCATGGGCACCCAGCCGCAGACAGAGGCAGGCCGATGTGAGTTGTTTAACGGGGACTTAGTTTATGGCACTATCAGAGAGCAGCCTCCATAGATTTAGTGGTCTCAAAAAAAACAAACACAGGTTAGAGCTGGGAGACAGTCGCGCACACTCACACTTTGTTGTGCTAATAGGAGAGTTGGTGGGTACCCCTCAGTCTGAACACAGTTTGCAGCGTTCCCAGTGAGAGTGAGTGAGTGAGAGAGAGACACCGGGTCATACATTGTCAGGCCACTCCACATGCTGTACATCAATAATTCAGCCATAGGTGATAAATCAATGCAATTTTCTGCCCTTCCTCCTAGTTGACACAGAAACAACTAGTCTATACAATGACAGAGAGACAGAGAGAGAGAGGACAGCAACACAATTAAACCAACCAAATCATGAGGAAACAAAAATATAATTACTTGACACATTAGAAATAATTTACAACAGAGCATACTAGAATGCTATTTGGCCCTAAACAGAGAGTACACAGTGGCAGAACACCTGACCTCCGTGAGCATAGCCTTGCTATTGAGAGGCCACCGTAGCCAGACCTGGCTCTCAGGAAAAAAGACAGGCTATGTGCACACTGCCCACAAAATTAGGTGGAAACCGATCTGCACTTCCTAACCTCCTGGCAAATGTATGACCATATTAGAGACACATATTTCCCTCAGATTACACAGACCCACAAGGAATTTGAAAAGTACAATTTTGATAAACCCCCATATTTATTGGGTGAAATACCACAGTGTGCAATCACAGCAGCAATATGTGTGACCTGTTGCTACAAGAAAAAGTCAACCAGTGAAGAACAAACTACTTGTACATACAACCCATATTTATGTTTATTTATTTTCCCTTTTGTACTTTAACTATTTTCACATCATTACAACACTGTATATAGCCATAATGACATTTTGAATGTCTCTTTACTGTACATTTGTTATTGTTTATTTCACTTTTGTTTATAATCCATTTAAACTTGCTTTGTCAATGCAAGCATGTGCCAACAAAGTCCTTTGAAATGAGAGAGAAATAAATAAATAAAAAGTTAGTTACAAAGCGAGAGAGGAAGCAGAGGTTAAAGTGACTATGCATAGTTAAACAGAGAGTAGCAGCAGCATTAAGATGGGGGGGTCTTATGGCTTGGGGGTAGAAGCTGGTAAGAGGTTTTTGGACCGCTGAGAGAACAGTCCATGACTAGTGTGGCTGGAGTCTTTAGCAATTTCTAGGGCCTTCCTCTGACACCAACTGGTATAGAGGTCCTGGATGGCAGGAAGCTTGGCCCCGGTGATGTACTGGGCAGTACGCACTACCCTCTGTAGTGCCCTGCGGTCGGAGGCCGAGCAGTTGCCATACCAGGCGGTGATGCAACCAGTCAGGATGCTCAGTGGTGCAGCTGTAGAACTTTTTGAGGATCTGAGGACACATGCCAACTCTTTTCAGTCTCCTGAGGGGGAATAGGTTTTGTCGTGCCCTCTTCACAACTGTCTTGGTGTGCTTGGACCATGACAGTTCTTTGGTGATGTGGATACCAAGGAACTTGAAGCTTTCAACCTGCTTCACTGCAGCCCCGTCGGTGCTCAGCACTCCTTTTCCTGTAGTCCACAATCATCTCCTTTGTCTTTGTCTCGTTGAGGGAGAGGTTGTTGTCGTGGCACCACACTGCCAGGTCTCTGACCTCCCTATAGGCTGTCTCAACGTTGTCGGTGATCAGGCCTACCACTGTTGTGTCGTCGGGAAACTTAATGATGATAATAGAAAATTGGATGTAACAAATTGTATCACTAGCCACTTTAAACAATTTTGTATATAATGTTTACATATCCTACATTACTCATATGTATATACTGTACTCTATGCCATCTACTGCATCTTGCCTATGCCGGTCAGCCATCGCTCATCCATATATTTATATGTACATACTCGTATTCATTCCTTTACACTTGTGTGTATAAGGTAGTTGTTGTGAAATTGTTAGATTACTTGTTAGATACTACTGCATGGTCAGAACTAGAAGCACAAGCATTTCGCTACACTCACATTAACATCTGCCAACCATGTGTATGTGACAAATAACATTTGATTTGATGTTGGAGTTGTGCTTGGCCACACAGTCATGGGTGAACAAGGGAGTACAGGAGGGGACTGAGATCGCATCCGAGGGGCCGCCGTGTTGATGATCAGCGTGGCAGATGTGTTGTTACCTACCCTTACCACCTGGGGGCGGCCCGTCAGGAAGTCCAGGATCCAGTTACAGAGGGAGGTGTTTAGTGCCAGGGTCCTTAGCTGATATTTGAGGGCACTATGGTGTTGAACGCTGAGCTTTAGTCAATGAATAGCATTCTCACGTAGGTGTTCCTTTTGTCCAGGTGGGAAAGGGCAGTGTGGAGTACAATAGAGACTGCGTCATCTGTGGATCTGTTGGGGCGGTATGCAAATTGGAGTGGGTCTAGGGTTTCTGGGATGATGGTGTTGATGTGAGCTATGACCAGCCTTTCAAAGCACTTCATGGCTACAAATGTGAGTGCTACGGGTCGGTAGTCATTTAGGCAGCTTACCTTGGTGTTCTTGGGCACAGTGACTATGGTGGTATGCTTGAAAGATGTTGGTATTATAGACTCGGTCAGAGACCGGTTGAAAATGTCAGTGAAGACACTTGCAAGATGGTCAGCGCATGCTCGGAGTACACACCCTGGTAATCTGTCTGGCCCTGCGGCCTTGTGAATGTTACTCACATCGGTTATGGAGAGCGTGATCACACAGTCATCCGGAACAGTTGGTGCTCTCAAGTACGCTTCAGTGTTGCTTTTCTCGAAGCGAGCATAGAAGTGATTTAGCTCGTCTGGTAGGCTCGTGTCACTGGGCAGCTCACGGCTGTGCTTCCCTTTGTAGTTCGTAATAGTTTGCAAGCCCTGCCACATCCGACGAGCGTCGGAGCCAGTGTAGTACGATTCAATCTTAGTCCTGTACGTACGGTCACCGTGGGGACGACGTCATTGATGCACTTATTGATGAAGCCAGTGACTGATGTGGTATACTCCTCAATGCCATCGGAAGAATCCCGGAACATATTCCAGCCTGTGCTAGAAAAACAGTCCTGTAGTTTAGCATCTGCGTCATCTAACCACTTGCGTATTAAGAGAGTCACTGGTACTTCCTGCTTTAGTTTTTGCTTGTAAGCAGGAATCAGGAGGATATAATTATGGTCAGATTTGCCAAATGGAGGGCAGGGGAGAGCTTTGTACACATATCTGTGTGTGGAGTAAAGGTGGTCTAAAGTTTTTTCCCCTCTGGTTGCACATTTAACATGCTGGTAGAAATGAGGTAAAACGGATTTGAATTGCCCTTTATTAAAGTCCCCGGCCACTAGGAGTGCCGGCTCTGGATGAGTATTTTCTTGTTTGCTTATCGCCTTATACAGCTCGTTGAGTGCGGTCTTAGTGCCAGCATCGGTTTGTGGTGGTAAATAGACAGCTACGAAAAATATAGATAAACTCTTGGTAAATAGTGTGGTCTACAGCTTATCATGAGATACTCTACCTCAGGCGAGCAAAACCTTGAGAGACTTCTATAGGGTGGCGCACAATTGGCTCAGCGTCGTCCAGGTTAGGGAAGGTAGGCCGTCATTGTAAAATACGAATTTGTAAAATACAAATTTGTTCTTAACTGACTTGCCTAGATAAATAAAAGGTTAAATAAAAATAAAAAAAACGATAAAAAAAGATTTGTCCTACCGAGGTGAGTAATCGCTTTCCTCACATCCAGAAGCTATTCGCACGGGACTAGTATTACTAGAGAAAGTTGGTTTTGTATTTATTACCCCAGAATGTCCATTAATCCAGAGGACGATTCAGGCAAGATTATTTTTTTCCCCCCAAACTAATAATAATAATGTTTTGCCCCTTTCAATAAATTGACAGTTATGACGGAAGCCTGGAGTTTTTTTTTTCTAGACGTGAAGATATTTTTTAAAAGTCCAGGTGATAACAGGCTACATTAAAAACTTGAATTTGGTTCCAAGTTTCTAAACCATCTTTGGTATAGTGTCCCCATAATATTAGAATTGTGGAAGTGTGATCATTAAGATATTTTAGCGATCCGAAGTAGAAGCAGACCTAAACGCCCCCCAGCCTTCAGATGCACTTTATATGAGATTTAGACTATAGATGAGGAAGTGAACTTGTAGTAGTTGTATGCTGCTTTGCGATCTACTAAAACAGCAAGGGTTGCATAAAATATTTTTTTGTGATGCATTTGGCGATGTTCAATTAATTTGCACAAAACATAAACAAAAGCATTCACTGTGAAAGTTAATGCATGTAGGCTATTCATTCAGTGCATTCGGGAAAGTATTCAGAACCCTTCACTTTCTCCAAATTCTGTCCGTTGAACGGAGTACAGAGAGATCCTTGATGAAAACTTGCTCCAGAGCACTCAGGACCTCAGACTGGGGCAAAGGTTCACCTTCCAACAGGACAATGACCCTAAGCACACAGCCAAGACACCGCAGGGGTGGCTTTGGGACAAGTCTCTGAATGTCCTTGAGTGCCCCAGCCAGAGCCCTGACCTGAAAAAAGCTGTACAGCGACGCTCCCCATCCAACCTGACAGAGCTTGAGAGGATCTGCAGAGAAGAATGGGAGAACCTCTCCAAATACAGGTGTGCCAAGCTTGTAGAGTCTGTAATTGCTACCAAAGGTGCTTCAACAAAGTACTGAGTGAAGGGTCTGAATACTTATGTAAAAGTGATATTTCAGTTTATTTTTCATAAAATGTGCAAAGATTTCTAAAAACCTGTTTTTGCTTTGTCATTATGGGGTGTTGTGTGTAGATTGGTGAGGGGGAAATAAAAATGTAATCAATTTCCACAAAATTTGGAAAAAGTCAAGGGGTCCAAATACTTTTCGAATGCACTATATGCTATGCGCAGCACTTCGTTCAATTTATCGAATCAGGTATTGTTGTTTTCTTACTAAAACTGCGAGTAACACCTGTCAAACTCAGATATTTCTCTCAAAACACACGGATGTCGAATCACACGGGACTAGTATTTATCAGAAGACCTTTAGAGTTAGCCAAACAACAGTAGGCTATTCTGGCTGGAATTGTTAATCTCCTGCCATGGAAACATGACTGACATGGCAGATTTGAACGGGACTAAAATTACATATGTGGTGTTTTGTGCTCATTCACATAATTACATTACTCAAACTTCCCAGTAAAACAGATCCCATCCGAATAGGGCTTATGATTTTAGATTTAACAAAGATTGAAAAAAAGTTTTCACCAACAGGTTTGACCTCCAAGTAAGGTCAGGGTTGACCTTCAATTAAGGGACAGGTATTATTATTATTGTTTTTTTAAATGAATCACTAAATCACATTAAATAAATAATAATCTCCAGAAATGACTGTCAAAGCAACAAAATAACTAGGGCTTCACAATGATGGTGAAAACTTGGGGGAATTTTGGGGTTAGAATCTTCCTAGTCACAGAGGGTGCATTGAGGGACATGCAAAAATGCTGCATTTTGGCACTTAAGCTAGTCTTTATTCATATAAAAAAATCTGATTTATTAAATTGGAAACGTCCTCTCACTGTCAACTATGTATATTTTCAGCAAACTTAACATGTGTAAATATTTGCATGAACATAACAACAATCAACAACTGAGACATAAACGGAAACAAGACATTGAATAATGTGTCCCTGAACAAAGGGGGCAAAATCTAAAGTAACAGTCAGTATCTGGTGTGGCCACCAGCTGCATTAACCTGTTACGGATCCAATCCCGTGAACGGGATCGATTTTGACAACATCAGGTGAAATGCAGAGCGCCAAATTCAAATTACAAAAATACTCATTTCAAACATTCATGAAAATACACATTTATTTTTTATAATTTTTTTTATTTCACCTTTATTTAACCAGGTAGGCAAGTTGAGAACAAGTTCTCATTTACAACTGCGACCTGGCCAAGATAAAGCAAAGCAGTTCGACACATACAACAACACAGAGTTACACATGAAGTAAAACAAACATACAGTTAACAATACAGAAGAAAAAATGAATCTATATACAAAGAGTGCAAATGAGGTAAGATAAGGAAAGTAAGGCAATAAATAGGCCATGGTGGCAAAGTAATTACAATATAGCATGTAAACACTGGAATGGTAGATGTGCAGTAGATCAATGTGCAATGTAGAAAAGCTGGGGTGCAAAGGAACAAGATAAATAAAAAAATACAGTAGGGGATGAGGTAGTTGGTTGGGCTATTTACAGGTGGGCTATTTACAGGTGCAGGGGTCTGTGAACTGCTCTGACAGCTGGTGCTTAAAGCTGGTGAGGGAGATAAGTGTCTCCAGTTTCAGAGATTTTTGTAGTTCGTTCCAGTCATTGGCAGCAGAGAACTGGAAGGAAAGGCGGCCAAAGGAGGAATTGGCTTTGGGGGTGACCAGTGAGATATACCTGCTGGAGCGCGTGCTACGGGTTGGTGCTGCTATGGTGACCAGCGAGCTGAGATAAGGTGGGGCTTTACCTAGCTGGGACTTGTAGATGGCCTGGAGCCAGTCGGTATGGCGACGAGTGTAAAGCGAGGGCCAGCCAACGAGAGCGTACAGGTCGCAGTGGTGGGTGGTATATGGGGCATTGGTAACAAAATGGATGGCACTGTGATAGACTGCATCCAATCTGTTGAGTAGAGTATTGGAGGCTATTTAGTAAATTACATCACCGAAGTCGAGGATCGGTAGGATGGTCAGTTTTACCAGGGTATGTTTGGCAGCATGAGTGAAGGATGCTTTGTTGCGAAATAGAAAGCAACATCATTGATGTATACAGAGAAGAGAGTCGGCCCAAGAATTGAACCATGTGGCACCCCCATAGAGACTGCCAGAGGCCCGGACAACAAGCCCTCCGATTTGACACACTGAACTCTATCGGAGAAGTAGTTTGTGAACCATGCGAGGCAATCATTTGAGAAACCAAGGCTGTCGAGTCTGCCGATAAGGATGTGGTGATTGACAGAGTCGAAACCCTTGGCCAGTTTATTGAATACGGCTGCACAGTAATGTCTCTTATCGATGGCGGTTATGATGTCGTTTAGGACCTTGAGCGTCGCTGAGGTGCACCCATGACCAGCTCTGAAACCAGTTTGCATAGCGGAGAAGGTACGATGGGATTCGAAATGGTCAGTAATCTGTTTGTTAACTTGGCTTTCAAAGACCTTAGAAAGGCAGGGTAGAATAGATATAGGTCTGTAGCAGTTTGGGTCAAGAGTGTCTCCCACTTTGAAGAGGGGGATGACCACAGCTGCTTTCCAGTCTTTGGGAATCTCAGACGACACGAAAGAGAGGTTGAACAGGCTAGTAATAGGGGTTGCAACAATTTCGGCAGATCATTTTAGAAAGAAAGGGTCCAGATTGTCTAGCCCGGCTGATTTGTAGGGGTCCAGATTTAGCAGCTCTTTCAGAACATCAGCTAACTGGATTTGGGCGAAGGAGAAATGGGGGAGGCTTTGGCGACTTACTGGGGGGAGGGGGTGCAGAGCTGTTGACCGGGGTAGGGGTAGCCAGGTGGAAAGCATGGCCAGCCGTAAGAAAAATGCTTATTGAAATTCTCAATTATTGTGGGTTTATCGGTGGTGACAGCGTTTCCTATCCTCGGTGCAGTAGGCAGCTGGGAGGAGGTGCTCTTATTCTCCATGGACTTTAGTGTCCCAGAACTTTTTTGTATTTGTGTTACAGGAAGCAAATTTCTGCTTGAAAAAGCTAGCCTTGGCTTTCCTAACTGCCAGTGTATATTGGTTCCTGACTTTCCTGAAAAGTTGCATATCACGGGGACTGTTCGATGCTATTGCAGAACACCACAGGATGTTTTTGTGGTGGTGAAGGGCAGTCAGGTCTGGAGAGAACCAAGGGCTATATCTGTTCCTGGTTCAAAATTTCTTGAATGGGGCATTATTATTTAAGATGGTGAGGAAGGCACTTTTAAAGAATAACCAGGCATCCTCTACTGACGGGATGAGGTCAATATCCTTCCAGGATACCCGGGCCAGGTCGATTAGAAAGGCCTGCTCGCTGAACTGTTTTAGGGAATGTTTAACAGTAATGAGGGGAGATCGTTTGACCGCAAACCCATTACGGATGCAGGCAATGAGGCAGTGATCGCTGAGATCTTGGTTGAAAACAGCAGGATTGTATTTAGAGGGCAAGTTAGTTAGGATGACATCTATGAGGGTGATAGATGGGGGCAATCAGATAGATGGGGGCAATCAGTTCACATATGGTGTCCAGAGCACAGCTGGGGGCAGAGGGTGGTCTATAGCAAGCGGCAACAGTGAGATACTTGTTTCTAGAAAGGTGGATTTTTAAAAGTAAAAGTTCAAATTGTTTGGGTACAGACCTGGATAGTAAGACAGAACTCTGCAGGCTTTCTCTGCAGTAGATTGCAACACCACCCCCTTTGGCCGTTCTATCTTGTCTGAAAATGTTGGATGGAGATTTCAGCGTTTTTGGTGGTCTTCATAAGCCAGAATTCAGACACGGCTAGGACATCCGGGTTGGCAGAGTGTGATAAAGCAGTGAATAAAACAAACTTAGGGAGGAGGCTTCTAATGTTAACATGCATGAAACCAAGGCTTTTACGGTTACATAAGTCAACAAATGAGAGCACCTGGGGAATAGGAGTGGAGCTAGGCACTGAAGGGCCTGGATTAACCTCTATATCACCAGAGGAACAGAGGAGGAGTAGGATAAGGGTACAGCTAAAGGCTATAATGACTGGTCGTCTAGGACGTCCTGAACAGAGAGTAAAAAGAACAGGTTTCAGGGGGCGATAAAATAGATTAAAGGCATAATGTACAGACAAAGGTATGGTAGGACGTAAATACAGTGGAGGTAAACCTAGGCATTGAGTGGTGATGAGAGAGATATTGTCTCTAGAAACATTTAAACCAGGTGATGTCATCGCATGTGTGGGTAGTGGAACTGAAGGGTTGGATATGGTATATTGAGCAGGACTAGAGGCTCTACAGTGAAATAAGACAATAAACACTAACCAGAACAGCAATGGACAAGGCATATTGACATTGAGGAGAGGCATGCTTAGCCGAGTGATCATAAAGGTCAAGTTAGTAGTGAGGCTGGTTGGGGACATGGCAATTTCAGAGAGCTGGCCGGGGGTAGCAAGCTAGCAAAGGCTAGCAGGCCGGCTAACAAAGACGGAGGAAGTCTGTTTATAGCCTCCTCGTGCGTTTCCGTTGGTAGACCACTCTTCAGGTAGCCGGAAGATGGGCCAAGCACGAGCTAGCTTCAGGCTAATTGGTGCTTGCTCCGGGACCAACGTTAGCCAATGAAAATATCCAGAGCTTGCGGTAAGAATCCGGGGATATGGAGAGAAAACAGGTCCGGAATGCTCTGTTTTGAGTCGCGTTATACGAACGGCAAGAGCTTTTCCGAGCTAAAGGTTAGCTGCTGCTGTCCGCTAGCAATGGTAAGCTAAATACTAACGTTAGCTAGTGAGCTAGCTTCTGTTAGGGAATTCCGGATTCGAGGTGGATAATATTTGGAGAAAAAAAAACAGATCCGTACCACATTGGGTGAGGCGGGTTGCAGGAGTGTTTTGAAGTTGAGTTTTAGAAAAAATATATAAAATAATATGCAAAGAAAGAACATAAAATGATATATACACCGGACAATACAGGACGAGGACAAAAGATGTCTGACTGCTACGCCATCTTGGATAGAATTCTTGGAACAAATGCTGCACACCCTTCAAAAGCTTAGACTCTTGTTAATCTAACAGCATTGTCAGATTTCAAAAAGGCTTTACGGCGAAAGCAGAACAAATGATTGTCTGAGGACAGCACACCAACTCAAAAACTCAATTAGCATAATAACATAACCAGCAGAGGTGTCACAAAACTCAAAAATAGCATAAAATAAATCGCTTACCTTTGATGATCTTTCACTGATGGTATATCAAAGCGTCCAGGTTACGCAATAAAAGGTCCTTTTGTTCGATAAAGTTCCTCTTTATATCCATATAGCTCCGTTTGGTTGGCACGTTTTGTTCAGTAATCCACCTGCCCAAAGGCTTTCATCCATGCAGACAAACGATATCCCAAAAGTACCCGTAAAGTTCGCCGAAAAAAGTCAAACAGCATTTGTAAATCAATACTCAGATACCCTAAAATGAATATACACTATAATATTTCAGACGGAATATAACCTGTTGAATAGAAGAGAAAAAGAACTAAGCGCGCATTCCCTGTTACGCGCAAAATCCAAAACAGTACACTTGACGTGAACTCAGGAACAAGTGGTCTTACTCCCTTGATTTTCATGATTGAACGTTCCAACCTTTTTCTAAAGACTGTTGACATCTAGTGGAAGCCATAGGAACTGCAATCTGGGAGCTAAAATACCCTGCATTGAATAGTATGCCAATTGAAAACAGTGTGACATGACTGATTCAGACATCCCGGAGGAATTTTGTCAGTTCTGTTATACTCACAGGCATTATTTTAACAGTTGTAGAAACTTCAGTGTTTTCTATCCAAAGCTACTAATTATATGCATATCCTAGCTTCTGGGCCTGAGTAACAGGCAGTTTACTTTGGGCACGTTTTTCATCCGAACTTCAAAATACTGCCCCCTAGCCCTAAGAATTTAAGTACTGCAGTGCATCTCCTCCTCATGGACTGCACCAGATTTGCCAGTTCTTGCTGTGAGATGTTACCCCACTCTTCCACCAAGGCACCTGCAAGTTCTCAGACACTTCTGGGGGGAATGGCCCTAGCCCTCACCCTCCGATCCAACAGGTCCCAGACATGCTCAATGGGATTGAGATCCGGGCTCTTCGCTGGCCATGGCAGAACACTGACATTCCTGTCTTGCAGGAAATCAAGCACAGAACGAGCAGTATGGCTGGTGGCATTGTCATGCTGGAGGGTCATGTCAGGATGAGCCTGCAGGAAGGGTACCACATGAGGGAGGAGGATGTCTACCCTGTAACGCACAGCGTTGAGATTGCCTGCAATGACAACAAGCTCAGTCCGTTGATGCTGTGACACACCGCCCCAGACCATGACGGACCCTCCACCTCCAAATTGATCCCACTCCAGAGTACAGACCTCGGTGTAACGCTCATTCCTTCGATGATAAACGCGAATATGACCATAAACCCTGCTGAGACAAAACCGCAACTCGTCAGTGAAGAGCACTTTTTGCCGGTCCTGTCTGGTCCAGCGACAGTGGGTTTGTGCCCATAGGTGACATGGTTGCCGGTGGTGTCTGGTGAGGACCTGCCTTACAACAGGCCTACAAAGCCTTGCTCCAGCCTCTCTCAGCCTATTGCGGACAGTCTGAGCACTGATGGAGGGATTGTGCGTTCCTGGTGTAACTCAGGCAGTTGTTATTGCCATCCTGTACCTGTCCCGCAGGTGTGATGTTAGGATGTACCGATCCTGTGCAGGTGTTATTACATGTGGTCTGCCACTGCGAGGACAATCAGCTGTCCACCCTGTCTCCCTGTATCGCTGCCTTAGGCGTCTCACAGTACGGACATTGCAATTTATTGCCCTGGCCACATCTGCAGTCCTCACGCCTCCTTGTCGCATGCCTAAGGCACGTTCACACAGATGAGCAGTCAGTAGAAAGGCCTCTTTAGTGTCCTAAGTTTTCATAACTGTGACCTTAATTGCCTACCGTCTATAAGCTGTTAGTGTCTTAACGACCGTTCCACAGGTGCATGTTCATTAATTGTTTATGGTTCATTGGGAAACAGTGTTTAAACCCTTTACAATGAATATCCGTGAAGTTACTTGGATTTTTACGAATGATCTTTGAAAGACAGGGTCCTGAAAAAGGGACGTTTCTTTTTCTATGTAGTCTATATTAAAAGGTCACTTAATTTAATATAACAGGCTTTTAAAATATTGGTACACAATTTCTACTTCTTAGGGATCGGCGCACGAGGTGACCGTTTTGGAGAGCCTGGCGTGCCCAAAGTAAAATGCCTCCCATTCAGGCCCAGAAAATGGGATATGCACATATTTAGTACCATTGAATAGGACACACTCTGAATTTTCCAAAAGTGTTAACCATTTGTCTGTGAGTAAAACAGAACGCATATGGCAGGCGAAACCCCGAGGAATTTCTGTCCTGGAAAAAGTGTTTTTGACACATTACTCCTTTGGAACCCCTCCCTCATGAAAATGCCCTTATAAGGGCATATGAATGCAGTACCCATCGCTTCCTCCGGATGTCAACAGTCTCAAGACAGTATTCATTTTCATTTTGGATGAATTAGACCAGAGAAGAAGAGGAAACCAGGAAGTGTCTCATTTATGTCAACACAAGGGAATGCGCGCTCCCGACAAGGCGCGCTGTGTGTTTTTTACCTACTTTATCGATCAGTTTATATTCCGGTTGATTTATAATAGTAAATATACGTAAAAGTGTTCCTAAGGATACATTTAAAACTATGTTTGATTGTTCTTGGACAAGTTTATAGGTATAAGTTCAACGAGTTCTCGTCACGTTTCAATGGAGTAGTGGAAGCTGTCGTTTCTGATTATATAACGCATAAACCAAATGGAGATTTATGGATAAAATACATTACTTTTTCTAACAAAAGAACCATGGATTGTCTTCGTTGGACACTTAGGATGACCTCAGCAGAAGTTCTTCAACAGGTAATTGATTTGTTTTCGCTGTGAAATGTGTTATGTGTGTGCCGTGATGGATTATGAAATTATGGTAATGGGAAAAATATGTGAGGTGCTACCCTCAAACAATCAAATGTGCTGCTTTCACCGTAAAGCCTTTTTGAAATCTGACAACGCTGTGATATTGCCTAGAAACAGAGCTTTTGATGAGTATGGAACACTTGTATATTGGTGGATGTTTAATAATTAAACTTTTGGATTTTGAATTTGGCGCCTTGCATTTCACCTGGTAGTGTCGGGATTGGGGCACTAGCGCCCCAGCAATCCCCAAGAAGTTAAAATATAAAAAAATGGGGGCCTCCCGAGTGGCGCAGTGGTCTAAGGCCTTAGAATGACCCTACTACCACCACCACAGCTACTACTACTATTGATACTACTACTACTTCCACCACCATCATCATAACAACTAATACCACCACCACTACAACTACTACCAACATAACTCCTACTACCTTTTACTCCAGTTCTTCATTTAATATTAGTTCTTTTGTTGTGTGAGTGAGCCTGCCTGCTGTGTTCCCTGCCCGAGGGGCTTTAAGATGAAAACAATAGATAAGTGATTCCTCATTCGAAAGGCCAGGTTTACACTCCAGCTGCAGACACAAAATCCATGGTCTGATTAGCATCATAGGCGTATTTCCTGTTCAGTGACTAACATACTGGGAGTGAAATAAGATTGGCAGGCACATTAATCTAAATTGATCAGAGCCACCGTGGCATTGTGCTGCTAGTAGGGTTGCAAAGGATCGGAAACTTTCTGGTCAATTCCCGGATTTGAGGCTTTTTGAGCCTGACAGTAAGCCATCCTCAACAAAGTGAGTGAAAATGAGGCCTCAGAGTCTGGCGTTCAAGAGGTGGACATTGAGGAGGTCCAGGGAGAAGACATGGAAGCATGAGAGGAAGACAACCAAAGATTTATTTTCTAGACTAAAATTTCCCAGATGTATGTTGAAAACGTTTTTGGGAGATGCGATGGATCATTGGGGATCATTCAATATTCCCTTTCTTTTGTTGTTCAGTGAAATCATCCATCCCATGTGAAGAGTCAACTCATTTAATTCGTTTTTATTTCTATTGGAAGGATTTAATCATTTGCAATTATGTCTACTTATGATAAGGTAAACGGTTTATGTTTGTCTTCATATGATATGGTAAATATATCTAATGCAAAAAACATCTACATTTAAATGGTATTAATATGAATTTGCATATATTTCCATTAATTCCCATATGTTCCCGTTAATTCCTGTTAATTCCCACAGAAAGTTTCCACCCCTAAATGTGCAACCCTAGCTGTTAGTCACCCCGGACCAAACAATCAAATGTTGTGCTTTTGCTGTGAAGCCTTTTTGAAATCTGACAACGCTGTGATATTGCCAAGAATCAGAGCATTTGATGACTATGCAACACTTGTATTTTGATGAATGTTTAATAATTCAACTTTTGGATTTTGAATTTGGCGCCTCACATTTCACCGGGTAGTGTCGGGAGTGGGGCGCTAGCTACTTAGGGAGAAGCGGCGGACTAGCAGGCCGCTCCCGACACTACCCGGTGAAATGTAAGGCGCCAAATTCAAAATCCAAAAGTACACCACACTTTACATGTTTGATATTAGAAAAGCTTCCATTAAAGAAAACCCTCAGTTCTATTAGATAGATAGCCCTGAATCCAAGAAGGCAGAGGTTGAAAAGCCATAACACATTTGTTTTTTCAACAACAACAGGTTACGGTCAATAATATCAAAGGCTGCACTGAAATCTAACAATACAGCTCCCACAATCTTATTTTTATTTATTTTTTTCAACCAATCATAAGTAATTTGTGTCAGTGAGTGCCCTTCTCTATAACCATGCTGATGGTCTGTTAATTTGTTTACAGAGAAATAGCACTGTATTTGGTCAAACACAACTTTTTCCAAGTGCTGGCATCAAGCTTATAGGTCTGCTGTTGCAATGCTTTTCTTTCAAGATTAGTTTTTTTATGCATGAATACAATGGCTCACTGTTCGTTGATGGCATCAAAGTTTGCCCACTTTGCCAATGGCGTAATCATGAAAAAAATTGGCAACATCAAATGGTTTTGTTATGAATAAGCCATCTGATTTCGATGAATGATGTTCAATTTGAACTTGCCAATAATTTCATTTAAAGTACTCCAAAGTTTTTTTTCTATCATTCATCTTGGATTCAAAATACAGTTTAGTCACATCATTTCTCAATTTGCAGTAAGTCAGCCAGTCAGATGTGCAGCCAGACTTAGCCACTCCTTTTGCCCCATCTCTTTCAACCAAACAGTTTTTCAATTTCTCATCAATCCAGTTCTAACAGTCAGTTTCTCAACAGATGCATGTTTATCAATAATTGGAAGAAGCATTTCATAAATTCATCAAGTGCAGCATCTGGATGCTCCTGATTAATCATATCAGAGCAACAAATATTTTTAACATCATCCACATAAAAGTAATGGCAAAATCTTTTGTATGATCTTTGGCTTTCCTGGATATAGTCACTATAATGTAATAACTGCATGCATTGGGTACGGATACAGCTTTGGAACAAAGTTCTACAGTATTAGTAAACATGTGATCGATACATGTGGATGATCTTGTTCCTGTAGTGTTTGTAAACACCCTGGTACGTTGATTAATAACCTGAACCAGATTACAAGCACTGGTTAGTGAGAAGCTTCCTCTTGAGCGGACAGCTTGATGAAAACCAGTCAATATTCAGGCCCCCAAGAAAGTAGACCTCTCTGTTTACATCACATACACTATCAAGCATTTCACACATTATTTAGATACTGACTGTTAGCACTTGGTGGCCTATAGCAACACTCCAAAAGAAGTCTTTAGATGTGCCAAGTGAACCTGCAACCACAACACTTTAATAACACTTGACATAAGATCTTCTCTAAGCATTACAGGGATATGGCTCTGAATATATATAGCAACACCTCCCCCATAAGCATTCCTGTCTCTTCTATAGATGTTATATCCGTGTATTGCTACTGCTGTATCAAATGAATTATCTAAGTGAGTCTCAGAAATGGCTAATATATTAACGTTACCTGATGTTAGAAAGTTATTGATTTCATTAACCTTATTTCTAAATGCTACAAATATATTATAATGGGCTATTTTAAGCCCTTTCCTGGGTAGCTTATCAGAGACAGACATTCAGCAGTGTGTGTGCTGCAGAGTTCAGCAGCTACGAACCCATAGAATTGGCTCTCTCATCCCTTCCAGGCTTCTGGGAGGGAGGGTGGACAATGAGCCTGTGGGGATGTTTTTCAGCGGCATCGACTGGGAGAGGGAAAGATGAACGGAGCAACGTACAGAGAGATCCTTGATGAAAACCTGCTACAGAGCACTCTGGACGTCATACTGGGGTGAAGGTTCACCTTCCAACAGGACAACGACACTAAGCACACAGCCAAGACAACACAGGAGTGGCTTCGGGACAAGTCTCTGAATGTCCTTGAGTGGCCCAGCCAGAGTCTGGACTTGAACCCGATCGAACATCTCTGGAGAGACCTGAAAATAGCTGTGCTCCCCATCCACCTTGACAGAGCTTGAGAGGATCTGCAGAGAAGAATGGGAGAAACTCCCCATATACAGGTGTGCCAAGCATCAGGGCTCGCGAGTGGCGTAGCGGTCTAAGGCACTGCTAGAGGCGTTACTACAGACCCGGGTTCATTCCCAGACTGTGCCACAGCCGGCTGTGGTCGGGAGTCCCATTCGCCCAGCGTCATCCGAGTTAGGGGAGGGTTTGGGCTTTACTTGTCTCGTGGCGCCCTAGCGACTCCTTGTGGTGGGCAGGGTGCCTCAGCCCACCCAGCCCTTGGTGCGGCTGGCTTCCGGGTTAAGCTGGCAGGTTTTAAGGAGCGCGGTTAGCGGTCATGTTTTAGAGGTTGCGTGACTCCACCTTTGCCTCTCCCGAGCCCTTTGGGGTGTTGCAGTGATGAGACAAGATTGAAATTGGGGAGAAGAAAGGGAGTCTGAATACTTATGTAAAATATGTTTGTTTTTTTATATACATTTGCAAACATTTCTAAAAACCGGTTTTTGGTTTGTCATTATGGGGTATTGTGTGTAGATTAATAAGGGGGAAAAACTATTTAATACATTTTTAGAATAAGGCTGTGTGGAAAAAGTGTGGAAAAAGTCAAGGGGTCTGAATACTAGGCTTGGGCGATATACCGTATACTTGGGTATATACCGTATGCCTGGGTATATACCGTATACCTGGGTATTTAGACACACCAACAGTATGATTTTCAATACCGTAAAATCATAGTAAATCTTTTGGGGGTGGGGCCCACAGAGGTGGGTGCTACGCCACTGCTTATAACTATAAGATAACGATCTAAGATGTGCCAAATAAATTGCATCCAGCTCAGGGCTCCAGCTATGAATTTGGTTTGCTAACTTGCTAGCCAAGTGGCTATATGGCAAGATCAAGCTTCTTGGTTACAGATCCCTTTTGCCTAAATTGTTTTGTGCATTAAAAGAAATAGCACCCCTTCCGGTAATACTTCCGGTAATACCGTATGGTACAGAAACAGTATGAAAATCTGGAAACCGCTCAACCCTAGATTGGCATTTCAGGCTGGGGTTCAGACTCAACACAGAGTAATTAAAAGAAATACAGTCATCATTTAAGAGCACTGAGGAAATGTGGATACCTCACCCCTCATTACAGCACTTCATCTAGGCATGGTATTCAATACTGAATGTCCCTCCAATCTTGCAACTGAACTTAGCCCCAGTCAGCCCCACTATGAGATGATAGTATGAGGGCAGTCAGGAGGACAACTGGGGACTAGCATGCCTGCCAGTGTGACCACTACAGGACAGCAACAGGGGACAGTCCCACTGATAGAGGCCTATTACATGGCGAGAGACACTATGCCAAGAAGTTAATCCTACACCTAACCAGGAGAAACTCCAAGCCCATAGTGATAGGAAAATCTCAGGGCTCTAGAAATGACACAGACTGAGATACACCTAACATAAATCCTGTATGTATGGTCTTAGATAGCCATATATGGAGATATCGATATAGAATAGGACTCTGGTCATAGCTGCTGTGGGCCATGATGACAGTAACACAGGATGTTGGTAGTGGTACATGAGGGGTTTGTATCTTCTTGCTCTCCCCGACTCCTGATTGTTATGACCAGCAATAACGGCTGCTGTCCCGGTCTGTACAACAGGCCGAGGGGGATTACAAATACACCGGATTTCTATTTCACTGGCTATGTATTTTCAACGCAGCCTTGTCGCAATGACGACTGGGCCGCACAGGTGAGGCAGGGATGGCGTGAGGAGGTCTGGAGATCCCACACACACCGCATTATGCAGCGCTGGCAGGTGGCTCTGGTTTCACCTCACACCACACACACACACACACACACACACACACACCAGGGTGCCTTGCTCGGCCAACCAAGTTCCTCAACAATAGTGCGAACTGTGACACTGCCTTTGCTATTCATAAATCATACAACGTAGTTGAAAAAAAGAAATAGAATCAAATTGTATTTGTCACATCCAAAATACAACATGCCAAATACAACTTGTGTAGACCTTACTGTGAAAATGCTTGCTTACGAGTCCTCAACCATGCAGAGTTTAAAAATAACAAGGAATAAAATACACAAGAATGAAGCTATATACAGGAAATACCAGCTCAATGTGCAAAGGTATGAGGTATTTGAGGTAGATATGTACATGAAGGCAGGGTAAAGTGATAGATAATAATAAGAGTAAAATAAAGAACAGAGTAGCAGCAGCAAATGAGTGTAAAGCTGTGCCTCACGCCAGCCTAAAGTTGTTATATATTTTAAAAAATTCTTGTGCATTTTGCTATTTGCCTCATGACTCAAATCAAAGTTTATTTGTCACGTGTGCCGAATACAACAGGTGTAGACCTTACAGTGAAATGCTTACTTACAGGCTCTAACCAACAGTGCAAAAAAGGTATTAGGTGAACTATAGGTAAGTAAAGAAATAAAAACACCAGTAAAAAAGACAGTGAAAAATAACAGTAGCGAGGCTATATACAGGCACCGGTTAGTCGGGCTGATTGAGGTAGTATGTACATGTAGATATGGTTAAAGTGACTATGCATATATGATAAACAGGGAGTAGCAGTAGCGTAAAAGAGGGGTTGGCGGGTGGTGGGTGGCGGGACACAATGCAGATAGCCCAGTTAGCCAATGTGCGGGGGCACTGGTTGGTCGGGCCAATTGAGGTAGTATGTACATGAATGTATAGTTAAAGTGACTATGTATATATGATGAACAGAAAGTAGCAGCAGCGTAAAGAGGGGTTGGGGGGCACACAATGCAAATAGTCCGGGTAGCCATTTGATTACCTGTTCAGGAGTCTTATGGCTTGAGGGGTAAAAACTGTTGAGAAGCCTTTTTGTCCTAGACTTGGCACTCCGGTACCGCTTGCCATGCGGTAGTAGAGAGAACAGTCTATGACTGGGGTGGCTGGAGTCTTTGACAATTTTAGGGCCTTCCTCTGACACCACCTGGTGTAGAGGTCCAGGATGGCAGGCAGCTTAGCCCCAGTGATGTACTGGGCCGTACGCACTACCCTCTAGTGCCTTGCGGTCGGAGGCCGAGCAATTGCCGTACCAGGCAGTGATGCAACCAGTCAGGATGCTCTCGATGTTGCAGCTGTAAAACCTTTTGAGGATCTGAGGACCCATGCCAAATCTTTTTAGTTTCCTGAGGGGAATAGGCTTTGTCGAATCCAGCATGCTTTGTTGACTATGAACTTTCTTTACCCAACCGTGGGACAGATTGTTTGTTCCCTCACTCGGGACTCAGACTCTCTATTGGTTACACAGACATTTGGCCTTCCATCCCATTCTAAACACCTCTCGTCGGCTTTTTGTATACACGTTACCTGATGAAATTGCTATACAATATGATCTTGTTGCCACCTGATGCACATTCAGAAGTCATAAATCTGCACTGCAGAGCTCTCCCTGTCCTATGTCGTGCCTTGATGATATCTGGAAATGTGCATGTACATCCTGGCCCATCTAGAAGCTTATTACCTAAAATGGATCAATTGAAAGTGTGGTTTCACAGCTCCAATCCAGATGTGTTGGTCATTACTGAGACGTGGTTAAGGAAGAGTGTTTTGAATACTGATGTTAACCTTTCTGGTTATAACCTTTTTCGCCAAGACAGATCTTCCAAAGGTGGCAGTGGCAATCTTTACCAAGGATCACCTTCAGTGCTCGGTTGTCTCCACCAAGTCTGTGCCCAAACAATTTGATCTGCTGGTCTTAAGCATTAAACTTTCAAATAGCTCTTTGTTGACTGTTGCTGTGTGCTATCGTCCTCCATCAGCACTGTCCTGTACCCTACCTGCCCCAAGCTCTCTCCTGGCCCCTTACACTAAGTCTGAATTTGTCCTGTTAGGTGACCTAAACTGGGACATGCTTAAACCACCTGACCAAGTCCTAAAGCAAATGGGACTCCCTAAATCTTTCACAGATTATTATCCAATCCCACAAGGTATGACTCCAAACACCCAGAAAAGGCTACTCTTCTTGATGTTATCCTCACAAATATTCCTGATAGGTATCAGTCTGGTATTCTGTAATGACCTTAGTCTGTAAAACAGTGATCACTATGTTTGTAATAGCTGCTCAGTGAAACGACCTGTCCTAATTTGTCATAGACGCTGGCTAAAAAACTTTAATGAGCAAGCCTTCCATCATGAACTGGCCTCTGTAAAATGGTATAGAAGCAGCTTGATTTCCTCTGTCGAAGACGCTTGGACCTTCTTTTTTGATATTTTCAGTTAACAAACACACCCCCATAAAGAAAATGAGAATTAAAAACAGGTTCAGCCCCTGGTTCGTCCGTGATCTTGCAGAGTTACTCCACCTCAAGAATTGCATTTGGAAAAAGGCTCGGCACACGCATACTCAGGCTGACTGTCACTCGTTCAGGCAAATGAGAAATAAGTGCACTCAGGCTATCCAGAAGGCCAAAGTTAGAACTGCTCCTTAAAGTAACTATCTCTGTGGGTCTAACCCCAAGAAGTTCTGGAGAACGGTTAAAGACCTGGAGAATAAACCCTCCTCCTCACAGCTGCCCATGTCCCTTAATGTTGATGATGTGGTCGTTACTGACAAGAAGCTCTTTAATCACCACTTCATTAAGTCAGGATTCCTATTTGACTCAGCCATGCCTCCTTGCCTGTCCAACATTTCCTCATCTCCCACCCCTTCTAATGCGACTATCCCCGATGCTTCTCCTTTTTTTCCCCTGCCCCGCTACAAAGTTTCTCCCTGCAGGCAGTCACTGAGTCCGAGGTGCTGGAGGAGCTCCTGAAACTTTACCCCAAAAAAACATCTGGGTCAGATGGTTTAGACCCTTTCTTCTTTAAGGTTTCTGCCCCTATCATCGCCAAGCCTATCTCCAACATTTTTAACCGGTCTCTCCTTTCTGGGGAGGTTCCCATTACTTGGAAGGCAGCCATGGTGCGTCCTTTATTTAAAGGGGGAGATCAAGCTGATCCTAACTGTTATAGGCCTATTTCTATTTTGCCCTGTTTATCAAGTGTTGGAAAAACTTGTCAATAATCAACTGACTGGCTTTCTTGATGTCTATAGTATTCTCTCTGGTATGCAATCTGGTTTCTGCTCAGGTTATGGATGCGTCACTGCAACCTTAAAAAGGTCCTCAATGATGTCACCATTGCCCTTGATTCTAAGCAATGTTGTGCTGCTATTTTTATTGACTTGGCCAAAGCTTTTGATACGGTAGACCATTCGATTCTTGTGGGCCGGCTAAGGAGTATTGGTGTCTCTGAGGGGTCTTTGGCCTGGTTCGCTAACTACCTCTCTCAAAGAGTGCAGTGTATAAAGTCAGAAAATCTGCTGTCTCAGCCACTGCCTGTCACCAAGGGAGTACACTAAGGCTCAATCCTAGGCCCCACGCTCTTCTCAATTTACATCAACAACATAGCTCAGGCAGTAGGAAGCTGTCTCATCCATTTATATGCAGATGATACAGTCTTATACTCAGCTGGCCCCTCCCCAGATGTTGTGTTAAACGCTCTACAACAAAGCTTTCTTAGTGTCTAACAAGCTTTCTCTGCCCTTAACCTTGTTCTGAACCCCTCCAAAACAAAGGTGATGTGGTTTGGTAAGAAGAATGCCCCTCTCCCCACGTGTGATTACTACCTCTGAGGGTTTAGAGCTCGAGGTAGTCACCTCATACAAGTACTTGGGAGTATGGCTAGACAGTACACTGTCCTTCTCTCGGCACATATCAAAGCTGCAGGCTGAAGTTCAATCTGAGATTGCGTCATCTGTGGATCTGTTGGGACGGTATGTGAATTGGAATGGATCTATGGTGTCTGGGATGATGGTGTTGATGTGTGTCATGACCAGCCTTTCAAAGCAGTTCATCATTACAGATGTGAGTGCTACAGGGCGATAGTCTGTTTATATTGTTTATGGCCCCATACAGTTTGTTGAGTGCCAGAGTGGTGTTGGCTTGTGGAGGGCTGTAGACAACAGTGATAATTACAGATGAGAACTCTCTTGGTAGATATAAAAAAAGGTCTGCAGCTTACCATGAGGTATTCTATATCAGGTGAGCAAAAGCTCAAGATTTCCTTCACAATTGAAGCAGAACACCAGTGGTTATTTACTTAACTTCTTAGGGAGCGGCTCCCGAGGTGACGGTTTTGGAGAGTCTGGCGTGCCCAAAGTAAAATGCCTCCCACTCAGGCCCAGAAAATAGGATATGCACATAATTAGTACTATTGGATAGGAAACACTCTGACGTTTCTAAAAGTGTTAACATAATGTCTGTGAGTATAACAGAACGGATATAGCAGGCAAAAACCCGAGGAATTTCTGTCCTGGAAAAAGTGTTTTTGACACATTGCCTCATTTTTGAACTTGTATATTGATGAATGTTTAATAATTAAACTTTTGGATTTTGAATTTGGCGCCTTGCTAGCGCCCCACCACTCCATAAGTAGTTAAAAAAAAAAACACTACCTCCTTTCAACTTCCCTGAAGCCGCCGTTCGATCCTGTCGCTGCATGAAGAATCCCCTGAGTACTGCGTGCATAGAGTTATCAACCAGCCACGTTTCAGTAAGACATAATATTGCAGCTTTTCAAGTCGATGGACAAGCTTCGTTCGAGAGTCTCCCATCTTATTCTCGAGTGACTGGACATTTGCCAATATAACGGAGGGGAGTGCCATTTGATTCTCTCTTCGCCTCAATTTCACCAGGACTCCACCTTGTCTACGCCTGCAGCGTTTTCGTAGCCCATGGAACAAAGGAATAGGGTCCGGTATGAACAGTGGAACAGCTGAGTCCGAGTTGTAGTTGTATTTTAAGTCAAAATTGAGGTTAGTAACTGTCGATCTGATGTCAAGATGTGCATGGCGGTCATATGTGATAATAGTATGAATTATACAAAAAAAGTAAAGATAAACACAAAAGTCACTATATAGCAAAGTTGGGTTGGAACTCGTAAGATGTCGCCCTTCTCAGTTACTGTATATGTCCATGGTATCGCATAGGGACAAGTAAATCTTGTTTGTATTTTCCTATGATTCTAAACCAATGTTGAGACTTGCCAGTGATCGCTAAAGTGACAACCTTTTTTCTTAGGTTTTTGCCACAATAAATGAAATTCAAAGAGTAGATTAGACTAGTTTTTCTGACTAGATTACAAATCTACCACCTTCCCTCAAAGTCCCACCCACAGTGATTGATTTGGTAGGGTTTAAGACCTGCCACTTTGACTCAAACATCCCACCCACAGTGATTGATTGACAGGCCAATGTGTTAAAGGGATTGTGCTCATGGATGGTCAGTCCATGAGCACCTCCAAAAAGTCCCTTTCTGACCACTTGTACCATGGACAAACATGTCTGGAAAGTTCTGTCAAATGTAAAGCAGTGCAGTCAGAAAGTGATTGAATTTATATAGAACGACGACCCCGAGTTAAGCCTTTTCCTGGATGAATCCCTATCTTGCTCTCCTCATCGCTCTCTACTTTACATTATTTTGTAGAATCTTGACAGTTGCAAGTTACATTAGCACCACAAATGTTCAGCAGTGTACATTTGGTTACAACACAAACGTCACTAGCCTGGGTGCATGCCAGACTGTTTCTGCTCTCTTGCCAACTCCTCATGGCAAGGAGTGAAATGTTAGCTAAACTAACTGATACCCAGGCTAAAACTTTGCTTTCTGGTTATAGCAATAGAACAGTGTGGGCCTAATAACATGTGGTAACACTGTGATCCCAAGACACTGTTGCATTGGGAGGCCCACCTCTGGGACAAGTGCATTGCCTAGGTGTGCAATGCAAACATGAAAAAGATCAATGCCTGTTATCTATCCAAGAACACAACATTTACACTTCTTCTTGGTGTGCATGTACAAACCTCATCCCCTCAACCACAAACTCAATCAATCCATGTTACAATCATAACAAAAACAACATATGCAACAATAGACACCGGAAATCCCGACTGGGTGAGGAAATAACAAGGTGAAGTACGGTCCCGAGGGTCGTAAAAGACCAACCAGCAGATTAATACCAGTCTCTCATCCACAAACACGGTGGCAACATAATATCCATTAACTGTGCGTCACTGAGATATGCAGATATTGGTTATTGTTGAATACAGAGACGAAGTCCAATTAATGGAGATGTGAACGGGCCAAGCGGTGGCGTTATCTCGAAATCTAGACCCACCACCACCGGTCTTTTTGGTGCAACTCCCCCATCCTCCTGCAGTTAGTTGGGAATAAAAATTGTACGCTCCCCCACTTTAGAATGTCGACCCCCAAGAAAGGACGCATTAAAATGAAACAGAATTAGGCATTAGGATTGCAAAAAAAATGCTTCTGAAAACACAAAGCATTATTGTTTATGTTTACTATTATGATTTGATACATTCTTGAGCCAAACAGTGACCCACATTTAACGTTATTATGTAGCAAGATAGCTAGCTAGCATGCTAACCGGCGGGCTAACTACAACATCAAACGCCTTCATTCAAAGCAGACAAAGGCACCGAACAGTAGGCATTTTCAAGATCATAAAATGTTGCCTAGCTATGAAGCTATTAACACGAGGCCAGATGGGCTATCGAGCCGATAGTCGTGGCCGCCGCGATGTTCTAGGCGGCTGCAATAAAGGGGAGACATGGGGAGGCAAGGCGCATGAAATTGGCATGAACCAAAAAGCACCAACTATAGACCAAATACCACCCCGACGTTATGTAACTTATTTCCTACCTCCGGTTCCGTCAGAATTTTCGTTTAGACTGCCTGAAGAATCATGGTGACTGCCCACACAACCACCCATGGATGTGTTAACTGCGCTACCCCCGCAGACCCTCTTGTTTTCTTTTCCCCCTTCCTCAACTCTTCATCTCAGAAAATAAATTGACAGGGTGCGAGCATGAGCTGGGAAGAGGCGGAGTGAGCACACATCACAAGGTGACGGCTTCTCAATGAGAAAAGAGGGGGACTGAGAAAGGGAGAAACATAGGTAACGAATGGGCGGGTGTGAGGGGAGGACAAGGGAGAGGACTTCGGGAAACCACTCAGCATAGTGTAACGGAGATGAGAACAGGATCTATCTATAAGATCCAACTCCAGGTGTCATAAAAAGAACACCTCCCCACCTTAAAACATATTTTCACATGACCCTCCCCTTCTACTGTAAAAAAAAAAGTAATAATTGCACACCCTTTTTTATTTAACTAGGCAAGTCAGTTAAGAACACATTCTTATTTACGATGACAGCCTACCCCGGCCAAACCCAGACAACGCAGGGCCAATTGTGCACCGGCCCTATGGGACTCCCAATCACAGCCAGATGTGATTCAGCCAGGGACTGTAGTGATGCCTCTTGCACTGAGATGCAGTGCCTTAGATGCCTGCGCCACACATTTAAGAAAATGTCCATAATATATCTGGCGGAATGATAGTGTTAAACAGTATTACTTACCCGCCAATGTTGTGCTTGGCTGTGATAATCGCCTATTGATTTCTCCCGCCAGAGCAGCATCTGGGGTCAAAATCAGAACGCTGTTCTGCCTTTGTGGCTGTGTTATCTAGTGGAAATCATTCTATAATTTCCTGGTTGCTAAAATTCTACACTGTTTGCTCAATTTCAGTTTAGCCATAATGATTATGGCACTAGATTGCAAGAAAAAGCAGTTTCAGGTGTTTTAAAAATGCATCCTCACGTACATTGTGCCCCCTCTAAAATAATGAGTGCATGACGCCCTTGACTGAAGCGACCCTGTGTTTAAATGTGGATATGACTTTTCCACGTAAGCATGCTTTTGTGGCACAGTCGATGACACGCAAGGCTATGGGCCAGAAAGGTTCGCCGAACACCATGAACAAGACCCTGTCTGTCTCATTACACTACAATCAGAGATGACTGCAAATAATTATCAGCTAGGGGTGAATCAGATTTTCAACATTTTGATGCTATATTTATAGAAAGTATATGCAACTCTTTTTTTTTTTTACATGTTTCTGTGCCAACCAATAAGCAATACATAACTCCATAACGATGACCGACTTCGGGCACGTCAACATCATGGTTTGAGGGTTCAACACCACAAATAGGCCTAGTGTATCAATCCCGACAAACAGAAAGTACACATTTCCGTTGGACCTTGCATGCAATCGACCAATAAAGTGATCTTGATCTTAATTTATCTTTCCTCAAATGACCGGTGCACAGTTTGGATGCTAGAATTGTAAATTTTAAAGGTTAAAGGACAAATAGTTGGGCTATATTGAGGCGTTATGGTTCTAGGTGCGCGAGGAATATCCGCCCAGATCAGAGATGGTAACTGTAATCCGTTACATTAGCAGCAAAAATATTGTATTCAGATTACAGATAATTTTGAAGAACTAGACGATTGCTTCGAGGATTACTTTTAAATTCAGAAAGGATGTTTGCGGAAAAAATATTTGACACTCCTCTGTTTTCTCAATGACATTCAAATGAGCTTTGAAAAAAGAGACATGTAAATTTGTTCCACCTGAGCGAGTCTGACCAGATGTCAGAGACCACTATGATGACAAACCAAATGGGTTTGATGGAAAAGAGCAGGAATAGGCTTTTGTAGGCTGTTCACAAATCTAAATGTGCATTTGAACCCAATAATGGTTAAATTCAAGAAGTTTAAACTGCCTATCAATCATTGTTTTTTAAACCAGTGGACAGCCACTGAAAAATGCGCTCTTGCAACAGCTGTGTAGCACGGATCCCAGCCTATGTAATACAAGTGGGGCTTTTATTGCTCAATATAATTCATGCTGATTAACAAAAAAAAAATCCATCGGCCTAATGGACACATGCTCAAACTCATCCACTTTTGATAGACTTAAAGGGACAATCTGTAGTTGCTACATCCATTTTTGGACTTAGAAATTATATATGCTATATATTAATATATACAGTTGAAGTCAAAAGTTTACATACACCTTAGCCAAATACATTCAAACTCAGTTTTTCACAATTCCTGACATTTAATCCTAGTAAAAATTCCCTGTTTTAGGTCAGTTAGGATCACCACTTTATTTTAAGAATGTGAAACGTCAGAATAATAGTAGAGAGAATGATTTGTTTAAGCTTTTATTTCTTTCGTCACATTCCCAGTGGGTCAGAAGTTTACATACACTCAATTAGTATTTGGTAGCATTGCTTTTAAATTGTTTAACTTGGGTCAAACGTTTCGGTAGCCTTCCACAAGCTTCCCACAAGCTTCCCACAGAGCTGGTGTAATTGAGTCAGGTTTGTAAGCCTCCTTGCTCGCACAGGCTTTTTCAGTTCTGCCCACAAATTGTCTATAGGATTGAGGTCAGGGCTTTGTGATGGCCACTCCAATACCTTGACTTTGTTGTCCTCAAGCCATTTTGCCACAACTTTGGCAGTATTCTTGGGGTCACTGTCCCATTCGTGACCAAGCTTTAACTTCCTGACTGATGTCTTGAGATGTTGCTTCAGTATATCCACATCATTTTCCTTCTCATGATGCCATCTATTTTGTGAAGTGCACCAGTCCCTCCTGCAGCAAAGCAACCCCACAACCTAAGTGTATGTAAACATCCGACTTCAACTGTACATTCATTGATTCTTGAAGAATAGAACTTATAAATGCCTCATGAGGCTAGTTCAAGTGTCACACTCCACAAGAACCCAACATATAAGCGTGTATTTCTCCAATGTTTGTAAACATTGTAAATGTAAACAAACACTGTATAGCCTCATAACATGGTTAAAACAATAATGTTGATATCATGGATGGTCAGTCATTGCATCCAAAGCTCTGCCTATTAATCTGAGTGTCGTTACATTTCTCCAGGCCCAACCCTCAGCCTTTTACGAAAAACAGAGGCGGGGTGGAATTTTGTTTTTGTTGCACCTGTGGATTTGCCCTTTAACAGCTGCATATATTGAGCTGCGTGTCTCATGTCTTCACTGTTCTTTCGTGCGCAAATGACGCACCTGGCCTCTCCGCTGCCTATCAGCTATTCCTCTATGTTCTTGTGGATTTATATTGAAAATTGGTGCAGCTTTGAATGATTTTATGTTCGGTATGATTGCTAGTTAGCCTATTGCAGATCTGGACAAACTATCCACCTACCACTATTGTCACTATGATTGGTGGATAGAGGGCAGGATAGACAGTATAGTAAGCATGTGGAAAGGCGTAGTGCATATGGGGAGTACCAAAACACATTGACAGGGGAGGTGCATGCAAGCAGATGAGGAAATGTGGCTACGATGGAAGACATTACATAGTAAAACCTGCAAAAGGGTGAATGTAAACCAGGGAAAAAATGTACTACCCTCCCCTGTGCCCCATAAAAAAACACACAACCCCCCTCCCGTAAACGTAGATATGTCCCTTAGAAAGAGCAGCATAATGTATGGGAGAAAATAATGAGGCAGATGTTATTGCAACATAATTACAAAAGAGCAGCCAGAGGCTGGAAAATCAGGAGGAATTTAGAATAATCTACAACAACTCCAGGAAAATCCTGGAATGTTGGCTCAAAGTTTTCCAACCTTCACTGAGCCAAGTTCACCTGATTATTTGCCATAGCAACTAAAGACAATAGACCGTTGAATTCACTTGGAGATTCCGTGTAAGCATTGGAATGTGGTTAACACTTCCAAAACTGACACAACTGACAGGATAATGTCAAATTCCTTGAAGTGACCTACATTTACTCTCCTTAGAGGTGCAACATTCAGAATGAACAGCAGTCAACAGAAATGTGTTCCCAAGGTCTTGCCTTGCATTGCTTATTACAGTCTAAGCAATGAAAGAGTGAACGTGCACTGTAATTGAGTGCCATAGCCATCAGGCATGAAAACGTTCATTGAAAATAATACATCATAATGTTGTCTGCTCATGCTGTGAGTGCAGTTGGCATTCCTTCAGCTGCAGAGATAACGCCTCCACCCAATTTAAACAACAACCCATTACTGACTGAGGAAAACCCTCCATTACCACAGAAAGTAGACCAATACATGGAATGGATTCTGAACTTGCTATATGGCGCCCTCTTGTGTTGGTGACCTGAGGCAAACATTGGTGATCGAGAAAGTCTACTGCATGTCTCATTTATTGAAAGAAAAACCTGGATTGCAGAACTTTGCATTATAGAAATGTGTCAAACACTGGGCTTAAAACAAACATTTCTCAAGATGTTCGTATGTCAGCTGAAACCCATTGAAGAATACCAAGTAACCATTGTGGAAGTAGATGTAAAACAACGGACAAAAGTTGTAAAAACTCCACAGCCTGGCACCCTGCCCTCAAAGGATAACTCACTTCACAGACAAGGAGTTAGACAAGTCCAGAAAGCCCAATGAGTTAATGAATTACATTAGATTAGACACTGATATTTACAGACATTTACATCTACAGTGCCTTCAGAAGGTATTCACACCACTTGACATTTTCCACATTTTGTTGTGTTACAACCTGAATTAAAAATGGATTCAATTGAGAAGTTGTGTCACTGGCCTACACACAATACCCAATAATGTCAAAGTGGAATTATATTTTCCCGAAATGTTTACAAATGAATTAAAACCGAAAAGCTGTGATGTCTTGATTCAATAATTATTCAACTTTTGGCAAGCCAAAATAAGTTCAGGAGTGAAAATGTGCTTAGTAACAAGTCACATAATAAATTGCATGAACTCACTCTGTGTGCTATAATAGTGTATAACATGATTTTTTAATGACTACCTCATCGCTGTACCCCACACATACAATTATCTGTAAGGTCCCTCAGTCAAGCAGTGTATTTCAAACACAGATTCAACCATAAAGATTAGGGAGTGCCTCGCAAAGAAGGGCAGCTATTGATAGATGGATACCCAAAGAAAAAAGCAGACATTGAATAGCCCTTTGAGCATGGTGAAGTTATTAATTATACTTTGGATGGTGTATCAGTACACCCAGTCACTACAAAGATACTACAAAGATACTACAAAGATTCTACAAAGATTCTACAAAGATTTTTAACTCAGTTGCCGGAGAGGAAGCAAACCGCTCAGGGATTTCACGAGGGCAATGGTGACTTTAAAAAAGTTACAGAGTTGTGATAGGAGAAAACTGAGGATGGATCAACGACATTGTAGTTACTCCACAATACTAACCTAATTGTTAGTGAAAAGAAGGCTGTACATAATAAAAATATGGCATCCTGTTTGCAATAGGGCACTAAAGTAAAACTGCTAAAAATGTGTCAAAGAGGTTAACACTATGCCCTGAATACAAAGCGCTATGTTCAGGGCAAATCCAACACAACACATCACTGAGTACCACAGTTTTTTAGGATAAAAAGAAAAGGAACAGAGCTAAGCACAGGTAAAATCCTAGAGGAAAACCTGGTTCACTCTGCTTTCCTACAGACACTGGGAGACACATTCACCTTTCAGCATGAAACACAAGGCCAAATATACACTGGTTGCTTACCATGATGACAGTGAATGTTCCTGAGTGGCCTAGTTAGTTTGACTTAAATCAGCTTGAGAATCTATGGCAAGACTTGAAATAGCAATAATCAACAACCAACTAGACTGAGCTTGGAGATGTTTTAAAATAATAATGTGCAAATATTGTACAATCCAGGTGTGCAAAGTTCTTAGACTTACTTGAGAAAGACTCACAGATCACGTACTTACAGTATGTCAATGAGATTTTCTGTACTTCATTTTCAACAAATTTGCTACATTTCTAAAAACACGTTTTCACTTTGTCATTATGGGGTATTATGTGTAGATGGGTGAGAAGAAAAAATGTAATCCATTTTGAATTGAGGCTGTAACACAACAAAACGTGGAATAAGTCAAGGGGTCTGAATCATTTCTGAAGGAACTGTACATTTCAGTAATTTAGCAGACAAATAAAATACTATGAAATGTTTCACATGCTTCATAAACAACAGGTACTTACATCAATTAAATATTTCTGTATTTCGTTTTCATTAAGAGTGATATGCTTATCCAGAACGACTTATAGGAGCAATTGTGGTTGTGTCTTGCTCAAGGTCACATCAACAGAGCTTCCCCTTGTCGACTTGGAGATTCAAACCTGTGACCATTCAGTTACTGGCCCAACACTGTTAACCCTTAGGCTATCTGTACCAGTGAAACTATACATAAACCATTGACAAGCTGTGGGCTCATTGGCCTGTTGTTTCTGTCTGGCTTTATCTTTAAGATTAAGATCACTTCATTGGTCAATTGCAGACAAGATCCAAGGGAAATTTGACTTCCGCTTTTAACCCAACCCCTCCGAAACACACACACACACACAGACACACACACACACACACACACACACACACACACACACACACACACACACACACACACACACACACACACACACACACACACACACACACACACACACACACACACACACACACACACAGTGTGTCCTTTTGGGGACTTAAAATGTATTTCCATTCAAAAACCTACTATCTCCTAACCCCTAAAATAGCCTTTGTCCTCATGAAGACCTGGGAAATGTCCCCACAAGGTAGAAATGTCCTTGTTTTACTATCCTAGTGGGGACTTACAGTACCCACAAGGATAGTACAAGCAGGTTTCTTTTGAGAGGTGTAGGGGGCTGCCACCCCGTCTGCACCCAGAGAGCTGTTGTCGTGAGGGTTAAATGCCTTGCTCAAGTGCATAATGGAAGGCATCTAGGATTTGATACCAGCAACCCTCTGGTTGCAAGCTCATTTCCTGACAGATTTTTCCCATCAGACCCAGGATTCGAGCTAACAACTCTCAGGCTGCTGGCTCGCCTCTCTAACCACTATGGCTATATCACTATATCATGTTACATTCATGTGGTATAATGATTTTATCTCAGGCAAAGACACATTATGGAGCTTTACTCATAGAAACACAAATCCCACTGGGCACAGACGTCAGTTCAATGTCTAGTTTGGATTTTCATTTGGTTGAGTTGTCAGTGAACGTGAACTCAACATGAAATCAACAACAAATGTCATCATGTTATTGGATTTAGGTTAGAAGTTAGATGAAAAA
Source organism: Brachymystax lenok tsinlingensis (assembly GCA_030435695.1). Lineage (NCBI taxonomy): Eukaryota > Metazoa > Chordata > Actinopteri > Salmoniformes > Salmonidae > Brachymystax > Brachymystax lenok. The sequence continues at coordinate 45,749,440 of CM059795.1, read as the reverse complement.
ATATAAAATGCCCTTCGGTTGATGACTTTTTGCAAATCCAATCAGTTTTCCATGTTGATTCAACATCATCACATAGATTTTTTGTGGTTGAAATTATTTGGATTTTTTTTGTCTCATCCTACAGAAAAAAAGGATGTACAGGACAGTAGTTCAATCCTGGGGGGACAGAGAGATGAAGATTAAAAACAGTCTGTCATTCAATTTATCTGTTCCACCTTTAACCAATATCTCAAGGTAACCATTAACTACAGACCCCTCAGGCTTCATCCTCCCGTTCCAGCTTGAACAGGCTTGATGATCAACACAATCAATGGAAGTGTTGATTTATTTAATGTCTCTTAGCGTTTAAGGAGACGTGAGCCTCTTTTCTGCTGTTGTTCAGTCAGTCTATACTTGACGAGTTTATTTCCAAAAAGCTTTCAAATTTGTGTACCTTCATGTGTGTGTAAAATATTACTGTTCTCAGATTTTTTATTCATAGATTTTAGATGTGTATGAAAATGTGTTATTTTTTGGGAAAAAGCTAAAAAAAAATGGCTGCAGCATTGAAGGTCCCCAAGAACACAGTGGCCTCCATCATTCTTAAATGGAAGACGTTTGGAACCAGCAAGGCTCTTCCTAGAGTTGGCCGCCTGGCCAAACTGAGAAATTGGGGGATGGTTGCTCTGACATAGCTCTAGAGTTCCTCTGTGGAGATGGGAGAACCTTCCAGAAGGACAACCAATCAGGCCTTTATGGTAGAGTGGCCAGACGGAAGTCACTCCTCAGCAAAAGGCACATGACAACCCACTTGGAGTTTGCCAAAAGGCACCTAAAGAACTCTCAGACCATGAGAAACAAGATTCTCTGGTCTGATGAAACCAAGATTGAACTCTTTGGCCTGAATGCCAAGCGTCACGTCTGGAGGAAACCTGGCACCATCCCTACGGTGAAGCATGGTGGTGGCAGCATCATGCTGTGGGGATGTTTTTCAGCGGCAGGGACTGGGAGACTAGTCAGGATTGAGGGAAAGATGAACAGAGCTAAGAACAGAGAGATCCTTGATAAAAACCTGCTCCAGAGTGCTCAGGACCTCAGACTGGGGCGAAGGTTCACCTTCCAACAGGACAACGACCCTAAGCACACAGCCAAGACAACGCAGTAGTCTCTGAATATCCTTGAGTGGCCCAGCCAAGGAAATAAAGGAGGCTTAGTTTTGAAATAGGATGCCGATTCTAGATTTCACTTTGGATTGGAGATGCTTAACGAGAATCTGGAAGGAGAGTTTACAGTCTAACCAGACACCTAGGTATTTATAGTTGTCCACATATTCTAAGTCAGAACCGTCCAGAGTAGTGATGCTAGTCGGGCGGGCAGGTGCGGGCTGCGATCGGTTGAAGAGCATGCATTTAGTTTGACTAGCATTTAAGAGCAGTTGGAGGCCACGGAAAGAGTGTGGAAGCTCGTTTTGAGGTTTGTTAACACAGTGTCCAAAGAAGGGCCAGATGTATATAGAATGGTGTCATCTGCGTAGAGGTGGATCAAAGAATCACCGGCAGCAAGAGCGACATCATTGATATATACAGAGAAAAGAGTCGGCCCGAGAATTGACAGTTTGGGTCTAGAGTGTCTCCCCCTTTGAAGAGGGGGATGACCACGCCCGCTTTCCAATCTTTAGGAATCTCAGACGATACGAATGAGAGTTTGAACAGACTAGTTATAGGGGTTGCAAGAATGGCGGCAGATAATTTTAGGAAGAGAGGGTCCAGATTGTCTAGCCCAGCTGATTTGTAGGGATCCAGATTTTGCAGCTCTTTCAGAACATCAGCTGTATGGATTTGGGTGAAGGAGAAGCGGGGGGGTTGCTGCGGGGGGTGCAGAGCTGTTGGCCGGTGTTGGGGTAGCCAGGTGGAAAGCATGGCCAGCCGTAGAGAAATGATTATTGAAATTCTTGATTATCGTGGATTTGTCAGTGGTGACAGAGTTTCCTGGCCTCAGTGCAGTGGGCAGCTGGGAGGAGGTGCTCTTATTCTCCATGGACTTTACAGTGTCCCAAAACTTTTGAGAATTAGTGCTGCAGGATGCACATTTCTGTTTGTCACGTCCAGGCCTGAGAAGACAGGCTGGTGTGTTTAGTTTTGGTTTTGGTGTAGGGTTTTTTATGTTCTAGGTGTTATATTTCTATGTTGGGGTAATGGTTCCCAATTAGAGGCAGCTGTGTGTCGTTGTCTCTAATTGGGAACCATATATATGTTTGGGGTTTTCATATAGGTTTTGTGGGTTATTGTTTTGAGTATAGCGTCATTGTATGTATTAGTCTATGTTAATGTTGTGATCGTCGGTCTGTTTATTGTTTTGCCCAGTTACGTTTCATAATAAAAAGCATGTATACTGGATGCCTCGCTGCGCCTTGGTCTGTCCCTTCAGGAGGTCGTGACACTGTTTGATAAAGCTAGCCTTTTTCTTTCCTAACTGACTGTGTATTGGTTCCTGACTTCCCTGAAAAGTTGCGTATCGTGGGGACTATTCGAAGCTAGTGCAGTACGCCACAGGGTGTTTTTGTGCTGGTCAAGGGCAGTCAAGTGTGGAGTGAACCCAGGGCTATATCTGTTCTTAGTTCTACATTATTTGAAAGGGGCATGCTTATTTAAGACGGTGAATATCCTTCCAGGATACCCGGGCCAGGTCGATTAGAAAGACCTGCTCGCAGAAGTGTTTTAGGGTGCGTTTGACAGTGATGAGGGGTGGTCGTTTGACCGCGGACCCATAACGGACGCAGGCAATGAGGCAGTGATCGCTGAAATCCTGGTTGAAAACAGCAGAGGTGTATTTAGAGGGCAAGTTGGTCAGGATGATATCTATGAGGGTGCCCATGTTTACGGATTTGGTGTTGTACCTGGTAGGTTCCTTGATAATTTGTGTGAGATTGAGGGCATCTATCTTAGATTGTAGGACAGCTGGGGTGTTAAGCATATCCCAATTTAGGTCACCTAGCAGTACTAACTCGATTGATGGGGGGCAATCAATTCAAATATGGTGTCCAGGGCACAGCTGGGAGCTGAGGGGGGTCTATAACAAGCGGCAACAGTGAGGGACTTATTTCTGGAGAGATGGATCTTTAAAAGTAGAAGGTCTATAAAAGTAGAAGCTCTAAAAGTGCTGAAGTGCGCCTTTCCTCGGTTGCATCACTCACTACCGAGTTCCAAACTGCCTCTTGAAGCAATGTCAGCAGAAGAACTGTTCGTTGGGAAAGCAGCCGCACACAAGCCTAAGATTAGCATGCGCAATGCCAAGCGTCGGCTGGAGTGATGTAAAGCTCACCGCCAATGGACTCTGGAGCAGTGGAAATACGTTCTCTGGAGTGATGAATCCCGCTTCACCATCTGACAGTCCGAATCTGGGTTTGGCGGATTACAGAAGAACGCTACCTGCCCCAATGCATAGTGCCAACTGTAAAGTTTGGTGGAGGAGGAATAATGTGTTTGTTAGAGGAGGAATAGTGTTCTGTGGCTGTTTTTCATGGTTCGGGCTCTGCCCCTTAGTTCCAGTGAAGAGAAATCTTAACGCAACAGCATACAATGACTTTCTAGACAATTCTGTGCTTCCTTTGTGGCAACAGTTTGTGGAAGGCCCTTTCCTGTTTCAGCATGACAATGCCCCCTGTGCACAAAGCGAGGTCCATACAGAAATGGTTTGTCGAGATGAGTGTGGAAGAACTTGACTGTTCTGCACAGAGCCCTGACCTCAACCACTTTGGGATGAATTGGAACGCCGACTTCGAACCAGGCCTAATTGCCCAACATCAGTGCCCGACCTAGGGAGTTTTTCCTAGCCACCGTGCTTCTACATATGCATTGCTTGCTGTTTGGAGTTTTAGGCTGGGTTTCTGTACAGCACTTTGTGACATCGGCTGATGTAAGAAGGGCTTTATAAATACATTTGATTGATTGATTGATAATGCTCTTGTGGCTGAATGGAAGCAAGTCCCCGCAGCAATGTTCCAACATCTAGTGGAAAGCCTTCCACTAGAGTGGAGGCTGTTATTGCAGCAAAGGGGGAACCAACTCCATATTAATGCCCACGATTTTGGAATGAGACATTCAACAAGCAGGTGTCCACACACTTATGGTCATGTAGTGTACCTTAAGATGAATGCACTCACTGTAAGTTGCACTGGATAAGAGCTGAATGAATGAAATGTCAAATGTACATGTTTTACATACAGATCTCATATTACAGTATCGATTTTTTTATATTGATATCACAAATGGATAATTTGTACATTTCAATATTCAACATTTGTAAAACCTAGCAGTACTACTTATTTCTCGGAGAGTGAGGCGGATACTGTATAGCATTTAACAAAAAACATGATTATTTGTCTCTGAAATGAACAAAGGGAAATATGTATTTTTTTTACATCAGGTACATTTGTAATATAATTTGTATATTGTGCGTTGTAATTTTCATGTACTCCTGTTGTGGTAAACTTTTGATTATGTTTTACCCCAGTCAACAAGCCCCAAACCAGCGATGCAGAGAGTAGAATGATCTGTAGTGGCTGCATTGCAAGAGACACTTGTATCAAACTGAAATGAAGGTGCACATGACAATCAGAGAAATGGAGGCAATTATCATTATGATACTCATTATTGTGACACTCAGAACCGGATGACACAATCAATCTTCTAAGCCTCATGCTTGATCTTTGATTGAATCTTTATTCTGGTACTTAAAATCAGGATTTGATTCAGTAAGCAGCTTATCCTTATCATATCCTCACTGCCAGTCATTCTCCTTATTGCATAGTCATATCCAAGGACAATACGGGAAGCACATATTCAGCTCTACAGGTATTGGTGGGAGTAGCGTGTACCAGGACCCTGGGTACAGGAGCTGAGGGCTCACATCCATTGTGTCCTTTCAGTTAATCACTTCCTGTTTGATGATAAATGGCTGAATGAGTGTGGATAATGTGATGAGGTCCACTCAGATGGCATTTGATGTGACTGGGTCTCTGTTATACTCTGAGAGTTTTCTGCTTTTTTAAACATTACTCCTGAGGCAAGAGTGGAAATAATAGTCGCCTGTGACTAGCCATGACATTATTTTGAGGACTAGAGAAACAAAAAGGGTACATTTAAAAAAAAAAAAAAAATCCATCCCAATTGAATAGAGAATCTATCTATTGCATAAAGCAAGGGGGGATGTGAAGGAAGAAGAGAAGTAAATAGCCTAGCTGGTGAAGCCACAGGGTGTAGAGTCAGACTACACCCTGTGTCAGACTACTACCCAAATGGCCAGAGATGTCAGTGAGTGTTAGCTTTGCTTGTGAACGACTGTGGGCAAAGCAAAGCGTTTTAATGATGTAGTGATTCTGTGAACCAATCCTTTGCGTGTATTATCCTGACCATGTGGACTAGGCCTAGAGTATCTTATCTTTTTGTTGCCTTTTCCATCGATGGTCTTGATCTTATACAAGTTACGTTTGGTTGTACAAAAAAAAGCTCCACACTGCCACCCAGCAACAAAAAACACCAGTGTCACAGACAGTGCATATACATCTGCTGTTTTCACACAAGAAGTCAGGATTTAATAATGCAGCCCCTCCAGGATGCTCTCTGTCTGTTTCGATGTCTCACATCTCCTGCCCTATATCTAATTCATTCACTCTCATCCTGCAGAGTGGGACAGGGCAGATTACTCCTCTACTTTATCTAAGATATGCAGAAAAAAAGTTTCACAACTGCATTGCAAGAAGTCAGGTACAGTATATTAACCAAACACAAACAGTGCCTCATGGATATATCTGTCTAAGATCATTCGGAAATGATTTAATGTATCTGTTTTGTAATATCAATTTATTGTCAGTTATTTACAGGACTGAAAGCAACATTTTATATAGGCTAAGAATATGATGTAATTCCTAATTCTATGATGATAACACTGTAATCACCGAGTTTCTAAACTCAGAGGCGCAACGTTGTGAGACTTCCGGGAACGCTTGCGAAACAGACCAAACAGACCAGGCCAGGGTTTGGGGTTTGAGAAGTCAAGAGTTCTTCCTTAGTTGATACATTTCTCAACATCTAAAGGCACAACCTAGAGTCGTGCCAATGTCTTAAGTAGTTTAACATGTTATTACTCTAACCTTAATCAAAAACAACTTTATATCGAAGGAGTACCTTTGATTTGATGGCCTGCACATGCGCAGTTCGGCGCGAGACAACTGTTAGACCAGATGATGTGTTTCTATGCATGAGCTTAACTAGCCAACGTCGCCATGACATCGTCTACAGGTGTGATCTGGGATTTCTATTGGAGAAGCAATTTTAGCCTGTCTTCATACTGTGCTGTCTTTGGTGTAATGGTTTGCTACTTTATCTGTGAAATACAATCAATGGGAGCATGATAGACTCCTATCTGTTCTATGTCCTCTGTTGACAGCTAAAGGGAAGCAAGTTTAACCCCATCTCTAGTTACATAATGTGTCCCCTTTGTGGGCCAAATCATCCTCATTTAACTAGTGACGTACGGTCATAAGGTCCTTCTCATGTCCTTTTCATGTTGTCGTCAAGCGCGTTGACAAAGGGACTGTGAACAGAGCTTGTTTGTAGCTGAACACATTGATTGGTTAGCAGTAAGCCTGTTATATTTGGACAGGGAAGTGTGTTGCTGCACGGTGTACCCACCATAACAAAGACACATTTCCATGGATACAAAAATATGTGGTGAGGTAATTGAAAAGTCACACTGACCAAACATTCATCATTAGTGGACGCCCTCTGCTTTTCCTGAATAGCCCTGTTGATGCAGCAAGCATCCCCAACATCATAACTATGTAAGAAGATGTACAACCCACTGGGCACACACTGGTTGAATCAACGTTGTTTCAACCTCATTTTTCGACATATTGTGACATGGAATCAATGTGAAAAATACATTGGATTTGAAAAAAAAAGTCATCAACAAGTACTGTTTTCATTTAATTTCAACCAGCGTTGGGCCCTCAGATCCTCAGCTCTTACTGCTGCACCATTGAGAGCATCTTGATTGGCTGCATCACTGCTTGGTATGGCATCCAACCGCAATGCGCTACAGAGAGTAGTGCGTACGGCCCAAAGGGTCCGAGCCACCTGCCATCCATGACCTCTATACCAGGCGGTGTCAGAGGAAGGCCCAAAAAATGGTCAAAGACTCCAGCCACCCAAGTCATAGACTGTTCTCTCTGCTACGGCACGTGGTACCGGAGCACCAAGTCTGGGACCAAAAAAGCACCTGAACAGCTTCTACCCCCAAGCCATAAGACTGCTGAAAATTTCATCAAATGCCTACCCTGACAATTTACATTGACCACCTTTATTATTTATTTATTGACCTTAATTTGGGTGGCAGGTAGCCTAGTGGTTAGAGTGTTGTGCCAGTAACCGAAAGGTTTCTAGATCGACAAGGTCAAAATATGTTGTTCTGCCCATGAACAAGGCAGTTAACCCACTCTTCCTAGGCTGTCATTGTAAATAAGAATCTTAACTGACTTGCCTAGTTAAATAAAGATTAAATTAAATAATTGTTGTGCACACTCACTAGACTCTACCCACACACTCAAACATACTACACTGACACTCCAACACACACACATGCACTGATGCTACTCTGTTTACTATATATCCTGATCGCCTAGTCACTTTTAACCCTACTCACATGTACATACTTGTCACGTCCTGGCCATAGATAGCCCTATGGTGGTTTTGGTCAGGACGTGACTAGGGGGGGTTATGGTTTCTATTTGTTGTATTTCTATGTGTTGTTGTGTGTATGGTTCCCAATTAGAGGCAGCTGATTGTCGTTGCCTCTAATTGGGGATCATACTTAAGTTGTTCCTTTTTCCACCTGTGTTTGTTGGTTATTGTTTCTGGTTAGTGCCTGTGTGCTACGCATAGTGTCCGAGTTCTTTATTGTTTTGTTGTATGTTTCACAATTAAAAGAATGTGGAACTCTATGCACGCTGCGCCTTGGTCTACTTCTTTCGACGATCGTGACAATACTGCATGACCTCAACTACCTCGTACCCCTGCACATTGACTCGGTACCGGTACACCTTGTATAAAGCCACGTTATTATTTTTATTGTGTTACTATTTCCTTTTTTTATTTAGCAAATGTTTGTCAATTCTTTTTACTCTGGGAATGGGCTTGTAAGTAAGCATTTCACTGTAAAGTCTAAACCTGTTGCATTCAATAACATTTGATTGAAGAAAGGTTAGAGGAGTTACTTTATCCTATTCAATGTTATTTAGGTAGTCTACGCAAATAGGTATGGAAGCTGATCAATGTCTTGTTGACGTGTTGACGGGATAGCTCAGCTGAACTGAACAGAGTACATACTGTAGCGATAGGATGTTAGACTTATTCTCAATTAAGTGCATTACCCCTCATATACCAGTAGGAGCCACTGTTAGGGCAGAAATCATTGGACTGTGGCTTCACATTTTACTTCAATCTCTTTATTTAGTTGATGGCATGACATTGAAACAATGACGTTGTTTCAAACATACCATTTTATTATATCTACATTGAAACAAGGTCAAATAACATACAGTATGTCAATTCAACATAATTTCTAGGTCACATTTTCATGGCAATTTCAACAAATATGTACTGTAGTTCTGATTTATTAATTTGATATAACAACCTGTCAATGTATTTACGTTTTAACCTAATAGTTCTGTGGAAAACAGAATGTGTACACTAACCATTACTGATTATGTCTAAAGCATATTCAAAGTGATTTCTTGAGAGATTGATTTCCCTTGGTAATGTCAACAAAGGAGTTGATTATTGACTTCAGGAAGCAGAGGGAACATAACCTGATCCCCCCCAAAATAAAAATGATTGCCCTGGAGGGGATGGCTGCTGTTTTATTGGCTCTTAAACAACCGTGCTGTTTTATTAGTTTTTTTCACATTGCTTGAAACTTATTTTGTACATAATGTTGCTGCTACCGTCTCTTATGACCAAAAAGAGCTTCTGGACATCGGAACAGCAATTACTCACCTCGAATTGGACAAATAATTTTTCTTTAATGAGTCGGACGGGAAGGATATACTCCAAACATCCGAACAGGCCCTCATCCCCGCCATTTGCTGGATAAAGAAACTGAGATTTTGTGGAAAGAGATCAGGGAGATCAGCCTTGTGAGGATCAGGCGACGAGTGGCTAATCTGCCTTTGCCATCAGTACTGTTAGCTAACGTTCAATTGCTGGAAAATAAATGGGACAAACTGAAAGCACGTATATCCTACCAACGGGACATTAAAAACTGTAAAATCGTATGTTTCACCGAGTCGTGGCTGAATGACGACATTAATAACATGCAGCTGGCGGGTTATACACTCTATCAGCAGGATAGAACAGCAGCCTCTGGTAAGACATGGGGCGGGGGCCTATGCATATTTGTAAACAAAAGCTGGTGCACGATATCTAAGGAAGTCTCAAGGTTTTGCTCACCTGAGGTAGAGTATCTCATGGTAAGCTGTAGACCACACTATCTACCTAGAGAGTTTATCTGTATTTTTCGTAGCTGTCTGCATACCACCACAGACCGATGCTCGCACTAAAACCTCACTCAATGAGCTGTATACCGCCATAAGTAAACAGGAAAACGCTCATCCAGAGGCAGCGCTCCTAGTACTTTAATGCAGGGAAACTTTAAATCAGTTTTACCTAATTTCTACCAGCATGTTAAATGTGCAACCAGAGGGAAAAAAACTCAAGACCACCTTCACTCCACAAACAGGCACGTACAAAGCTCTCCCTCGCCCTCCATTTGGAAAATCTGACCATAATTCTATCCTCCTGATTCCTGCTAAAAAGCAAAAATTAAAGCAGGAAGCACCAGTGACTCGGTCTATAAAAAAGTGGTCAGATGAAGCAGATGCTAAACTAGAGGACTGTTTTGCTAGCACAAACTGGAATATGTTCCGGTATACTTCCGATGGCATTGAGGAGTACACCACATCAGTCACTGGCTTTATCAATAAGTGCATCGATGACGTCGTCCCCACAGTGACTGTATGTACATACCACAACCAGAAGCCATGGATTACAGGCACTGAGCTAAAAGGTAGAGCTACCGCTTTCTAGGAGTGGGACTCTAACCCAGAAGCTTATAAGAAAACCCGCTATTCCCTCCAACAAACCATCAAACAGACAAAGCATCAATACAGGACTAAGATCGAATCGTACCACACAGGCTCCGACGCTCGTCGGATATGGCAGGGTTTTCAAACTATTACAGACTAACAGATCCACAGATGATGCAATCTCTATTGTACTCCACACTGCCCTTTCCCACCTGGACAAAAGGAACACCTATGTGAGAATGCTAAGAGCCATTTACTTTATGTTAATATTCTTATATTGTATTATTTTTTATAGTTGTATTGACAAGAAGGAACCTGCAAGTAAGCATATCCTGTTGGGTGGTGAGTATACCATGTGTATTCCATACATACGACTCATAAAACTTGAAACTTGGGTAGCGGCTGCAAGTTGGAGAGAGGGGTAGTTGATCAGACTAGGGTTGATCTCTCAGTAAATTAGTCAGACAGTATTATGTGTGGGTGAAGCATCAGCTCAGAACTGACACCAACCTCAGAGCAGAGTGAGAACCGTTGTGAAGCTCAGGGTGTTGTTGTCTGCTCCTTATCTATTCTCTGTCTGCAGAGAGAGGCACCGGGCAGATTTAAACAGACAGGGAGAAGTGTCTGAATAATCAGAGACATGTTTATTTTATATCCAATCTTCCAGTCCATTTCAAAATGCACCAAACGATGTCAGAGCTAAGGCTGCAAGAGAAGAATGACTAACGAGGTCCAATAATGAGGAAATTGGGAGGTGGTAAAATGAAAGACAACCTGAATGTACTTTTCCTCATCTGACCATTATAGTCTGAAGTTGAAGTAAAACTCTTCGGTTCTTTTAATGGTCATCCTAAAAGACACATGCACGCATGTTTGAGGCCACACATGTCTTGTTTACTCTCTCTCGTCTTTGCTGCCATCCAAACGTATTTTCTCGCTTTTAGTCTAATCTTGACTAAACTACCTACTAGCGACTAGCCATCTCATTGAGTCTAAGAATCCATTAAACCTCCCCCAAAGTAAACGTAATAAGCAACATCATCCACTTCCAGAGGAGACAGAGGCGAAAGGGTGGCAAAGTGCCTTTTCTCTGGCATGGGTCACAGTACTGTACCGGCGGCAGCCTATTAGAGGATCTGTAGCAGTGAAAGAAGGGGAGGAACAACATTAAACAAGGTATCCTCTTTAGATACAACTATACTAAGTATATTCACATCACCAAATATTTGATTAAAACACACTGTTCTGCAATGAAGGTCTACAGTAGCCTAAACGTGTAACGGATTCGCAGGGAGTCAAGAAGCAGGTGCAGAAGGTGAGTTTAATAATACAAATAAACAAGATAATGCAAAACAGAAGAAGCTCACTGAACGTAACCAAAACCAATACTGCCGGATGACTGAGGCAACCGAGGGCTATATGAAGGGAGAGACACGTTACAGTGTCTATGGACAGATGTGACCAAGGCCACTGAGGCAATGGAGGGAGAGGTAGCTTCCCCTGCTGGAGCGTGCCGGGGAGATTTGGATTGAGTCCAGCGCCAAAGTGGGCCACCAGTATTTATCGGAAAGGGATTGGATAGTGCGGGTGATACCTGGGTGTCCAGCGGTGAGGGATGTGTGTGCCCAGGTCAACAGCCGATCTCTCACCCCCGTGGGGACGTACATGCACTCTGGATGGCAAGTGGCAGGTTCCCTCTCCAGAGCCTGGTGGATGTACACATCTACGGCCCAAAACACAGGGTCAGCGATACGGGAGGACCGATTGATGGGCTGGAGGACACTCACAGGACCCTCCCCCGACGTGGAACCACAGGGCGCGGGAAAGCAGGTTTTCCGGCATCCTGGTCCCCAGATGGTGATTCTCATCTTTGACCAGGAGATGGTGGGGTTATGAAGTTGGAGCCACGGGAGGCCGAGGATGACTTTATGTATGGGTGCAGTGATGATGAGGAAGGGAAGGCTTTCCTGATGCTTGGGTCCTACGGTAAGGGTGAGTGGTGCTGTGACGTGCGCAAATCTGCCGGATGCCAGTGGTCACGTATTCAGGTCTTGGACAGGAAAAGGAGAGGAGAGTGGGTATGAAGTTAAGTTCAGGGAGAAGGCGAGTTTCTGGTCGATAAAGTTCCCTGCAGCACCGGAGTCCACTAGAGATGTAGAAAAACATTTGAGGGACAGCCAGCCAGTGAAATGGGAACCAGAAAATGTTTGGCAGAGAGCGATGATAATGGAAAACTCACGGCTGATTGGAAACAGCTGATGAATGCTGCCATGGGGGATTTCTGACAAACAGTTTTAGTGAATACTTTTAATTATCTGATTATTTCATTTATTTAATATCTAGTATTTTATATCCAGTTTTTATTATATATTTTGGATCCAGCGACACGGATAGCCACAGTGCTGGGGCGGCTAGCGTCTCCACCCGGCACTTCTCCCCAGCCAATTTCTGCGGCTCCTGTCGCTGATCAGAGATACGGTAGCAGGGGTTTCTGACCGGCGCTCATCATTGGAAGCTCAATGGTAAGGAACATAAGGTGAAATAAAATAAAAATCTCCTTTCCAGGGATTATAACCCTATGCTATCCGGGTGCAAAAGTTAAGTATATCACTACACTACTTCCTAAAGCCATAAGCCAAAATCCACAGACGGATACTGTTATAGTACATGTAGGATTTAATGACACTAAGTTGGCCAGCTCTGAACTGCTTTAAAGTGACTCAATGGAACTAATTGCAAAAATGGAGATACCTAAACAAGCGTCCCATTATATAGGGTCTCATACCCACGGTGAGACGTGGATAGGGTAGATTCAGTAGGTTGCTATCACTTCAGGTCTGGCTAAAGATTTATTGTAACTCTGTCAATGTTGTCTTTATTGATCACTTTTACACTTTTAGGAAAGAGAAAAGATTCTACAAAGAAGATTCACCCAAACTGTCTCGGGGCTTATACATTGCAAGGCCATTTTGAGGCGGCTCTGAGAGACTGACTGGGATGTAACACACCTTTTACCCAGGTTATCCCAACTATCATCTCACATCAAACTGTTTCTGATGTTAAATACTCTACTCCAGTCAAGGAAATCTACATTTGCTACATTATTAGGATCGGACCATTTCCGCCTAAAATACCCAAATCTAACTGTAGCCTGTAGCTCAGGACATTTCGATGAAACATGGTGAAGCCCCAAAATTGCCCTCCCTTGAAGCCTGTGTTTCAGACATAAGGAAGTGGATGGCAGAAAATTTTCTACTTTTAAACTCTGATAAAACAGAGATGCTAGTCCTAGGTCCCAAGAAACAAAGAGATCTTCTGTTGAATCTGACAATTAATCTTGATGGTTGTACAGTCGTCTCAAATAAAACTGTGAAGGACCTCAGCGTTACTCTGGACCCTGATCTCTCTTTTGTGAACATATCAAGACTGTTTCAAGGACAGCTTTTTTCCATTTACGTAACATTGTAAAAATTAGAAACTTTCTGTCCAAAAATGATGCAGAAAAAGTTAATCCATGCATTTGTAACTTCTAGGTTAGACTACTGCAATGCTTTATTTTCGGCTATCCGGATAAAGCACTAAATAAACTTCAGTTAGTGCTTAACACGGCTGCTAGAATCTTGACTAGAACCCCAAAATTTGATCATATTACTCCAGTACTAGCCTCTCTACACTGGCTTCCTGTTAAGGCAAGGGCTGATTTCAAGGTTTTACTGCTAACCTACAAAGCATTACATGGGCTTGCTCCTACCTATCTTTCTGATTTGGTCCTGCCGTACATACCTACACGTGCGCTCTACGGTCACAAGACGCATGAGCCTCCTTACTGTCCCTAAAATTTCTAAGCAAACAGCTGGAGGCAGGGCTTTTTCCTATAGAGCTCCATTTTTATGGAATAGTCTGCCTATCCATGTGAGAGACGCAGACTCGGTCTCAACCTTTAAGTCTTTATTGAAGACTCATCTCTTCAGTAGGTCTTATGACTGAGTGTAGTCTGGCCCAGGAGTGTGAAGGTGAACGGAAAGGCACTGGAGCAACGAACCACCCTTGCTGTCTTTTGCCTGGCCGGTTCCCTCCACTGGGATTCTCTGCCTCTAACCCTATTACAGGGGCTGAGTCACTGGCTTCTGGTGCCGTGGCGAGAGATCTTGTGGGCTATACTCGGCCTTGTCTCAGGATGGTAAGTTGGTGGTTGAAGATATCCCTCTAGTGGTGTGGGGGCTGTGCTTGGCAGAGTGGGTGGGGTTATATCCTGCCTGTTTGGCCCTGTCCGGGGTTTCGTCGGACGGGGCCACAGTGTCTCCCGACCCCTCCTGTCTCACCCCCAGTATTTATGCTGCAGTAGTTTATGTGTCGGGGTGCTAGGGTCCGTCTGTTATATCTGGAGTATTTCTTCTCTTATCTGGTGTCCTGTGCGAATTTAAGTATGCTCGCTCTAATTATCTCTCTCTTTCTTTTTTCTTCTTCTCTCTCTCTCTCTCTCTCTCTCTCTCTCGGAGGACCTGAGCATTAGGACCATTCCTCAAGGCCTACCCGGATGTCCCGAGTCCACCTGGCCGTGCTGCTTCTCCAGTTACAACTGTTCTGCCTGTTTTATGAACATTTTAAAATCTTGTCCATGTTCTGTTATAATCTGCACCCGGCACAGCCAGAAGAGGACTGGCCACCCCTCACAGCCTGGTTCCTCTCTAGGTTTCTTCCTAGGTTTTGGCCTTCTAGGGAGTTTTTCCTAGCCACCGTGCTTTTACACCTGCATTGCTTGCTGTTTGGGGTTTTAGGCTGGGTTTCTGTACAGCACTCTGTGACATCAGCTGATGTAAGGGGGGCTTTATAAATAAATTTGATTTGATTTGATTTGATTTGAAGCAAGGATATGCATATTCTTGATACCATTTGAAAGGAAACACTTTGAAGTTTGTGGAAATGTGACAGTAATGTAGAATATAACACATTAGATCTGGTAAAAGATAATACAAAATTCAAACGTTTATTTATTTTTTTAAAAGAGAAGAGAAGGGCTATACGCAGCCGTGTGTGTGCAAAGTTTCAGACTGATCCAGTGAAGAATTACATAACTACACAATATGTTGTATCAAGTCTGCCAGGAGTTTACCCAAATGTGCCGAATTGGTAAATTTATACATTTTCACACACACACAGGAATGTCATATATGATGGATCATTAGCTTCCCTACAGACAATACACTAACCTTCAGACATCTAGATGGCCGCGCGGGGTGGGTGTTGAGCCAGAGACAGCAGTGGGGTCAAACTGTAGACCCCAGTTCCTACATTTTAATATAAAAATTGATTTTATCAAACAAAACTACGCTGCATTTTATCTCTGGGACCCTCAGGATGGCAAATCAGAACAAGCAATTTTTTGCTGTAATAGCTACTGTAAATTGGACACTCCAGTTAGCTGAACAAGAATTTAAGCTTTCATGTCTATGTCCCGGAAAATTGGCTATTGTTTACTGAGTCATTCTAGTCACATTATCGCATATTGAGCAACAACTGTCCCGGTTTAGGGACACCGATCCCGTAGAGGTTAATTTCAATAGGGTTTAAACAGCAGGCACATCAGGGCAAGCTTTGATAACCTTATTTCCTATGCAATCTCCTGACTTACT
Source organism: Brachymystax lenok tsinlingensis (assembly GCA_030435695.1). Classification (NCBI taxonomy): domain Eukaryota; kingdom Metazoa; phylum Chordata; class Actinopteri; order Salmoniformes; family Salmonidae; genus Brachymystax; species Brachymystax lenok. Next base: position 45,733,687 of record CM059795.1, on the reverse strand, counting down.
TAAGGATCAAGATTTTAATGACCTGGTTAGGGTAAATATGGACACCGCTGCTGTTTTTAAGTCTCGCAAAGGTCTGGGTTTGTTACATTAAAATGTGCGAAGATGGACTTTATCGATATCTGGATGCATGACACGCACAAAGACATTCTTGTTTTATCAGAGACTTTGTTAAATGATTCAATCATGGATAAGGACATTGACTTTGCTAATTACAACATTTTTAGATGATAGGAGGAGAAAAGGTGGAGGTGTGGTGATGTATGTACTGTTTTAGCATAATGTGCTCTTAATATCTGTCACGACTTCCGCCGAAGTCGGTGCCTCTCCTTGTTCGGGCGGTGTTCGGCGGTCGGCGTCACCGGTCTTCTAGCCATCATCGACCCATTTTTCATTTTCCATTTGTTTTGTCTTGTCTTCCCACACACCTGGTTTCAATTCCATTCATTACATGTTGTGTATTTAACCCTCTGTTTCCCACATGTCCTTGTCAGGAATTGTTTATTGTAAGTGCTTGTGCACGTTTCTTCTGGTGCGCGTCTGGTTTTGTACCCATAGTTTGTACTTGTTTATTTATGCCGTTGGGTTTTTGTTTATTAAACTGCTCCGGCTATTACCAAGTTCTGTTCTCCTGCGTCTGACTTCCCTGCCACCGATTACGCACTCCTTACAATATCACTATACCCCAGAAATGTGAAATCCTGGTTTTAGATGTGACCATGAGCCAAAACGTGCATGTATTTGGTGCTGGAGTGTATAGGCCTCCTGCTGCTTTAGTTGATGTGATTAATATCAGAACTAAGCATTCAAAACCTTTTCTATCATCTGAACTGGTGGTTTTAGGCGACTTTAACCTGGACTGGCTGACACCTATCTCAGATAACTTTCAGAACATTTGTCTTGATCTTTTCTGTTACTACATGATTACATATGTGTTATAGTTTATAGTTTTGATGTCTTCACTATTATTCTACATTGTAGAAAATAATACAAATAAAGAAAAACCCTTGAGTAGGTGTGTCCAAACTTTTAGGTCATGTAGAGATTAAGGGCAGATATTCAGAAGGATGCAGAAGGTTCTGGTGCAAAGGTGTCCAAATGTATTTTCAGTGTTCATTAGTGATAGCCGGGGTTTAATATTTACAAGACAAATGGATAGACAATACACTGACTTCTCAAACAAAATAGCAAACTGCAGTGTAAGCCTAAAACATGCTTAAATAAAGCCAATTTATGCTTGATTTGAAAATGTGGTCGGAGAATCCGTACGGAGGGTGTGACGCAATTGCGGAGCCTCCGGAGACATGGAGAGGCCAAATCACCCTCGGTACCGCAGCGCCACCTTAAAAAAAAAGATTGCAACTGGGGTAAAAGTGTAGTAACTGAGGTCAACTATGATATTTTTGACGCAGTAATTGCAAAATAACTGCAGCGTTAGACAGCAAAATTACTGCAGTTAGACTGCAAATGACTGCAGTTAAAATGCAAATTACTGCAGTTGGACTGCAAATTACTGCAGTTAAAATGCAAATTACTGCAGTTAGACTGCAAATTACTGCAGTTAAAATGCAAATGACTGCAGTTAGACTAAAAGTTACTGCAGTTAAAATGCAAATTACTGCAGTTCGACTGCAAATTACTGCGGTAAGAAAATATGTGATATTTTGGACGCAGTATTTGGAACATACTGCAGTCTGACTACAATTTTTCTTGTAAGGGCTGTGCGCCTCCCAAATTTTTTAACAATATGGAGGGCTCCGCAAGACAAACTCACTTCCTTGGCAACTTCCTTCACAGCTCTGCGCTGCTCCATGAAGCGCAACAGGTATGAATGCCCAGACTTCTGCAGAGGCCGTATCACCGTAAATGCTGCACGGCTAATGCAGACATCAAATTGACCATGTAGCGCCTTTTACCCTGTAGCTTCCATAGCTATTAGATGTTAGGGGTGTATCTGGTTCCAGCAGCCTACTCTATCGTCAAACCTAATCTTCCCAGAAACCCAAAACAGGTGTTTATGTCCTCTAAACCCCTCACAATTGGCATCATTGTGAGTGCAGAGTGCAGCTGAATTCTTTTTTGGTACCTGTGACTTCACAGCTGAAGCCTTAAAAGTAATCCTTTCTACGAATTTTCCACCCTCACAAGTCTCTGAGACTGCGTAGAAGTCCGATTTCTTTTGGTTGTGAAATTTTTTCTCCAGTTCACTACCCGTACAGTAGATGGCGGTATGCACATAACATTTGAGGGATCGCCATTATACCAGAGAAGAAGAAGAGGCATTGGCACCCATCAGGCCCAGCGGCTTCTTGTGGTCTGTGCTGTCTCAGATTTTTTTCTCGGTCTTGTTTTAACACAGATGGCCGCAGAGGTAGCCAGCTGCCCTTCCCATATGGCCCCTTTTCTCTGAGGGGGTTGAGGAAGGAGATTAGTTATTTACTTAAGAAATAGTTTTTCTTACTGCTTTCCCTGGCTTGTCTCTGTCTCAGTGCAGTTGTCCTTTGTGGATAATGGTTAGCCTGTTATTGTGCCTGTATGATGATATCTACATCAAAACCTTACACTTCTGATGAAATTCCAAGAGAACCTTACAAGAAACAACAAAAAAGGAAGCTATACTGTTAGCGGCACACTGACGTTGGTTTCCCTGGTGCCGTTAAATCCGTATCGGCAGTTGGGCTCAGCTCAACAGCTAGGGTAGCTCGCTGTGTAGCGAATTTAGAAGGGGTGAGTGTAAAGGCGTGCTGTAACCTCACTCCACAGCTAGCTTGAAATTTTGAGTTTCCTTTTGTATAGCTCAAACGATTGGTACGTTGTCAAGGACGGTCAAGTGTGTTTGTGAGCAGAGGATCACTGGTTTCAGGCCATTGGGGACAGGGACAGTGGAGGAAGATATACTGTGAGCAGCACATTTCAGTTGCAGGCCCTGTGTTTCTCTGTTTGCTGATTAAGGAAGAGCAGGTACTGGGCTGCAGGCCTTTTGTGTCTGCCTGGAGCCAGAGTGTCAAACTTAATCTGACACATTTGAAAAGCAAACCCCTCAATGTCAGCGCTCTCTCAATCAAGCTTGATTATTCAATTCCTCAATTTATCCATCAGTGTGAAGGCCCTGGTGTAAGTGAAATGGGTGATTCCTCACGAAATTATAACAAAAAACAAACATGGTTTTGGGGATATTCTTGACATTTAACTCATAGAAGGGTCTTTTGGAGAAAGTATTGTTGACATATACAGTATTTGACATTTGTATCTTAAAGCATAATTGATAATAATTGAAATAATGAACTGAATTTTGAATATTTGTGACATTTTGGCCTTACCCAGGCCTCCTTTAAAACTCCATAATGTTCCATCTGTAGGTGCTACAAAGCAACAATTGGTGTCATATGAAGCTTTACCGCTTGCTCTGTAATATGAGTAGTATTTTGATTTCAATAAAAAATTGTACATTAATTTATGATTATTGACAAATATAAACATGAATTTAAAAACAAAAATAAATTGTTAAATCAAAATACTACTCATATTAGAGAGAAAGCATTAAAATTTCAAAGGACACCAATTTTTTCTTCGTAGCACCTTCAGATGAAACAGCATCAAGTGTTATTCTATTATTATAATTTTTTTTTATTTAACCTTTGTTTAACTAGGCAAGTCAGTTAAGAGCAAACTCTTATTTACAATGACGGCCTACCCCGACGACGCTGGGCCAATTGTGCGCCACCCTTCGGGACTCCCAATCATGGCCGGATGTGATACAGCCTTGATTCAAACCAGGGACTGTAGTGGCACCTCTTGCACTGAGATGCAGTGCCTTAGACTGCTGCACCACTCGGGAGAAGGCATGGGTAAGGCGGCAAGGGTAAGGCCAACATGTCACAAATATACCAACTTCAATCAATTATTTCTCAATTATGCTTTAAGATACAAATGTCAAACATATGTCAACTCTATGGATTAAATGTTGGGAAAATAAGTGTATTTTTTTGTTCTAGTTTCATGAGGAATCGCCCAATTTAGAAGGTTCACTGGGGGGTTGAGGGAAATATCCATACTGGAAAGATTGTCCTGTCAGTCAGGGGCTAGTTGGGAGAATCATTAACGAAAGCAGAGACCAAGAGGTTAATGGGTTTAGTTAGGGTCATTTTAACTTCAGAACACAGTTGGATAGTGTTGGACCCTCAGTCATCTCAGTGTGGTTTCCCAGTCTTGACTTGACTTATTTTCTTTAAATGTTAATGCAAATATAATTAGCTATTGAATCAATAAGCACGCTTGGGAGAGTCTTCCCACTGGGCACACAAGTTTCAAGTTTTAATGTCACGTGCACTAGTACAGTGAAATGCATTTCTTGTTAGCTCTAAACCCAACAATGCTGTAGTCAATAACAATGCATTACTAAAAATAACATAAGGTAGAGCAAAAACACGAGAAATAAAAATATGAAATAAGAAGAACTTGAGAAAGTAAGTAAGCAAAATATATACAGGGCCCGTCAGTTCCAGTACCATATTTACATGTGCAGGGATACTGGAGTGATAGAGGTAGATATGTATAGAGGTAAGGTGACTAGGCCTCAGGATACTGTATATGATAAACAGAGTAGCAGCAGCGTATATGATTGTATGTGAGTGGATGTGTGTGTGTGAAGAGTCAGTATAAATGTATGTGCATATTATGTGTGTGTGAGTAAACGATGAAGTGAGTGTTTGTGTGTGTGTGTTGGTGTCAGTGTGCATGAGTGTGCATAGAGAGAGTGTAAAAATAAAATACAAGGGTCAACTCAGATAGTCCATGTAGCCATTTTCTTAGCTATTTAGCAGTCTTATGGCTTGGGGATAGAAGCTGTTCAGGAGCCTGTTGTTGTCAGACTTGATGCACCGGTACCACCTGCTGTGCGGAAGCAGAGATAAGTCTATGCTTGGGTGGCTGGAGTCTTTAACGATTTTCCTGGAGGTTGGTGTCACCTTAACTGGGGAGGACGGGCTCGTGGTAATGGCTGGAACAGAATGAGTGGAATGGTAATAAACACATGGTTTCCATGGTTTCTATGTGTTTGATGCCATTCCATTAGCTCCGTTCCAGCCATGATTATGAGCCGTCCTCCCCTCAGCAGCCTCCACTGTCCTGGATTGCAGGGAGCTCGGCCCCAGTGATGTACTGGGCTGTCCGCACCACCCTCCGTAGCGCCATGCGATCGATGGCGGTGCTATTGCCATACCAAGCAGTGAGGCAGCCAGTCAAGATGCTCTCAATGGTACAGCTGTAGAACTTCTTGAGGATTTGAGTGCCCATGCCAAACCTTTTCAACCTCCCATGTGTGTGGACCATTTTAAGTCACCGTGGGGACAACGTCGCCGATACATTTTCCAATGAATCGGCGGAGTCTCGAAACATTTTCCAAATCAGCGCTAGCAAAGCAGTTCCTTAGCTTAATCTCTGATTCTGGTGTCCATTTCTCAATGGAGAGTGTCACCCTGGTTGAATCAACATTGTTTCCACGTCATTTCAGTTAAGTTATGTTGTACCAATGTGGAACAGACGTTGAATTGATGTCTATGCCCAGTGGGTTTGGACAACAATAGTGGTTGTGGTTGAAACCACAGGAGGTTGGTGGGACCTTAATTGGGGAGAACGGGCTCGTGTTAATGACTGGAGCAGAATCAGTGGAATGGTATCAAATGCATCAAACACATGGTTTCCAGGTGTTTGATGCCATTCCATTTCCTCTGTTCTGGTCATTATTGTGAGTCGTTCTCCCCTCAAGAGTCTCCTGTGGTTGAAACATTTGGTTTAAGTGCACCACAGCCTCTTTCAATGGCCCCTCAGGGAGGCCTTTAAATGACCTTGTTTTAGATAATATATCTAGTGATTAGGCATGGCGAGGGGACACAAAGCTCCCAAATAATGTTATCACATGGGCAACAGATCATGGTGAGTCTTCCTTCCTCGTGGTAAATAACAAGGTGGTCTGTGCTTTTTCGCTACGATGGGTGAACGTCACATTTGTCATCTGACACTGAAGATAATGTGTTGCCTTTGTGTGTCTTTGATGCTCGTGGCTATGGCTGTGTTTGAATATGATCTTCTCATCGTAAAAAAAACCTCAGTACAGTATCAGCTCTTTTTTACAGACCATGGCAAATAGGCTTACAGCGTGACGCACAATATAAACAGCTAACTTAGCAGATTCATATCTCACTTTATACAATTATCTTTTATTGTTGAGGTCATGCTAATTAATCAAGTTGCAAAATTGGATATTTGGATGCTGTGATATTTTAAACTGATTCATCTGAGATGTAGAATTGTGTGGTCCAAAATTGTGCGCATTGCGGATCTTATAAGAGTTAGGATTAACATTCAGGAGTACTATTGAACAACCTGGCTGTGTGTCATTGATACTGGTAACAGAAATGGGGCAATAATGATGATGAAGCGTCTTTCCTCTCTGGACCTGTCCTGGTGCCAGGCGTGTCCTGCCAACACCAGCCATATGTTTAGAGGGGTGATGTTGGCATGCACAGCCCAGATTGCATGCATTAGCCACATTACTTTTCCTGATAGACATTATCCAGTCAAACGTATGAGTGGCAAAACAGGGTCGATCAACCTCCTTTGTAGATATGTTTCTACTACATTTTTAGGTTGCACCAAACAAACATTGTGGCTTCTTTGAATAATTTATTACTGTTTGTCTTTTAGTTGTGATTAACATATATTTAATTGTGTATTTGTGTCAGGGTAACGTATTGCATAATGACATTGGATACATTATGAGTTAAGATAATTCACTTTTCCCCAATGCAGAACAACATTCAGAATAGTCCTCCTACTGTATTATTAAACTGAGGAAGTTGTTTGAAGATAAGAGACACTATAGTATACAGTGTTTTATAAAATAAATTATTTAAATGCTGAGATAAATTGTAAGCTAAAACAGAACGGGTAAATTATATTATTTTTCACTAATACAATTATTCAGAGAAAGAGATTTTGTCTAAGAAGTACAATTTTTTCTCTCAAAAAGGTAGTGGTCAAAATGATTGACACCAATGTGTTTAACGCCATTCAATGCTTCACTTTACATGTACATTTTAGTCATTTAGCAGACGCTCTTATCCACAGTTTGTTTTATGAGTTGGAGAACACATTGAGAGGAATCTTACACCATTACACCATGGTGTTCTGAATGTATTGTAATGTGCAATGTAAAGCGACCTTGAGCTACAGTGGGGAAAAAAAGTATTTAGTCAGCCACCAATTGTGCAAGTTCTCTCACTTAAAAAGATGAGAGAGGCCTGTAATTTTCATCATAGGTACACTTCAACTATGACAGACAAAATGAGGAAAAGAAATCCAGAAAATCACATTGTAGGATTTTTTATGAATTTATTTGCAAATTATGGTGGAAAATAAGTATTTGGTCAATAACAAAAGTTTATCTCAATACTTTGTTATATACCCTTTGTTGGCAATGACAGAGGTCAAACGTTTTCTGTAAGTCTTCACAAGGTTTTCACACACTGTTGCTGGTATTTTGGCCCATTCCTCCATGCAGATCTCCTTTAGAGCAGTTATGTTTTGGGGCTATCGCTGGGCAACACGGACTTTCAACTCCCTCCAAAGATTTTCTATGGGGTTGAGATCTGGAGACTGGCTAGGCCACTCCAGGACCTTGAAATGCTTCTTCTGAAGCCACTCCTTCGTTGCCAGGCGGTGTGTTTGGGATCATTGTCATGCTGAAAGACCCAGCCACGTTTCATCTTCAATGCCCTTGCTGATGGAAGGAGGTTTTCACTCAAAATCTCACGATACATGGCCCCATTCATTCTTTCCTTTACACGGATCAGTCGTCCTGGTCCCTTTGCAGAAAAACAGCCCCAAAGCATGATGTTTCCACCCCATGCTTCACAGTAGGTATGGTGTTCTTTGGATGCAACTCAGCATTCTTTGTCCTCCAAACACGACGAGTTGAGTTTTTACCAAAAAGTTATATTTTGGTTTCATCTGACATTCTCCCAATCCTCATCTGGATCATCCAAATGCTCTCTAGCAAACTTTACACTTGCCTGAACATGTACTGGCTTAAGCAGGGGGACACGTCTGGCACTGCAGGATTTGAGTCCCTGGCGGCGTAGTGTGTTACTGATGGTAGGCTTTGTTACTTTGGTCCCAGCTCTCTGCAGGTCATTCACTAGGTCCCCGTGTGGTTCTGGGATTTTTGCTCACCGTTCTTGTGATCATTTTGACCCCACGGGTGAGATCTTGCGTGGAGCCCCAGATCAAGGAAGATTATCAGTGGTCTTGTATGTCTTCCATTTCCTAATAATTGCTCCCACAGTTGATTTCTTCAAACCAAGCTGCTTACCTATTGCAGATTCAGTCTTCCCAACCTGGTGCAGGTCTACAATTTTGTTTCTGGTGTCCTTTGACAGCTCTTTGGTCTTGGCCATAGTGGAGTTTGGAGTGTGACTGTTTGAGGTTGTGGACAGGTGTCTTTTATACTGATAACAAGTTCAAACAGGTGCCATTAATACAGGTAATGAGTGGAGGACAGAGGAGCCTCTTAAAGAAGAAGTTACAGGTCTGTGAGAGCCAGAAATCTTGCTTGTTTGTATGTGACCAAATACTTATTTTCCACCATAATTTGCAAATAAATTCATAAAGAATCCTACAATGTGATTTTCTGGATTTTTTTTCCTCATTTTGTCTTTCATAGTTCAAGTGTACCTATGATGAACATTACAGGCCTCTCTCATCTTTTTAAGTGAGAGAACTTGCACAATTGGTGGCTGACTAAATACTTTTTTTCCCCATTGTATGGAAAGGCGCTATATAAATAAAACTTCTTCTTCTTCTTCTTCTTCTATTTCTCCAAACAGAATCTTTCCAGATCCTTGATATCAATTGTCTGCACGTATGGACTGCCCTCTTCCATATAAACCACATGTTTTCAATGGGTTTCTAGTCTGGAGACTGAGAAGGCTATTGCAAAATGTTGATTTTGTGGCCAATTGACAATTTCTTTGTGGATTTTAAACCCTCCCTTTTTGAGAAAAAAAAGTGTCTTTCTCGTATTGGTATAAAATACATTTCAAATATGTTTTCTTGCAATATAGAGTGCCTTCAGAAAGTATTCATACCCTTTGACTTATTCCTCATTTTGTTGTGTTACAGCCTGAATTAAAAAGGGATAACGTTTATTTTTCCCATCTACACACAGTACCCAATAATGACAAAGTGAAAACATTACATTTAGAAAGTTTTGCAAATTTCTAGAAAATGAAATACAGAAATATCTCATTTACTTAAGTATTCACAGCCCTTAGTCAATACTTTGTTGAAGCCCCTATGGCAGTGATTACAGCTGTGAGTCTTTCTAGATACGTCTCTAAGAGCTTTCCACACCTGGATTGTGCAACATTTGCACATTATTCTTTTCAAAATCATTCAAGCTCTGTCAAATTGGTTGTTGATCATTGCTAGCCAACTATTATCAGGTCTTGCCATGTATTTTCAAGTAGATTTAAGTCAAAACTGTAACTCAGGCCACTCAGGAACATTCACTGTCTTCTTGGTAAGCAACTTCACTGTAGATTTGGCCTCGTGTTTTAGGTTGTTGTCCTGCTGAAATCTGAATTAATCTCCCAGTGTCTGGTGGAAAGCAAAACCAGGTTCTCCTCTAGGGTTTTGCCTGTGCTTAGCTCTATTCCGTTTCTTTTTTTTGTTGTGAAAAACTCCCCAGTCCTTAATGATTACAAGCATACCCATAACATGATGCAGCCACCACTATACTTGAAAATATGTAACTCAGTAATGTGTTGTATTGGATTTTCCCCAAACATAACACTTTGTATTCAGGACATTTTTTTTTTCAGTATTACTTTATTGCCTTGTTGTTGTCATGAATATCTTCTCTGGGGATTGACCAAGACGCAGCGATGTAACCGGAATACATATTTATTAAAGGACGGGACAGAAACAAAACAATAAACGAAGAACGAGACGTGAGCCCTAACGATAAATCCTAAACTGAACACAGAAATCTAAACCTAAACACGAATGGCGAAACCTAACTAGACATGACTGGCGAAACCTAACTAGACATGACTGGCCAAACCTAACTAGACACGAAAGACAGGAACCCGACTGAACATGATAAGCATGACATAAACAATAACCCACGAAACTAAAGTGCAACTCCCAAACATATATATGGTTCCCAATTAGAGACAACGAGACTCAGCTGCCTCTAATTGGGAACCATTATCCCAACATAGAAATAGACACCCTAGAACACACAAACCCTACACCAAAACGAAACCAACACGCTCCAGCCTGTCATCTCAGGCCTGGGCGTTACAGTTGTAAACAGGATGCATGTTTTGGAATATTTTTATTCTGTACAGGCTTCCTTCTTTTAAATCTGTCAATTAGGTTAGTATTGTGGAGTAACTATAATGTTGTTGATCCATTCTCAGTTTTCTCCTATCACAGCCATTAAAATCTGTAAATGTTTAAAATTCACCATTGCCTCATGGTGAAATCACTGAGCAGTTTGCTTCCTCTCCGGCAACTGAGTTAGGAAGGACGCCTGTATCTTTGTAGTGACTAGGTGTATTGATACGCCATCCAAAGTGTAATTAATAACTTCACCATGCTCAAAGGGATATTCAATGTCTGCTTTTTTATTTTTACCAATATGTGCCCTTCTTTGCAAGGCATTGGAAAACCTCCCTGGTCTTTGTGGATGAATCTGTGTTTGAAATTCACTGTGCAACTGAGGGACCTTACAGATAATTGCATGTGTGGGGTACAGAGTTGACGTAGTCATATTATGTTAAACACTATTATTGCACAGAGTGATTCCATGGAACTTATTATGTGACTTGTTAATTAAGCACATTTTTACTCCTGAACTTATTTAGGCTTGCCATAACAAAGGGGTTGAATACTTATTGACTCAAAACATTTCAGCTTTTAATTTTTAACTAACTGGCCTACACACACTGGAATGATTATTATTATTTTTTTGTAAAAAATAGCCACAAACGTTGTGATTCCACTCTGACTTTATGGGGTATTGTGTGTAGGCCAGCGACAATAAAAAAAATAAAAAATAAATATCGATTTTAAATTCAGGCTGAAATGCAACAAAATTTGGAAAAAGTAAAGTGGTGTGAATCTTTCTGAAGGCACTGTAGCTCAGTATTTGAATTGTTTATACAGTAATCTTTATCAAGGGTGTCAATCAATTCTGACACCACCTAATGTGTACAATTTAAATCTACAGTATACACAATTTCACTATTTCTTCTACAGCCATGCAGGCAGGACGCCGTTTTACAGCAGACACGTCCCACAGCCCAGTGTTAACCACCAGATGAGGCTGATAAAAACCAAAGTACAGCTCTGACACGGGACACCCACCCTCATCATCAGGGGTGTGGTGGGTGAGTAAACCATAACCGCCTCTACAATGTCATATGTTTAAATAGGGGATCGCACACAGCCAATAAAAAGCCAAGCCAACAGGCCTTATTGACTTCCTGTAGTCAGTGTGAATGTGTGTGTTTTGATTGTCAGGGGAGGACAGTTATTATTCTGACTTGCCTCCTCCCACATACTCAGGGTGGTAGAGCATTACATAATACTCTGTAAATAAGGTAGTACAACACCCTGGCAAAAGGAATAGAGAGATATGAACATTTCCAGGCCATATAGATATGAAGAGTTCAAAGTACTTCAGTGGGTTAGTTTGTAGTTGGTACTTTCTGTATGCAGGTATTTATAGTAGTGGTTACTTATAAAGTATAGATCAGGGGATTGGTTTTCCAGAACAACTGTGAGAAGGTCACTCCTGGTGACTTTTTAAAATGACATTCTACTCCAAAATGCATGAAAATGTAATTATGCTGATACCATCTGAAACATAACTGATGCCCGCCACTCTGCACTGTAGGGAGATGATGAGGAACAAGTGGTGGCTGTGCGCTTGTGGCTCTTATTCATGCCACCGTTTGCTCTGTTTGCTACAAATATGTTTTAACTTGTCACTCTGATCTTAAAGGGATAGTGCGAGATTTTGGCGCATTGAGTCCTTTTTCTACTTACCAAGAGTCAGATGAACTCATGGATACCATTTTTATGTCTTTGCATGCATTAAAAGCAGCTGAAGGTAGTTACGCAAGCCATTGACTGGAAGCCTATGGGGACAGCTAGCTGTTTCCATAGCTAGCTGTTTCCATAGGTAGCTGTTCCCATAGCTAGCTTTGTTCCCATAGACTTCCAGTCATTGCACTAACACAATGCTAATTAGAAACTTCCTTCAAACGGCACGCAGAGACATCTGACTCTGGGTAAGTAGAAAAAGGGCTTAATTGCCAAAATCTCGCACTATTCCTTAAAATCGCATCTTAGCAGAAATATATATATATATACAGTACATATATACACTGGGTGTACAAAACATTAGGAACTCCTTCCTAATATTGAGTTGCACCCCCTTTTGCCCTCAATTTGTCGGGGCATGGACTCCACAAGGTGTTGAAAGCATTCTACAGGGATTCTAGCCCATGTTGACTCCAATGCTTCCCACAGTTGTGTCAAGTTGGCTGGACATCCTTTGGGTAGGGGACCATTCTTGATACACATGGGAAACTGTTGAGCATGAAAAACCCAGCAGCGTTGCAGTTCTTGACACACTCAAACCATTGCGCCTACTGGTAAGCTGACATCATATAGGCTATTTGTAACTTGTAAAGTGAACCCTGTGTGTGTGTGTGTGTGTGTGTGTGTGTGTGTGTGTGTGTGTGTGTGTGTGTGTGTGTGTGTGTGTGTGTGTGTGTGTGTGTGTGTGTGTGGTAAGTAAGCCCAACGAAGCTGACTGTAGACTAAAGTCGGCCAGTGAAGTCGGGGGAGGTGCATCTGCAACAGCTGAAAGTCGGACACTTTAGTGGTTTTCCAACAGCAAGGCTGAGATCAACATGGCAGTGTCAACACAACATGCTATTGTGAATTAAAGTTTTTCTGTATGAACGTCAAAATAAACTTTTCTATACCCTTATATCCCACACTCACAAACTGTAAACATGTGTACAATTATTTGATTAGAGCGAGGTCTCCAATATTACTTTCATTTGTATCCCCTGTGGCTTTAGAATCACGGCAAAGTTGGTTCCTGTTTCATTCATGCCTTTGGCCACGTTCGCATGGGTCAAACAAAAACACCCTAATGATTGGTTGACAAATAACGGCTCCCACAATTCAGGTGATGGCTGCATAGTGCGAGCGAGCGTGTCGTGTGTGTGTGTGTGTGACTGTGTTTTACTGTGTGTGTGCGTGTATGTGTGCGCGTGTATGCAATCGAGCATGTCGTGAGTGTACATGTGGACAGTAGTACAGTACGTTTCTTTGTAACAGTGTAATACAAATTGTGAATTAGGCCACCCAAACAACTTTGAGCTTAGCACACACGGTATGGTTGTCAGCCCTTCTTGCGCTGCTGGTAGTAAATAGGCCACTGTTCAAATCAATACGTATTTTCCTGATAGGGTCCCACTGTGTTGCTGCTGAACAGCATACTCTGTACAATGACAGCTCACTGTTGTGTACAGGCCGGACATTATGATTCTAACGGCTTCGTACGCTAATTCCCCTCTGAAAGATGAAACATTTGGGTGAGACGGTTCTGAGCTGGCTGTCCTTTTAGGCTGATATGTGTGGCACCATGCATGCATTCTCAGAGAGCTGAAACATATGGCTCACGTGATAAAACATGACTGCCTACTTTATGTTCTAACCTAGGGGATCGTTTTACCTGGCAGGGAAAAGAAAGGTGTACAGTGCCAGAGCCCTGTGGCGGGGTGGCAGCACTCTGTAAAAGGTCACTGGAGGACTGCCAGCTTGGCTCTTTATATAACACACTAAGCCAATGCTATACTGTCCTCAGCTCAGCAGAGAGTCCTATTGGTTTCTGTAGTCATTCTCCATGGTAGACACCCACCCACTGTAACCCTTCACTCCTCCTGTCCCGTCATTATGCCTTTGAGGAACAAAGGAATGTAACACCCTGGCTGCTGCACATGTTGAGCTCTGGCTGTCCTAATGCAGTACTGTCTTTGACCTGTAGGGGTGGTAGTGGTCATGTACACTTTTAAGGAAAGGGGGATACCTAGTCAGTTGTACAACTGAATGCGTTCAATTGAAATGTGTCTTATGCATTTAACCCAACTCCTCTGCCATAATCGACATCTACGTCTTTAGCGCCTGGGGAACAGTGGGTAAAGTGCCTTGCTCAGAACAACAGATTTTTACCTTGTCAGCTCAGGGATTTGATCCAGCAAACTTTCAGTTACTGGCCCAACACTCTAACCACTAGACTACCTGCCACATTTCTTTGGGCATGCGGCAGGTAGCCGCATGCCCAAATAGGGTCTGTTTGAAGAGACAAAAATAAACAGCTTTATATTATTTTTAAAAACATGTAATGCTAGCTCCATCCTTGTGGCGCAGTCGACTAATGGTTAGAGAACAGAAGATCATGGCTTTTGAATCTCACTGATGCGGTGCCACTATAAAAAATGCCTGAGCAAATGCATTGCCATGTGTCCTATCTGTGCTTGGAGGTCAAAACAGTTAACTCAAACTAGATAAACCCCAAAAACGTATTGAAACATGTTCTCAGAATATTATTTAATTACCTTCAAATAATAATTTCCATTCTCAGAACGTTAACAAAACCTCCCAAGAAAATTTTCAGGGAACCAGTAGGATAAGGACACGGCTAAAGGCTATAAGAACTGGTCGTCTAGTGCGTTTGAAACAGAGAGTAAAAGGAGCAGATTTCTGGGTGTTGAAGAATAGATTCAAGGCGTAGTGTACAGACAAGGGTATGGTAGGATGTGAGTGCAGTGGAGGTAAACCTAGGCATTGAGTGACGATGAGAGAGGTTTTGTCTCTAGAGGCACCAGTTTAGCCAGGTGAGGTCACAGCATTTTTTATTTATTTATTTTATTTCACCTTTATTTAACCAGGTAGGCAAGTTGAGAACAAGTTCTCATTTACAACTGCGACCTGGCCAAGATAAAGCAAAGCAGTTCGACACACAACAACACAGAGTTACACATGGAATAAAACAAACATACAGTCAATAATACAGTAGGAAAAAAAGAAATCTATATACAAAGAGTGCAAATGAGGTAGGATAAGGAAGGTAAGACAATAAATAGGCCATGGTGGCAGAGTAATTACAATATAGCAATTTAACACTGGAATGGTAAAAGAAAACTGTGCAGTAGATGAATGTGCAATGTAGAAAAACTGGGGTGCAAAGGAACAAGATAAATAAATAAATACGGTAGGGGATGAGGTAGTTGGTTGGGCTATTTACAGATGGGCTATAAACAGGTACAGTGGTCTGTACACTGCTCTGACAGCTGGTGCTTAAAGCTGTTGAGGGAGATAAGTGTCTCCAGTTTCAGAGATTTTTGAAGTTCGTTCCAGTCATTGGCAGCAGAGAACTGGAAGGAGAGTCGGCCAAAGGAGGAATTGGCTTTGGGGGTGACCAGTGAGATATACCTGCTGGAGCGTGTGCTACGGGTTGGTGCTGCTAAGGTGACCAGCGAGCTGAGATAAGGTGGGACTTTACCTAGAAGGGACTTGTAAATGACCAGGAGCCAGTGGATATGGCGGCGAGTGTAAAGTGAAGGCCAGCCTACGGAGTGTACAG
Source organism: Brachymystax lenok tsinlingensis (assembly GCA_030435695.1). Taxonomy (NCBI): domain Eukaryota; kingdom Metazoa; phylum Chordata; class Actinopteri; order Salmoniformes; family Salmonidae; genus Brachymystax; species Brachymystax lenok. Next base: position 45,717,957 of record CM059795.1, on the reverse strand, counting down.
GTCGCAGTGGTGGGTGGTATATGGGGCTTTGGTAACAAAACGGATGGCACTGTGATAGACTGCATCCAGTTTGTTGAGTAGAGTATTGAGGCTATTTTGTAAATTACATCACCGAAGTCGAGGATCGGTAGGATGGTCAGTTTTACGAGGGTAAGTTTGGCAGCATGAGTGAAGGAAGCTTTGTTGCGAAATAGGAAGCCAATTCTAGATTTAATTTTAGATTGGAGATGTTTGATGTGAGTCTGGAAGGAGAGTTTACAGTCTAACCAGACACCTAGGTATTTGTAGTTTTCCACGTAATCTAAGACAGAACCGTCCAGAGTAGTGATGCTGGACGGGGGGACAGGTGCGGGTAGCGATCGGTTGAAGAGCATGCATTTAGTTTTACTTGCGTTTAAGAGCAGTTGTAGGCCACGGAAGGAGAGTTGTATGGCATTGAAGCTCGTCTGGAGGGTAGTTAACACAGTGTCCAAAGAGGGGGCCAGAAGTATACAGAATGGTGTCGTCTGCATAGAGGTGAATCAGAGACTCACCTGCAGCAAGAGCGACATCATTGATGTATACAGAGTTAGAGCATGTGTGGGGGGTGGGACAAAAGGGCTTTCTAAGGCATATTGGGCAGGTCTAGGGTCTCTACAGTGAAATAAGACAATAAATCACTATCCAAAACAGTAATAGACAAGGCATATTGACATTAGGGAGAGGGATGTGTAGCCAAGTGATCATAGGTCCAATGAGTAGCAATAGGTGAGTCAGGGAGCCGATTCAGTAGTCGCTTCTACACTAGGCGAGCTGGAGACACGCCGATTCAGACAGCTGAGGCTAGCAGATGGGCCTTTGGCGATGTTGCAACGGAAGAGCCTGTTGAAGCCACCTCGGACAATTACGTCGGCAGACAAGTTGTGATGGATCGGTGGGGCTCCATGTTGTCAGTAAAGGGTCCAGGCCAATTGGCAAAAGAGGTATTGTAGCCCAAGAATTGGCTGGTGGACCTCTTCGGCAAGCCGGGTGATGGGCCTAGCTTGAGGCTAGCTCAAGGCTAACTGGTGCTTGCTTCAGGATGGGTTCCGCTGGTGTACAGCAATCTTTAAGTAATATCACAGATTCTCAATTGGATTGAGGTCTGGGCTTTGACTAGGCCATTCCAAGACATTTAAATCTTTCCTCTTAAACCACTCGAGTGTTGCTTGATCAGTATGCTTAGTGTCATTGTCCTGCTGGAAGGTGAACCTCCGTCCCAGTCTCAAATCTCTGGAAGACTGAAACAGGATTCCCTCAAGAATTTCCCTGTATTTAGCGCCATCCATCATTCCTTCAATTCTAACCAGTTTTCCAGTCCCTGCCGATGAAAAACATCCCTTCAGCATGATGCTGCCACCACTGTGGGGATGGTGTTCTCGGGGTGATGAGAGGTGTTGGGTTTGCACCAGACATACAGTGGGGCAAAAAAGTATTTAGTCAGCCACCAATTGTGCAAGTTCTCTCACTTAAAAAGATGAGAGAGGCCTGTAATTTTCATCATAGGTACACTTCAACTATGACAGACGAAATGAGAAAAAACAATCCAGAAAATCACATTGTAGGATTTTTAATGAATTTATTTGCAAATTATGGTGGAAAATAAGTATTTGGTCAATAACAAAAGTTTATCTCAATACTTTGTTATATACCCTTTGTTGGCAATGACAGAGGTCAAACGTTTTCTGTAAGTCTTCACAAGGTTTTCACACACTGTTGCTGTTATTTTGGCCCATTCCTCCATGCAGATCTCCTCTAGAGCAGTGATGTTTTGGGGCTGTCGCTGGGCAACACGGACTTTCAACTCCCTCCAAAGATTTTCTATGGGGTTGAGATCTGGAGACTGGCTAGGCCACTCCAGGACCTTGAAATGCTTCTTACGTAAGCCACTCCTTCATTGCCCGGCGGTGTGTTTGGGATCATTGTCATGCTGAAAGACCCAGCCACGTTTCATCTTCAATGCCCTTGCTGATGGAAGGAGGTTTTCACTCAAACTCTCACGATACATGGCCCCATTCATTCTTTCCTTTACACGGATCAGTCGTCCTGGTCCCTTTGCAGAAAAACAGCCCCAAAGCATGATGTTTCCACCCCCATGCTTCACAGTAGGTATGGTGTTCTTTGGATGCAACTCAGCATTCTTTGTCCTCCAAACACGACGAGTTGAGTTTTTACCAAAAAGTTATATTTTGGTTTCATCTGACCATATGACATTCTCCCAATCCTCATCTGGATCATCCAAATGCTCTCTAGCAAATTTCAGACGGGCTTGAACATGTACTGGCTTAAGCAGGGGGACACGTCTGGCACTGCAGGATTTGAGTCCCTGGCGGCGTAGTGTGTTACTGATGGTAGGCTTTGTTACTTTGGTCCCAGCTCTCTGCAGGTCATTCACTAGGTCACCCCGTGTGGTTCTGGGATTTTTGCTCACCATTCTTGTGATCATTTTGACCCCATGGGGTGAGATCTTGCGTGGAGCCCCAGATCGAGGAAGATTATCAGTGGTCTTGTATGTCTTCCATTTCCTAATAATTGCTCCCACAGTTGATTTCTTCAAACCAAGCTGCTTACCTATTGCAGATTCAGTCTTCCCAACCTGGTGCAGGTCTACAATTTTGTTTCTGGTGTCCTTTGACAGCTCTTTGGTCTTGGCCATAGTGGAGTTTGGAGTGTGACTGTTTGAGGTTGTGGACAGGTGTCTTTTATACTGATAACAAGTTCAAACAGTTGCCATTAATACAGGTAACGAGTGGAGGACAGAGGAGCCTCTTAAAGAAGAAGTTACAGGTCTGTGAGAGCCAGAAATCTTGCTTGTTTGTATGTGACCAAATACTTATTTTCCACCATAATTAGCAAAAAAATTCATAAAAAATCCTACAATGTGATTTTCTTTCCTCATTTTGTCTGTCATAGTTGAAGTGTACCTATGATGAAAATTACAGGCCTCTCTCATCTTTTTAAGTGAGAGAACTTGCACAATTGGTGGCTGACTAAATACCTTTTTGCCCCACTGTAGCATTTTCCTTGATGGCTAAAAATATAAATTTTAGTCTCATCTGACCAGAGTACCTTCTTCCATATGTTTGGGGAGTCTCCCACATGCCTTTTGACGAACACCAAGTGTGTTTGCTTATTCTTTTCTTTAACTACTCAGGGAGTGGTGGGGCGCTAGCGCTACCAAATTCAAAATCCAAAAGTTGAATTATTAAACTTTCATCAATATACAAGTGTTGCATAGTCATCAAAAGCTCTGCTTCTTGGCAATATCACAGCATTGTCAGATTTCAAAAAGGCTTTACGGTGAAAGCACTACATTTGATTGTTTGAGGGTAGCACCTCCATTAGCATAAATTCATAAACCATCGCGGTTCACACAAAACACATTTCACAGCGAAAACAAATCCCTTACCTTTTGAAGAACTTCTGCTGAGGGCTTCCCAAGTGTCCAACGAAGACATCCAATGGTTCTTTTGTTAGAAAAAGTCATTTATTATATCCATAAATCTCCATTTGGTTGCCGCATTATGTTAATAAAATACTGCTTCCACTCGCCCATTGAACTGTGAAGAGAACTCGTTCAACCTATACACTTCCAAGAACAATCAAACATCATTGATAATGTATCCTTAGGAAAAAATGTATGTATATTTACTATAAAATTTCAACCGGACTATAAACTGGACGATAGGAAAGGAAAAAACCACAGTGCGCGCGAGCCCGTGAACGCGCATCCTCTTCTGTTTACATCTGGTGACCAGTTCGAAATTCTTCTTCTATTACCATCCAGAGCATTCTAACATCATCAAACACTGTCTAGAGACTGTTGACATCCAGTGGAAGCAATCGGTACTGCAGTCTTACTCCCATATATGGTCATTTTCAATAGGGAGGGGTTCAAAATGAGGCAATGTGTCAAAATCGCTTTTTCCAGGACAGAAATTCCTCGGGTTTTCGCCTGCTATATCCGTTCTGTTATACTCACAGACAATATTGTAACACTCTTAGAAACTTCAGAGTGTTTCCTATCCAATAGTACTAATTATGTGCATATCCTATTTTCTGGGCCTGAGTGGGAGGCATTTTAATTTGGGCACGCCAGACTCTCCAAAACCGTCACCTCGGGAGCCGCTCCCTAAGAAGTTAATTTAAGCAATGTCTTTTTTTTCTGGACGCTCTTCTGTAAAGCCCAGCCCTGTGGAGTGTACGGCTTAAAGTGGTCCTATGGACACATACTCCAATCTTAGCTGTGGAGCTTTGCAGCTCCTTCAGGGTTATCTTTGGTCTCTTTGCTGCCTTTCTAATTAATGCCCTCCTTGCCTGGTCCGTGAGTTTTGGTGGGCAGCCCTCTCTTGGCAGGTTTGTTGTTGTGCCATATTCTTTCCATTTTTTAAATCATGGATTTAACGGTGCTCCGTGGGATGTTCAAAGTTTCTGATATTTTTTTGTAACCCAACCCTGATCTGTACTTCTCCACAACTTTGTCCCTGACCTGTTTGGAGAGCTCCTTGGTCTTCATGATGCCGCTTGCTTGGTGGTGCCCCTTGCTTAGAGGTGTTGTAGACTCTGGGGCCTTTCAGAACAGGTTTATACAGTGGGGGAAAAAAAGTATTTAGTCAGCCACCAATTGTGCAAGTTCTCTCACTTATAAAAATGAGAGAGGCCTGTAATTTTAATCATAGGTACACTTCAACTATGACAGACAAAATGAGAAAAAAAAATCCAGAAAATCACATTGTAGGATTTTTAATGAATTTATTTGCAAATTATGTTGGAAAATAAGTATTTGGTCACATACAAACAAGCAAGATTTCTGGCTCTCACAGACCTGTAACTTCTTCTTTAAGAGGCTCCTCTGTCCTCCACTCGTTACCTGTATTAATGGCACCTGTTTGAACTTGTTATCAGTATAAAAGACACCTGTCCACAACCTCAAACAGTCACACTCCAAACTCCACTATGGCCAAGACCAAAGAGCTGTCAAAGGACACCAGAAACAAAATTGTAGACCTGCACCAGGTTGGGAAGACTGAATCTGCAATAGGTAAGCAGCTTGGTTTGAAGAAATCAACTGTGGGAGCAATTATTAGGAAATGGAAGACATACAAGACCACTGATAATCTTCCTCGATCTGGGGCTCCACGCAAGATCTCACCCCGTGGGGTCAAAATGATCACAAGAACGGTGAGCAAAAATCCCAGAACCACACGGGGACCTAGTGAATGACCTGCAGAGAGCTGGGACCAAAGTAACAAAGCCTACCATCAGTAACACACTACACCGCCAGGGACTCAAATCCTGCAGTGCCAGACGTGTCCCCTGCTTAAGCCAGTACATGTTCAGGCCCGTCTAAAGTTTGCTAGAGAGCATTTGGATGATCCAGATGAGGATTGGGAGAATGTCAGATGAAACCAAAATATAACTTTTTGGTAAAAACTCAACTCGTCGTGTTTGGAGGACAAAGAATGCTGAGTTGCATCCAAAGAACACCATACCTACTGTGAAGCATGGGGTGGAAACATCATGCTTTGGGGCTGTTTTTCTGCAAAGGGACCAGGACGACTGATCCGTGTAAAGGAAAGAATGAATGGGGCCATGTATCGTGAGATTTTGAGTGAAAACCTCCTTCCATCAGCAAGGGCATTGAAGATGAAACGTGGCTGGGTCTTTCAGCATGACAATGATCCCAAACACACCGCCCGGGCAACGAAGGAGTGGCTTCGTAAGAAGCATTTCAAGGTCCTGGAGTTTCCTAGCCAGTCTCCAGATCTCAACTCCATAGAAAATCTTTGGAGGGAGTTGAAAGTCCGTGTTGCCCAGTGACAGCCCCAAAACATCACTGCTCTAGAGGAGATCTGTATGGAGGAATGGGCCAAAATAACAGCAACAGTGTGTGAAAACCTTGTGAAGACTTACAGAAAACATTTGACCTCTGTCATTGCCAACAAAGGGTATATAACAAAGTATTGAGATAAACTTTTGTTATTGACCAAATACTTATTTTCCACCATAATTTGCAAATAAATTCATTAAAAATCCTACAATGTGATTTTCTGGATTTGTTTTCCTCATTTTGTCTGTCATAGTTGAAGTGTACCTATGATGAAAATTACAGGCCTCTCTCATCTTTTTAAGTGAGAGAACTTGCACAATTGGTGGCTGACTAAATACTTTTTTTCCCCACTGTATATACTGAGATCATGTGACAAATCATGTGACACTTAGATTGCACACAGGTGGACTTTATTTAACTAATGATGTGACTTCTGAAGGTAATTGGTTGCACCAGATCTTATTTAGGGGCTTCATAGCAAAGGGGTGTGAATACATATGCATCCACCACTTATGCATGCACCACAAAATTCATTTCACTTCACCTATTTGGACTATTTTGTGTATGTCCATTACATGAAATCCAAATAAAAATCCATTTAAATTACAGGTTGTAATGCATCAAAATAGGAAAAACGCCAAGGGGGATGAATACTTTTTCAAGGCACTGTATATCTGTCTGGTCCTCAGTTTCATCCCTATGTCAGCATTGATGTCTTTATTTTTCCCCTGTCCAGATGCTGTTCCTGTTCTGTTTCATGTCCAATGTTTATTAAATGTTCACTCCCTGTACCTGCTTCTCATCTCCAGTGTCGATCCTTACACTTCATGTATTTTGTTTTTTGCATTGCTGTTTTCTGTTTTCCTTTGTCTTTCTCTTTTTTTCTAATTTGTTCATTTTGTTGGTTGTTGGTGCATTGGGGGGGAATGGAATAATTGTTTTCATGGCTTTAGAAGCTTCTGATAGGCTAATTGACATAATTGGAGTCAATTGGAGGTGTACCTGTGGATGTATTTCAATGCCTACCTTCAAACTCAATGCCTCTTTGCTTGACATCATGGGAAAATCAAAAGAAATCAGCCAAGACCTGAGAAAAAAATGTGTAGACCTCCACAAGTCTGGTCCATCCTTGGGAGCAATTTTCAAGCACCTGAAGGTACCACGTTCATCTGTACAAACAATAGTATGAAAGTTTTAACACCATGGGACCACGCAGCTGTCATACCGCTCAGGAAGGAGACAAGTTCTGTCTCCTAGAGATAAACAAACTTTGGTGCGAAAAAGTGAAAATCAATCCCAGAACAACAGCAAAGGACCTTGTGAAGATGCTGAAGGAAACAGGTACAAAAGTATCTATATCCACAGTAAAACGAGTTCTATATCGACATAACCTGAATGGCCGCTCAGCAAGAAAGAAGCCACTGCTCCAAAACCGCCATAAAAAAGCCAGACTACGGTTTGCAACTGCACATCGGGACAAAGATCGTACTTTTTGGAGAAATGACCTCTGGTCTGATGAAACAAAAATAGAACTGTTTGGCCATAATGACCATCATTATGTTTGGAGGAAAAAGGGGGAGGCTTGCAAGCCAAAGTACACCATCACAACCGTGAAGCACAGGGGTGGCAGCATCATGTTGTGGGGTTGCTTTGCTGCAGGAGGGACTGGTGCACTTCACAAAATAGATGGAATCATAAGGAAGGAAAATTATGTGGATATATTGAAGCAACATCTCAAGACATCAGTCAGGAAGTTAAAGATTGGTCGCAAATGGGTCTTCCAAATGGACAATGACCCCAAGCATACTTCCAAAGTTGTGGCAAAATGGCTTAAGGACAACAAAGTCAAGGTATTTGAGTGGCCATCACAAAGCCCTGACCTCAAACTTCCAACTTTAACTCTATATATGGGGGATTGGAAATGATGTAGACAATTACATTGATGGAATCTGCGATACTAAAGCTGATCTAAACACCTTCTTCGCTTGCTTTGAGGAACACACAGTGCTACCGACGCGGTCCGTTCCCAAGAACTGTGGGCTCTCGTTCTCCGTGGCCGACGTGAGTAAGACATTTAAGCGTCCTCAGAGCATGCACAGGGCCCCACACAGGGCCCCACAAGGATGCTTGCTCAGCCCCCTCCTGTACTCCCTGTCCACCCATGGCTGCATGGCCACACACGCCTCCAACTCAATCATCACGTTTGCAGACGACACAACAGTATTAGACCTGATTACCAACAATGACGAGACAGCCTAACCACACCCTCAACATCAACAAAACGAAGGAGCTGATCGTGGACTTCAGGAAGCAACAGAGAGAGCACGCCCCTATTCACATCGACGGGACCGAAGTGGAGAAGGTGAAAAGCTTCAAGTTCCTCGGCCTACACATCACGGATAATCTGACATGGTCCACCCACACAGACAGTGTGGTGAAGAAGGCACAACAGCGCCTCTTCAACCTCAGGTGGCTGAAGAAATTTGACTTGGTCCCTAAGACCCTCACAAACTTTTACAGATGTACAATTGAGAACATCCTGTCGGCTGTGTCACCGCCTGGTACGGCAAATGCAGGGTTCTCCAGAGGGTGGTGCAGTCTGCGCAACGCATCACTGGGGGCACACTGCCTGCCCTCCAGGATACCTACAGCACCTGATGTCACAGGAAGGCCAAAAAGTTCATCAAGGACATCAACCTACCTGAGGCACGGCCTATTCACCCCGCTATCATTCAGAAGGCGAGGTCAGTAGAGGTGCATATGTACATAGACATGGACTCACTGGTCACTTTAAATGGAACATTACTCACTTTAATAATGTTTACATACTGTTTTACTCATTTCATATGTATATACTGTATTTTACTGTATTTTAGTCAATGGCACTCAGACATTGCTCGTAAGAATATTTATATATTTCTTAATTCCATTCTTTTAGATTTGTGTGTATTGTTGTGAATTGTTAGATACTACTGCACTGCTGGAGCTAGGAACACAAGCATTTCACTACGCCCGCAATAACATCTACTAAATATGTGTATGTGACCAATAACATTTGATTTGTGAACTCTCCTGGGACTACCCTAAGTGCTCCAGGATTTCTACACTGCTAGCTCTGCAAATATTTGTGACTATTCTGAATAGATACTGATTATTGTGAACTGAAAATTCTGTTGTCTGTATCGTGTCCACACGCTTGACTCTATTGTACTTTAGGTTAAACTACAGTACCCACAAACAGTATCTACTGTAAATGTCCATTGAGAAACATAGATAGTAGTGCATGAAATTGTGTGAAGTTGTACTGACCAATAACAGACACAGCATATACTCTCTCTAGTACATCTGTTTTTCCAAGCCAGTGACTGACTAAGCATGTATTTTATACCTGTGTTTACTCCCTCCAGGGGCCAGATGCATTACTCTGGCCCAATCAGCATTGATTGATCCTGATGAATGTCCTCTGCCTTTAATGTTTGACACAGGCCGCACTGACATTGATGATTGTGATTGATGGCTTGCTCCACAGGGCTTTGCAGATTGATATCATATTGCAGGGATCAGGGCCGGCTCTAGTCTTTTGGAGCCCTAAGTGAGATTTGGTTGGGGGCCCCCCCCACCTTGCAGCAAAACATTTTAGTGTCCCCTCTCTTGACGGTGGAGAGAAAATGTGTAGATTTAAAGTACATTTCCTGCAATTCTACACGTTGCCATGGGGCGTAGAGAAAATGTAGCAGTTTAGAGCAAGTTTTCTGCACTGTGCTGTAGATATCCTGAAGGGCGGCAGTGTGCCCCCGGTGATGCGTTGGGCTGACCACACCACCCTCTGGAAAGCCCTGTGGTTGCGGATGGTGCAATTGCCGTACCAGGCGGTGATACAGCCTGACAGGATGCTCTTCAGCCTCATGAGGTTGGAGAGGCACTGTTGCGCCTTGTTCACCACACTGTCTATGTGCATGGACCATTTCAAGTGGTCAGTGATGTGCGCGCCGAGGAACTTGAAGCTTTTAACCCTCTCTGCTGCGTCCCTGTCGATGTGGATGGGGGCGTGCTCTCTCTAATGTCTCCTGAAGTCCACAATCAGCTCCTTAGTTTTGTTGACGTTGAGGAAGAGGTTATTTTCCTGGCACCACTCCGCTGGGGCCCTCACCTCCTCCCTGTAGGCTATCTCGTTGTTGTTGGTAATCAGGCCTACTACTGTTGTGTCGTCTGAAAACTTGATGATTGAGTTGGAGGCGTGTGGCCATGCAGTCATGGGTGGACAGGGAGTACAGGAGGGGGCTGAGCAATCACCCTTGTGGGGCCCTGTGTTGAGGATCAGCGTAGTGGAGGTGTTGTTTCCTACCTTCACCACCTGTGTGGCGGCCCATCAGGAAGAACAGGACCCAGATGCACAGAGCGGGATTCATACCGAGCACCCTGAGCTCAATGATGAGCTACTATGGTGTTGAGCTGTAGTTGATGAACAGCATTCTTCCACAGGTATTCCTTTTGTCCAGGTGGGATAGGGTAGTGTGCAATGGAATGGCGATTGCGTCATCCGTGGATCGGTTGGGGTGGTTGCAAATTGAAGTAGGTCTAGGGTGTCGTATAAGGTGGAGGTGATATAATCGTTAACTAGCCTCTCAAAGCACTTCATGATGAGTGAAGTGAGTGCTACGGGGCGATAGTCATTTAGTTCAGTTACCATTGCTTTCTTGGGTACAGGAACAATGGTGGACATCTTGAAGCAAGTGCGGACAACAGACTGGGATAGGGAGAGATTGAATATATCCGTAAACACTCCATCCAGCTGGTCAGCACATGCTCTGACATGTTGACCACACTGCCTGCGTGGTGCGCGTGATCGTTGCCAAATAATTGTACACATACATATTATTCAATCATTTCATCCAAACTGCTCGTGCGCGTCAATAAGCGTCTGCGTAGCCAGGCGCTAAAATAGAACTCGCCTCTCCCATCTCCTCATTGGTTTTTAGGAGCATGTACCCACATGGGTGATTGTAAGCTGAACTGAGGTCCAGTAATGCGCCTTAAAGTTGGTTGCCAACAGCCATATAAAGTCCACAGAAGAAGAAGAAGAAGAAGAAGAAGAAGACTGAAGGATGAGAGATTACTAAAAACCATTTTATCTGTGCATTTAAGGTAAAATAACAACCCAATGGTTATATCCCAGAAAAAAATTGCTAACAACAGCAAGCTAGCTAGCTAAATGTCCATTAATGTTTGATGTGTATCCACCTGTCCCCAAATTCATATAGTTGGTTCAGAGATTGTTTTGATATTTCAACCTGCGTGTCCTGATCGCATCTGGTGTGGATGGACACACTTAAATGTCTTACTCACATCGGCCACGGACAGTCCCCTTGAGTGGCTCGGTAATTTCCTCAAGGCGTGCAAAGTAGGTGTTTAGATTGTCCGGGAGTGAGGCATTGTTGTCCGTGACAACCGGCTTTCCCTTCACAATCCGTGCTTGTCTAGAGTCCCTGCCACATACAGTACCAGTCAAAAGTTTGGACACACCTACTCATTCCAGGGTTTTTATTTATTTATAGTGAAAACATCAAAACTATGAAATAACACATATGAAATCATGTAGTAACCTATTTTTGTTTTTTTTAAACTATATATATTTTAAATTCTTCAAAGTAGCCACCCTTTGCTTTTATGACAGATTTGCGCATTCTCTCCACCAGCTTCACCTGGAATGCTTTTCCAACAGTCTTGAAGTAGTTCCCACATATGCTGAGCACTTGTTGGCTGCTTTCCTTCACTTTGTGGTCCAACTCATCCCAAACCCTCCATCACACTCCATCACTCTCCTTCATGGTCAAATAGCCGTTACACAACTTGGAGGTGTGTTGGGTCATTGTCCTGTTAAAAAACAAATGATAGTCCCACTAAGTGCAAACCAAATGGGATGGCGTATTGCTGCAGAATGCTGTGGCAGCCATGCTGGTTAAGTGTGCCTTGAATTCTAAATAAATCACAGACAGGTATCACCAGCAAAGCACCCCCACGCCATCACACCTCCTCTTCCATGCTTCACAGTGTGAACTACACATGTGGAGATCGTCTGTTCACCTACTGTGCGTCTCACAAAGACACGGCGGTTGGAACCAAAAATCTCAAATTTTGACTCATCAGACCAAAGGACAGATTTCCACAGGTATAATGTTCATTGCTCGTGTTTTTCGGCCCAAGCAAGTCTCTTCTTATTATTGGTGTCCTTTAGTAGTGGTTTCTTTGCAGCAATTTGACCATGAAAGCCTGATTCACGCAGTCTCTGAACAGTTGATGTTGAGATGTGTCTGTTACTTGAACTCTGTGATGCATTTATTTGGGCTACAATTTATGAGGCTGGTAACTCTAATGAACTTATTCTCTGCAGCAGAGGTCTATGGGTCTTCCTTTCCTGTGGTGGTCCTCATGAGAGCCAGTTTCATCATTGTCCTTTAAAAGTTATTGAAATGTTTTGCATTGACTGACCATCATGTCTTAAAGTAATGATGGACTGTCATTTTTCTTGCTTATTTGAGCTGTCTTGCCATAATATGCACTTGGTATTTTACCAAATAGGGTTATCTTCTGTATACCACCCCTACCTTGTTACAACACAATTGATTGGCTCAAACTCATTTAGAAGGAAAGAAATTCCACAAATGAACTTTTAACAAGGCACACCTGTTACTTAAAATGCATTCCAGGTGACTACCTCATGAAACTGGTTGAGAGAATGCCAATATTGTGCAAAGCTGTCATCAAGGCAAAGGGTGGTTAACTCTGAATAATAAAAAAATATTAAATATATTTTTGGGTTACTACATGATTCCATGTGTTATTTCATAGTTTTGATGTCTTCATTATTATTCTACAACTTTTGACTGGTACTGTACATCTCATGTCTGAGCTGTTGAATTGCAACTCCACTTTGTCCCTGTACTGTAGTTTTGCCTCTTTGATTGCTTTACGGAGGGCATAGCTGGTCTGTTTCTACACGTCTGTGTTCCCAGTCATCTTGCCACGGTTACATTTCTAACCCTCACAGTGGGAACAACATACTTTATGCACTTCCTGATGTATTTAGTCACAGAGTCAGTGTAAACGTCAATACTATTCTCAAAGGCAACCCGGAACATTTCCCAGTCCGTGTGATCAAAACAATCTTGAAAAATAGAATCCGATTGGTCAGACCAACGTTGAACAGTCCTTGCCACGTGTACTTACTGTTTAAGTTTCGGCATATAGGAAGGGAGGAGAAAATGGTGGCGTGTTCTGATTTGCCGAATGGAGGGTGGAGGGCCTTGTAGCCATCCCGGAAGGAGAAGTAGCAATGGTCAAGAGTGCTCAATGAGGGGGTGCACAGGAGACGTGTTTATAGAACTTCCTTCGAGTTTTCCTCAGATTTCCTTTATTATTACCCAGCTACAATAAGCGGCCTCAGGATATGTGGTTTCGACTTTGCAGTGTAATTTCTTGAGAGCCATTGTGGTTTTGGCTTGGGGAGGGCAATATACAGTGAGGGAAAAAAGTATTTGATCCCCTGCTGATTTTGTAGGTTTGCCCACTGACAAAGAAATGATCAGTCTATAATTTTAATGGTAGGTTTATTTGAACAGTGAGAGACAGAATAACAACCAAAAAGTCCAGAAAAACTTCTTTTTTTTAAAGATTTGCATTTTAATGAGGGAAATAAGTATTTGACCCCCTCTCAATCAGAAAGATTTCTGGCTCCCAGGTGTCTTTTATACAGGTAACGAGCTGAGATTAGGAGCACACTCTTAATGTGAGTGCTCCTAATCTCAGTTTGCTACCTGTATAAAAGACACCTGTCCACAGACGCAATCAATCAATCAGATTCCAAACTCTCCACCATGGCCAAGACCAAAGAGCTCCCCAAGGATGTCAGGGACAAGATTGTAGACCTACACAAGGCTGGAATGGGGTACAAGACCATCGCCAAGCAGCTTGGTGAGAAGGTGACAACAGTTGGTGTAATTATTTGCAAATGGAAGAAACACAAAAGAACTGTCAATCTTCCTCAGCCTGGGGCTCCATGCAAGATCTCACCTCGTGGAGTTGCAATGATCATGAGAACGGTGAGGAATCAGCCCAGAACTACACAGGAGGATCTTGTCAATGATCTCAAGGCAGCTGGGACCATAGTCACCAAGAAAACAATTGATAACACACTACGCCGTGAAGGACTGAAATCCTGCAGCGCCCACAAGGTCCCCCTGCTCAGGAAAGCACTAATACATGCCCGTCTGAAGTTTGCCAATGAACATCTGAATGATTCAGAGGACAACTGTGTGAAAGTGTTGTGGTCAGATGAGACCAAAATGGAACTCTTTGACATCAACTCAACTCGCCATGTTTGGAGGAGGAGGAATGCTGCCTATGACCCCAAGAACCACATCCCCACCGTCAAACATGGAGGTGGAAACATTATGCTTTGGGGGACAGGACAACTTCACCGCATCAAAGGGACGATGGACGGGGCCATGCACTGTAAAATCTTGGGTGAGAACCTCCTTCCCTCAGCCAGGGCATTGAAAATGGGTCGTGGATGGGTATTCCAGCATGACAATGACCCAAAACACATGGCCAAAGCAACAAAGGAGTGGCTCAAGAAGAAGCACATTAAGGTCCTGGAGTGGCCTAGCCAGTCTCCAGACCTTAGTCCCATAGAAAATCTGTGGAGGGAGCTGAAGGTTCGAGTTGCCAAACGTCAGCCTCGAAACCTTAATGACTTGGAGAAGATCTGCAAAGAGGAGTGGGACAAAAGCCCTCCTGAGATGTGTGCAAACCTGGTGGCCGACTACAAGAAACGTCTGACCTCTGTGATTGCCAACAAGGGTTTTGCCACCAAGTACTAAGTCATGTTTTGCAGAGGGGTCAAATACTTATTTCCCTCATTAAAATGCAAATCAATTTATAACATTTTTCACATGCGTTTTTCTAGATTTTTTTGTTGTTATTCTGTCTCTCACTGTTCAAATAAACCTACCATTAAAATTATAGACTGATCATTTCTTTGTCAGTGGGCAAATGTACAAAATCAGCAGGGGATCAAATACTTTTTTCCCTCACTGTACATGGCCGTGAAGATGACCAAAGAAAATTCTCTCGGGAGGTAATGCGATCAGCATTTGATGGTGAGGCATTCCAGATCAGGAGAACAAAGGGACTTGAGTTTCTGTACTTCAACAAAATTCCACCATGAGTAGTTCACAATGAAACGTACTTGCTTCAGGTCCATGGGACACATTTTGATGATGATGTAGGCTAAATCAAGTGTTATCAAGTGTTCAAATGTTATGCTGCTGTGGCAATACTGTTGACCGCATCTCTCAAGCCATGCATGTCTGGATACCGGGCGCGCGTAGTGTAAACTCGCTCCTTACAGGGCAGAACAACAGGCTCAACCAACGGACGGTGGGAGATGGCGAACTTGATGACGACCTGCGGGCAGTGGGTCCTGAACAACAATGACAAAAATGTAGAAACAATGTTTTGGCAGGAGGAAATTATGCCACCAACCAAAAGGGCACTTAGGAGACTGGAAGGGCCATGTGCTCTGTACAGGTAGCGTTCGGGGGCCCTAAGCCACCCGCTTATGTCACTTATGGAACTGGTATAATGGCAGGTATAATAAAAATGCAAAATCACCTTGTGCTTTAGTTTGGCTGCTTTGCATCATGTATAGGCCTATACAGTACAGTGAAGTAGATTGAGATCTTAATTCCTTTCGTTGTTTCCCCATGTTTGTGTGTGTGTGACCGGGGGAGGATGGGAAGAGGGACTGGGTGTGGTGGCTCTCAGGCCTCTCTATGACGTGACTCTCCTCCCAGCCGGCCCTGACCTGTAGGGAGCAGAGGAAGACAGATGTGCAGTGACCAAGCAGTGCTGTGGGCGTGACCTCACCTTCATCTGCTTTTATATCCGGTCTTTGTCCTCCATGACGCGTGAAGCCCCAAATCAGATCCAACATCTGCTAAATCACAGTTGTAAGATTTTTTGAGTGTTTAGATCTGTTTGGAAACAATCAATGAGTTATGTTTTGCCACGGTGGTCATATCTTTTTAGTTTGGAGAGAAAAATTTATTTTGTTCCTATTTGAGAACCTTATCTCACATATAGCGAAACTATTTCCTGCTTCAGCACTGAAATCCACGACCTCAGGCATTCATGATAAGAATTTGCCATGTGTGCTTATGTTTGATGACATTTGCACCAAAATACACATTTTATTATTACTTTCATAATGGATAGTGATGATAGTGTTTTATTTTACAAGGCTTATTGACAGAAAACAAGTATGTGACTGACTGGCTCAAATTGGTCTTGTGTAGCAAAACTTGAAATATATTTTTTTTTACATTGGATAAAAGTAGAGACTCAGAGCTACAAAATTGTATTTTATACACTGCATTTTAAGAAACAATAGGAAAGAAATTCTGCTTTGAAAGTTGATAAACTTTTTGAGAAAAGGGCCTGTGAATGTTTTGGTACCTACTGGAGAGCTCTCCTTTGTCTATGCCCATTCAGCATTGTTCACACCCTCTTAAGCCAGCCCCACCCATCACTTTAAGGATTCACATGTGAGGTCATGTGCTAAACAGTGAGTAATGTTGTACAGATTAAGACTTAATGTGGTAAAAGTAGTAGCCTACAATAAGGAAAAATTCCAGGTAAACAGAAAGTGTCCAGATATTTATTTTGTATTAATATTAGATGACACTTCCCCAGACACACTTGTCTAAATTGATGGGTCATGTGAAATAAATGTTATTACCCCCAGCCACATCTAGTGGTGGAAAAAGTACAACATTTTAAATTCCATATATTAAACCAGGACAACTAAATAAATACAAATTATTGACGGATAGCCAGGGGCACACTCCAGCACTCAGACATAATTTACAAACAAAGCATTTGTGTTTAGTGAGTCTGCCAGATCAGATGCAGTAGGGATGGCCAGGGATGTTCTCTTCATAAGTGTGTGAATTGGACAATTTCCATCAAAATGAAACAAGTACTTTTGGCTGTCAGGGAAAATGTAAAAAGTGCATTATTTTCTTTATGAATGTAGTGAAATAATCATGCCAATCATGTCTAGCATGAAGGTTCCTATGTTTTTCAATGGCTAAACCAACAAGGCTCGTAAATTAACAACTTTATTAGTATTTACAGATGACATAAAAGTTTGTTATTAAGGTACACGAAAGTTCACATGTTCAAGAAGGCATTTTTGCCAAAAAAATGCATTTTGATAAAACACTTATTTTTTTCATCGTTCAAATGGCTCTCCTGTGAAGTCTTGACTTGCAACATACGCAAAGTTTCCTGAAACCGGTCACATATGAAAATGTAACCAGAAATACAGTTGAAGTCAGAAGTTTACATACACCTTAGCCAAATACATTTAAACTCAGTTTTTCACAATTCCTGACATTTAAAATATTCCCTGTTTTAGGTCAGTCAGGAGCACCACTTTATTTGAAGAATGTGAAATGTCAGAATAATAGTAGAGAGAATTATTTATTTCAGCTTTTATTTCTTTCATCACATTCCCAGTGGGTCAGAAGTTTACATACACTCAATTAGTACTTGGTAGCATTGCCTTTAAATTGTGACTTGGGTCAAACATTTTGGGTAGCCTTCCACAAGCTTCCCACAATAAGTTGGGTGAATTTTGGCCCATTCCTCCTGACAGAGGTGATGTAACTGAGTCAGGTTTGTAGGCCTCCTTGCTCACACATGCTTTTTCCGTTCTGCCCATAAATCTTCTATAGGATTGAGGTCAGGGCTTGTGATGGCCACTCCAATACCTTGACTTTGTTGTCCTTAAGCCATTTTTCCACAACTTTGTCAGTATGCTTGGGATCATTGTCAATTTGGAAGACCCATTTGCGACCAAGCTTTAACTTCCTGACTGATGTCTTGAGATGCTTCAGTATATCCACATAATTTTCCTTCCTCATGATGCCATCTATTTTGTGAAGTTCACCAGTCCCTCCTGCAGCAAAGCACCCCCACAACATGATGCTGCCACCCCCGTGCTTCACGGTTGGGATGGTGTTCTTCAGCTTGCAAGCCTCCCCCTTTTTCCTCCAAACATAATGATGGTCATTATGGCCAAACAGTTCTATTTTTGTTTCATCAGACCAGAGGTCATTTCTCCAAAAAGTACGATCTTTGTCCCCATGTGCAGTTGCAAACCGAAGTCTGGCTTTTTTATTGCGGTTTTGGAGCAGTGGCTTCATCCTTGCTGAGCGGCCATTCAGGTTATGTCAATATAGAACTCGTTTTACTGTGGATATAGATACTTTTGTACCTATTTCCTCCAGCATCTTCACAAGGTCCTTTGCTGTTGTTCTGGGATTGATTTTCACTTTTCGCACCAAAGTTTGTTTATCTCTAGGAGACAGAACTTGTCTCCTTCCTGAGCGGTGTGACAGCTGCGTGGTCCCATGGTGTTTATACTTTCATGCTATTGTTTGTACAGATGAACGTGGTACCTTCAGGTGTTTGAAAATTGCTCCCAAGGATGAACCAGACTTGTGGAGGTCTACACATTTTTTTCTCAGGTCTTGGCTGATTTCTTTTGATTTTCCCATGATGTCAAGCAAAGAGGCATTGAGTTTGAAGGTAGGCCTTGAAATACATCCACAGGTACACCTCCAATTGACTCCAATTATGTCAATTAGCCTATCAGAAGCTTCTAAAGCCATGACATAATTTTCTGGAATTTTCCAAGTTGTTTAAAAGGCACGGTCAACTTAGTGTATGTAAACTTCTGACACACTGGAATTGATACAGTGAGTTAAAAGTGAAATAATCTGTCTGTTAACAATTGTTGGAAAAATTACTTGTGTCATGCACAAAGTAGATGTCCTAACCGTTAACAATAAATTTGTGGGGTGGTTAAAAAAATTATGTTTAATGACTCCAACCTAAGTGTATGTAAACTTCTGACTTCAACTGTACATATCCTTGAAGTTCATTGAAGTATATCTGATAACAATATGAGGCATAGTGAGGACACATGATGGAGACAGAGAGACTGGAGACAAACAGACAGACAGCTCATTCTGAATGTCATGCCCGTGTCATCCATGTAAATGGGGGAATTCACTTTTCACATTCCCACTGATAGATAAATGAGAAAACCAATACGCTGGACATTGCAAGGACAGAGGAAGACAGGAAGCCCATCTCTTCCTCACTACTGTCACTCAGTCAGAGATTGCCAGGAGAGAGTAAGCAGTGCGTCTCGGCTTGTGGCATGATCATTTTTTATTTATACTATTCGTTTAGTCCGTCAGTCCAAGTATGCCTCTCACTCTTTGATGTATTAAAAAATTAATGCATCCAATACAGCATTCTGGGACTGACAGAGAGCAGTGACTGATTGAGGATAGAGTTCTCTCTGCCTTAGGTTTATTCGCACAGGGACTGTAAGCACTCAGGGACAGCGAGAGAACTTGACTACCGGTGGTCATTTTGGCACTTCAGAGATCACACTCACATTGTTGACATTCTCTGGAAAAGGATAAACAATACAAAGTGTAATGTACAGACGACATGGATGAAGAGGGTACTATAATGCAGTTTGCAGTATGTAACAAGCGATGTGGCCCTAGGGACACCTTATCGTGTTACTGTCGGGCTTGTTAAGTACTGCCTGTAAAGTGATTGGTCAGAAGCTCCTCTTCCGGCCCACCAAATAAGTCATCCTACACAACAAGCCTGTCTCTTTGAATCTGCTGTAGCACTAAGGTTACATTCATGAACACTTTCCATATTCATTCCTCAACTTTAGGTGCTAGTTCTCCAAACTTTGTTATTCAGTATTGTAAAATATTTGGCTAAAAAACCAAACTATCCTCTTCACTCTTTTGCACCTCTGTGCTACACACACGCACACACAGAGTGGTGGTGCTGACTGGGAGGAAATGACTGTCTGTTTATCTGTGCTTTATAAATCTTTCATCTCTGGCCTCTAAAGTAGAGCATATTTATTATATCCCATTTGTCTTTTCCTGCGTCATTGCAAAAACAGAGCCACAAAGTCATAAAAAACTATTAAACTCATTATTCTAATTCCTTATTCTATACATACAGTATAGGCCATACATGCAGTGCCTTCAGAAAGTATTCATACCCCTTGACTTCTTCCATATTTTGTTGTGTTACAGCCTGAATTCAAAATAGATTCTATATTTTTTTTCTCACCCATCTACACACTAAACCCCATAATAACAAAGTGAAAACATGTTTTTAGAAATGTTTGCAAATGTATTGAAAATGAAATTATGAAATATATGGTTTACATAATTCACACCCTTGAGTCAATACATGTTATAATCATCTTTGGAATCGATTACAGCTGTGAGTCTTTCTGGGAAAGTCTCTAAGAGCTTTGCAGACCTGGATATGAAGAGTGGTATTCAGTGATGTGTTGTGTTGGATTTGCCCCAAATATTACGCTGTGTATTCAGGACATAAATGTAATTTCTTTGCCAAATTTTTTAGTGTCATTGCAAACAGGATGCATGTTTTGGAAAATTTGTATTCTGTACAAGCTTCCTTCTTTTCACTCTGTCATTCAGGTTAGTATTGTGGAGTAACTACAATGTTGTTGATCCACCCTCAGTTTTCTCCTATCACAGACAATAAACTCCTATCATTGGCCTAATGGTGAAATCCCTGAGCGGTTTCCTTCCTCTCCGGCAACTGAGATAGGAGGGACGCCTGTACCTTTGTAGTGACATCCCAAGTGTAATTATTAACTTCACCATGCTCAAAGGGATATTCAATGTCTGTTTTTTTTCTCCATCTACCAATAGTTGCCCTTCTTTGTGAGGCATTGGAAAACCTCCCTGGTCTTTGTGGTTGAATCTGTTTTTGTAATTCACTGCTAGACTGAGGGACCTTACAGTTAATTGTATGTGTGGGGTACATAGATGAGGTTGTCATTCAGAAATCACATGAAACACTATTATTGCACACAGAGTGAGTTCATGCTATTTTTTATGTGACTTGTTATTAAGAAAATTTTTACTTGGCTTGCCATAACAAAGGGTTTCAGTACAGTACTTATTGACTCGAGACATTTCAACATTTTATGTTTTATTAATTTGTAAACATTTCTAAAAACATAATTCCACATTGTTATTATGGGGTATTGTGTGTTGGCCAGTGACACAAAATCTCCATTTAATTAGTTTTACATTCAGGCTGTAACACATTTTTTTCTGGAAAAAGTCAAGGTTTGTGAATATTTTCTGAAGGCACTGGCCTACATACATTCACCTTACAGGGATTTTTCTACCATTGAAATCTTTGGGCATTATGTCCAAACAGTTTAGAAAGTAATTTTCTGAATGGGAAACCACTTTTGGTAATAACTTAAAAAACAGATATAAAGTATGTAGAAAATATTATAATAGACCTAGATATTTTTTAATAATATAACCTTTGAGGACTAACAATCCCCAAAATGAAAATTCCCAAAACAATGAATATAGCATATAGACTTTGTTAGTATGTTTCATGGCAAAATGCATAGCATGGCAGGAAATTAGCTTTAAAACGGCAACAGTTTCTCTCAGCTCCATGGCAAAATGTTTAGAATTGGAGGAAATGTACTTTATAACTACAAAAATGTATCTCAGCTTAATGGAGAAATGTGTAGAATTGCAGGATATTGGCTTTAAATATTAACATTGCTCGACACCGACAATATTGACCTCTAAAATGTTCTCTAAAACATGACCCAACATTCTCCACAGCCTTAATGTAAACACTTTGTATTTACAGAGAGGTGCAATGGTGAACTCCTGACGTAGTATATCCAGGACAGAGGCTTAACAAGCCAGTGTTAAGCCCTGATAGCCTTTCAATGAATAGCCTGAGTCAAAATCAACAACATCATGTGTCATCTTGTCTACAAGGCATTAAAAGCTTGTTTTCATCAACATGTGGTCCATTGATGCTTTTGTTTTTCTGTACTGGTGGTTTTTCTGGTATCATCTTCCTACAGGCCAAATTCACACTATTACGATAATGAAAGCAACATAGTTAAATGGGAAGCTTTGGAGGCAGTTGTTTACCTGGTTAGCTCTGATGGTATAGGATATAGATGGGTTACTTAGTATGTATCAAAGAAAACAACTAAACCTATATTGATCCAAAGTTTCAAAAACAAAGTTTCAAAAATAAAGCCAAAGCAGATCATTTCTGGAAGTTCTGAAGAACAACATTGTGTCTCAGTAGTTTTTCTCATAGACTTTGTCTCTGCCTTTGAACTTATCCTCCATCCTTTTGATGTAAAAGGAAAAGACGTTCAGATCAAATCTGGAAGGAGCAAGTCCATTTCATTTGTTAAGTGCACCAGATTTGTCTTCCTGATTGCTTTGGAGCACAGAAAGCTTTCATCTATAATTGACCGGATTGCATCTGTGGCTATTTTCATTACTTCATCACTTGCTTGTCTCTCCTGTACCAATAAGAAATTAATCAGGCTGGAGAGAATGTTGCCTTCCCTCTGTGGGAACAAAGCAGACCTTCGTCCATCACTGTTACTGTGGAGACAGAATAGGCAGAACAGGACTTCCTCACTCACTCGGTTTCCCTCAGCATGCCACATACTGCCTTTAAGGCTACAACCTGGGATTTGTTTTCTAGCAAAATGACAGCCCAGCCACTTGTTTTAGTGTACTGCTGAGGGATGGAGCTAGGGAAATGTAACCCCTCTCATATTCATAGACATTCATACTGTCCAGTAGGTTTTCACTCCAACCCTAATCTAGTGCACCTGATTCTAATTTTTAGATGGTTGATATGCTGAATCAGGAGAATTACAACTGGAGTTGGAGTGAAAACCTACAGGAGCGTAGCTCTCCAGGAACAGGGTTGAAGAGTCCTGCTCTAGAGTCTAGATGAGTCTCTAGAAGGACTGACAGTTCATGACATCCACAAGCTATGCATGTTTTTTATATATATAGTATTGTTGTTTGTAAACATTGGAGGAATAAACCCTGATGCAATATGCTATTTCGAGGGTTAGGAGAGCGAAATAGTTAATTTCTACATTCAATTATGAGGAAAATTAGATTAGACAGCAGCAGCATACAGGAGCTCATAAAATATGACTTGATTCTCTAGAAGCAACTACAATCTCTCGTGACAGACAGGAATTTATAGACACTCGTCAGGCATTACTAATCAATGATCATCAACTCCAATTTCCACACTTACGGTAAGAGTTGTACTAAGCTCACGAGGCATGAAGTTATATTCTTCAAGAATCAAGATTTGAAATGACCATTCAACAGATTTCCAGATCCCAGACTGCACCTTTAAACATGTCACCAGTTGAGAAAATTACAAGGTTCATTAACTCATTGTTAACCTCTTGGTCACCTCATTGGGCATGGGTAATAAGTGTTACGGAGTCTAGTTGATAGGTAATCGACTAGCCGGACTGTTCCCCGGACTCCGCGTATAGGGATTTGTACAATGCTCGAACAAGCCTATTGAACTAGACATTGGTGTCTGTCTTTATTCCTTTATCCAACATATCATACTGAAACATGGTATCAGAAGTGGCTCGAAAACCACACGTTTGTTATTTTGGTAACTGAGTACAGTATAGGTGCAGTTACGTTCCATATGGAACACACGCCGTGTCCGACTCACAGCACTGATCAACTCGTTGTTAGCTGGCTAGCTAGCATCACTACCTACCTCAATGGCTGAAGGCAAAGATATATCCTACTCCATCGCTATGGCAGCGAACATTCCGCCACCAAATCCCATGGTTCTCACAGGGGAATGGAATACTAATTGGGACAACTTCAGGGATGAATTCGAGGACTATGCGCTGGCGACCGGTCTACATGAGAAACCCAACGAGGTACAAGCGGCAACTCTGAGGAGTTTAATGGGCAGCGAATGCAGGCACATCTACCGGCACAATCTCACCCTCACAGCACGACAACAGGGTGATGCAAATGCTATATTGGATGCATTGGAGAATTACTTCAAACCCGCCAGGAACATCATTTACGAGCGGTTTGTTTTTGGAAGCTGCAAACAGGAAGAGGGCGAGTCAGTAAACAACTTTGTGACCCGTTTGAGAGAAAGATACGCTACTTGTGAATACGGGGGGATTGAAAGATGAACTGATTCGGGACAAAATAGTACTGGGAATTGCAAATGAGGATACGCGCCGGCGTCTACTGAGAGAGAGAGAGGCTTAACATTAGTAACTGCCATTGAAATGTGCCGCACTGCTGAAGTCACTGGCATGAGAATGAGAGCAATGGAAATGGAAACCCCACGCACCGACGTTGATACTGTTCACGCTGTTGCCAGGCAGACATTCAGACAAAACCAATCGAGGCAGAGTAATTCACCACGAACGGTGGACACAGAGAGCCCCATAGCATGTAAATACTGTGGGAATACACACACACGTGGCAAAGAGCACTGCCCTGCCTACGGAAAACCATGCAGAGCTTGTGGAACTAATAATCACTTTGCAAAAGTGTGTCTCAAAAGCAAAAGAAGGGTGAGTGAGGGGAAGATTCACTGTGTTGATGATGTCACTCAATGTTCAGAGCAGAACAGTGAAAGGGATATTTACATGCATGAATCCATTGGGGCTGTACACTCAAGAGGGAAGAAATGGTTTGTGACACTACGATTACACAACAAGCAACAACAATGTCAACTGGATTCTGGTGCTACATGCAACGTAATGAGCTACAAAGACAAAATCAATCTGGCACCTGACACACATCTATTGCCCAGCGATACTAGACTAAAGCTGTACTCAGGAGAGCTAATGAGCTCTATGGGCATCTTTGAGACAGAATGTGCTATTCGGGGGACGCAAACACAAGCTGGAGTTTGAGATTGTGAAAACCAGTCAACATCCTCTCCTCTCAGGCTCTACATGCGAACGCCTGGGACTGATGCAGTTCACCGTACCAAATGACCTGCACATTGTGGAGCATGTCCAGCATAGACGCCTGTCCAAAGAACAACTACTCAGCAGATATGTCGATGTATTCAACAGCCCCGTTGAATCAGTACCTGGGGAGGTACACTTTGAATTGGATGAGAGCGTCACTCCAGTTCAGTGTGCTCCTCGCAATGTCCCCATTGCAATGAAAGTGGCTGTGAAGGCTCAGCTGGACAAGTATGAGGCCGATGGCCACATGACATATGTGACTGAACCAACCGACTGGATCAGCAATATGGTCATAGTGAAAAAAACCAGAGAAGCTGAGGGTCTGCATCGACCCAAAGCATCTGAACCAAGCACTGAAACGATCACACTACATCATGCCGACACTAGAGGATGTCCTCTACAAGCTTCCCAAGGCCAGGATTTTCACCTTGGTGGATGCCCGAGATGCATTCCTTCAATGCAAGCTGGATGAAGAAAGCAGCTTCATGACTACCTTCTGGACCCCCTGGGATCGGAAACGCTGGCTCAAACTCCCGTTTGGTGTCTCAGTGGCGCCTGAGGTATACCAACGCAAGCAGCACGAGTTACTGGCTGGGCTCAAGGGCATTGAACCCATTGCTGATGATGTCCTGATCGTAGGCTGTGGTGACACAGACGAAGAAGCAGAACGCGACCATGACGTGAAGCTCCTGGCACTGATGGAGCGCTGCCGATCAGTTAAGCTTCGTCTTGGCCTGAAGAAGCTGCAGTTCAAGGTAAAAAACGTCCACTTCCATGGCCACATTCTCTCGGCCAAAGGCCTGAAGCCGGACCCAGAGAAGGTCAGAGCGATCCTTGACATGCCAAACCCATCCGATGCAAAAGGGGTACAGCGTCTCATCGGCTTTGCAAACTATCTTGCAAAGTTCATGCCACACCTATCAGCAGTCTGAGAGCCTCTGCGCCGGTTGCTGGACAAAGACACACCATGGCACTGGCTACCCAAGCACGAGGCCGCAGTACAGGAAATGAAATCTCTGGCTTCATCCATGCCAGTGTTGCGCTACTACGATGTCACGAAGCCTGTCACAATCCAGAGCGACTCTAGCCAAAGGGGACTGGGATGCTGCCGTATGCAGGAAGGCCAGCCCGTTGCGTTTGCCTCGAGCGCTCACCCCACTGAACAGAACTATGCACAAATTGAGAAAGAGTGCCTCAGCATCGTCTTCTCCTGCCAGCGCTTCCATCACTACTTATATGGTCGAGAGCTGGTCACCGCTGAAACTGACCACAAACCACTCATTGCCATTTTCAGTAAACCTCTCCTCAAACGCCCAAGAGGCTTCAAAGCATGCTCCTGACTCTGCAAAACTACAGCCTGAAGGTCATTTACAAGCCAGGACCAGAGATGTACATCAGCGACACACTGAGCAGGGCAACAGCACAATGTACAGGCAGAGGCACTGCCTATCAGCGGCATGCTATCTGTTCGCTACAGCAGGAACAACAAGATGTTCAACAGATCAATCAGGCAGACTACTTAAACGTCACAGATCACCGCCTAGCCCAGATCAGGCAACACACTGACAAGGACGAACACCTACAGTCACTGAAGTCCATGGCTCTCGCAGGTTGGCCACACCTGAAAGAGGAGACACCTTTCACAGTGAGAGACTACTGGACCTTTCGAGATGAGATCAGCGTGCAAAATGACATCTTGTTCAGAGGTCAGAAGGTCATTATTCCCAAATCACTACGTCCAGAGATGCTTACCCGCATACACTCCAGTCACGTTGGAGGTGATGCATGCTACCGGCAGGCTCGTGAAACGTTATACTGGCCAAACATGCAAGCAGAAATTAAAGACTTTGTCAGCAGCTGCACCACATGCAACGAGTACGCTCATGAACAGCAAAAGGAAACCATGATGTCACACGAACTGCCCACAAGGGCTTGGCAAATCGACTTATTCAGCCACAGACAAAAGGACTACCTTCTCATTGTTGATCACTACTCTGACTTTTGGGAAATTGAACTGCTCCCTGACTTGTCTGCAGAGACGGTCATAAACGCTGCAAAGGCGCGGTTTGCAAGGCAAGGTCAGCCTGACAAGGTAATCACGGACAATGGCCCACAATTCACTGCACAGTTCAAGCGTTTCGCCTCAGAGTGGGAGTTTGACCACGTGACCTCCTCTCCAAGACACCCAAAAGCAAATGGCAAGGCAGAGTCAGCTGTCAAGATTGCAAAAAACCTGTTAAGCAGGGCCTTGCGTGACGGCAACGACCCATGGAAAGCGATCTTACAGTGGAGGAACACACCCACCGAAAACATGGACAGCAGCGCAGCACAACGCCTTCTGTCCAGACGTCTGAAGACCACCATCCCTGTAGCTAACAAGCTACTTGAGCCCTGTGTCATGGTTGGTGTCACGGATAAACTGCGTCACAGAAAGCAGCTCGCTAAGTGCTTCTACGACCAGACTGCTCGAGACCTACCAGAGCTGGAGGTGGGTGAAACGATAAGGATGAAACCGCTGCCGGAGACCACACAGGACTTTGGAGGCTGGGCACGTGCCTACAGAGAGTTGCACCACGTTCGTACCTGGTAGATGTTGGTGGCTCCCTCTATCGTCGCAATCGGGTGGATCTGCACGTAGCAGAGCAGACACACCAGAACACACCATACACTCACCTAGATGAGCTGGATCACAGTCCAGGCCTAAGGGCAAGGGGCGGAGAATTGAGACGTGAGCCAACTGAATGTGAGGCTTCTACCCCACCAAGCTCTCCAGCTCGTGGCCCTAATCCTACCCCTGTCAGAGCCTATACTTACTCACGGGTGGGTCGGCTGTGCAAGCCACCGGACAGGCTTACTCTGTAAGCAAGAGATTGTGTTAACAGGTCCTCTGTTTCTAAAAAAATGAAATATATATATTAAAAAATAATAATAATAAAAAATTAATAAAAAAAAACAACATAAGAGGAAGATGACAACTGAAGTAAAAAAGAAAATGTTTTCTCAATTGTTTTGACTTGACTGTTAAGAACTTAATGTTATGCCGTTATGTTTGCACTTTCTATTGAAAAGGATGATGTTACGGAGTCTAGTTGATAGGTAATCGACTAGCCGGACTGTTCCCTGGACTCCGCGTATAGGGATTTGTACAATGCTCGAACAAGGCTATTGAACTAGACATTGGTGTCTGTCTTTATTCCTTTATCCAACATATCATACTGAAACAATAAGCAACCTAGTTCCTAGCATCTCAACACACAAGCATTTCCTTGTAATATTTTGTAATATTCACCACAAAAGTTACGCTTAGTACAAAGGCATTTGATCCTTTGGTATGTATGCATGCATGGGATATCCCCCACCTACAATATGAAATATGCCTGAGAAAACAGCCAGTCTCTCCCCCTCGGCAGGAACCAGAGTTGAACTGCACCACTTCCCCTGGACCCACACTGTCCCTCCACATCTCATCACACTGACCTTGCACTGAGGTTGTGTCCAAATTGGCACCCTATTTGCTAGTACGTTTGACGAAGGCCAATAGGGCTCTGATTAAAAGTACAGTCGTGTGCTATGTAGGAAATAGGGTGCCATTTGAGACGTATCTTGAGACACCATCTGATTTAGACAGTTCAGCAGAATGAATGTGGTCTGCTGTCTGCTTGGTATCTCCTTCCTGTGGAACGGACCAGACAATGTATGGAGTTGTTATGAGGAGGGGATGAAGCGTTTGGCTTAGTGTTATGCTAGATGTTATATTGTAGATGTCTCTTAGGTTAGATCACAGGGCTCACGCCACTGCAGTTGTACAGATATAATGGAATACCGATGTGCAGATACTTGAAAAACTGTGCCGTCACTTCATGTGAAACTGTATCTGGGGGACATTTATAGTAAAGATATTCAAAGTTAATCAAGCTGGTGGCATTGTAGTATATAAATAAGTTATTATACTGTGTTGATTGTGCTGTGTCAATAAAAGTGGTTGATATAAGCTTTGCATTCTGCATATGACATATCCTACCGTATGTGAACCATAATACACGGGTCTATGGCCCGTGATGTGAATGGGCAAAGGCTGTGAGTGCCACTCTCAAATTGAACAGTAATCTGCACTGCTCGGTCATGTTGTCACCAACGCAACATGCATAGTGCATCGTTCAGAAAATATACATCACTTTTCCATTATATACAGTAAGTTTGGACACACCTACTCATTCCAAGGGTTTTCTTATTTTTTTTACCATTTTCTACATTGTAGAATAATAGTGAAGACATCAAAACTATGAAATAACACATATGGGATCATGTAGTAACCAAAAAAGTGTTAAACAAATCAAAATATATTTTAGATTTTAGATTGTTCAAAGTAGCCACCCTTTGCCTTGATGACAGCTTTGCACACTCTTGGCATTCTCTCCACCAGCTTCACCTGGAATGCTTTTCCAACAGTCTTGATGGAGTTCCCACATATGCTGAGCATTTGTTGGCTGTTTTTCCTTCCAACTCATCCCAAACCATCTCAATTGGGTTGAGGTCGGGTGATTGTGGAGGCCAGGTCATCTGATGCAGCACTCCATCACTCTCCTTCTTGGTTAAATAGCCGTTACACAGCCTGGAGGTGTGTTGGGTTATTTTCCTGTTGTAAAACAAATGATAGTCCCACTAAGCGCAAACCAGATGGGATGGAGTATCGCTGCATGAATGCTGTCGTAGCCACGCTGGTAAAGTGTGCCTTGAATTCTAAATAGTCACCAGCAAAGCACCCCGACGCCATCACACCTCCTCCCCCATGCTTCACTGTGGGAACCACACATGCGGAGATCCTCCGTTCACCTACTTTGCGTTTCACAAAGACATGGTGGTTGGAACCAAAAATCGCAAATTTGGACTCATCAGACCAAAGGACAGATTTCCACCGGTCTAATATCTATTGCTCATGGTTCTTAGCCCAAGCAAGTCTCTTCTTATTATTGGTGTCCTTTAGAAGTGGTTTCTTTGCAGCAATTCGACCATGAAGGCCCGATTCATGCAGTCTCCTCTGAACAGTTGATGTTGAGATGTGTCTGTTACTTGGACTCTGTAAACCATTTATTTGAGCTACAATTTTTGAGGCTGGTAACTCTAATGAACTTATCCTCTGCAGCAGAGGTAACTCTGGGTCTTCCTTTCCTGTGGTGGTCCTCATGAGAGCCAGTTTCATCATAGTGCTTAATGATTTTTGAAGCTGCACTTGAAGAAACTTTAAAAGTTCTTGAAATGTTCCGCATTGACTGACCATCTCTTAAAGTAATGATGGACTGTTGTTTCTCTGTTTATTTGAGCCATAATATGGATTTCGTCTTTTACCAAATAGGGTTATCTTCTGTATACCACCCCTACCTTGTCACAACACAACTGATTGGCTCAAACGCATTAAGAAGGAAATCCATTTTAGGTGACTACTGTCACACCCTGATCTGTTTCACCTGTCTTTGTGTTTGTCTCCACCACCCTCCAGGTGTCGCCCATTTTCCCCATTATCCCCAGTGTATTTATACCTGTGTTCTCTGTTTGTCTGTTTCCAGTTCATTCTGTTTGTCAAGCCTACCTTTGGTTTTCCCCTTGCTCCTGTCTGTTTCTAGTTCCTGTTTTATAGTTTTCCTGGTTTTGACAAGTCTGCCTGCCCTGAGCCTGCCTGCCGTTCTGTACCTTGTCACACCACCCTGGATTACTGACCTCTGCCTGCCCTTGACCTGTAGTTTTGCCTGCCCCCTGTTCTAGTAACAAACTTCTGTTACTTCAACACTGTCTGCATCTGGGTCTTCCCTAAAACATTACATTCCTAATGAAAATAATGTAATTTTTACTCCCTATATTTTCCATGACACCAGAAGTACTCGTTACATTTTGAATGCTTAACAGGACAGGAAAATGGTCCAATTCACGCACTTACCAAGAGAACATCACTGGTCATCCCTACTGCCTCTGATCTGGCAGACTTACTAAACACAAATGCATCCTTTATAAATTATGTTAGACTGTTCTCCTGGCTATCCGTACATTT
Organism: Brachymystax lenok tsinlingensis; assembly: GCA_030435695.1. Taxonomy (NCBI): domain Eukaryota; kingdom Metazoa; phylum Chordata; class Actinopteri; order Salmoniformes; family Salmonidae; genus Brachymystax; species Brachymystax lenok. Next base: position 45,687,078 of record CM059795.1, on the reverse strand, counting down.
TTAAAACAAGAAAATGATGCAGTCTGCTTAGCTTAATGTAAGGAATTTGAAACGATTAATACTTTTACTTTTGATACTTAAGTATATTTAGAACCAAATACTTTAGACTTTTACTCAAGTAGTATTTTACTGGGTGACTTCCACTTTTACTTGAGTAACTTTCTATTAAGGAATCTATATTTTTACTCAAGTATGACAATTGGGTACTTTTTCCACCACTGCTATTATTCTACAATGTAGAAAATAGTACAAATAAAAGAAAAACCCTTGAATGAGTAGGTGTGTCCAAACTTTTGACTGGTACTGAATATGTTTGAATTTTCTAACTAGTTTTGTCACGTCCAGGCCTGAGAAGACAGGCTGGTGTGTTTAGTTTTGTTTTTGGTGTAGGGTTTTTTATGTTCTAGGTGATATATTTCTATGTTGGGGTAATGGTTCCCAATTAGAGGCAGCTGTGTGTCGTTGTCTCTAATTGGGAACCACATATATGTTTGGGGTTTTCTATTAGGTTTTGTGGGTTATTGTTTATGCATAGCTTCTTTGTGTTGTAAGTCTATGTTTATGATCGTTGTTCGTGTTGTTTTGCCCAGTTACGTCGGTAAATAAAAGATGTATACTGGATGCCTCGCTGCACCTTGGTCTGTCCTTTCCGAAGATCGTGACAAGTTTTAATTGGGAAGGCAGATAAAGCGTTTTTATCAAAAGCATTCACTTTTGCATTTTAAAACCCAGATTCCTACTCATTACTCCATGTACTACATCACTTTTGTTTTGAGCCGACCTTGCAGTTGTCCAGTGCGGGGCACCTAATAAACGCTCAGGAGGCAGCCCGGTTCTAAAACAAATGTACCCGCTGGGCATTGACGCCAGTTTTAAATTTGGTTGAGTTGTCAACTAACAATGTCATTAGATTTAGGTTAAAAGTAAGGTGAAAAAATACTAAGTTCCCTTACGTTGATGACTTTTTACAAATCCAATCACTTTTCCAAATTGATTCAACGTCATCACATTGAATTGTTTTGTTCAAATGATGCGAAAACAACATTGATTCAACCAGTTTTTGCCTAATGGGTAATCACTTTTCAAACTCCTTCCATCAGGGCAACCGGGGCCAGATAGTCTTTTGAATGAAGGGATTTGATTATGTGTACTCTCTTGGTATATTAAGACACAACCTGCTCCATGAAGTACTCCAAATTGATGCCCAGGTGAGACAGATGGGTGTCCAGACAAGTTAAACAGGCCTTTAAGAGAGAGGATGTGGAGTTGCCAATGAGCAAGGCAGAGGCTAAGGGAATGATATGGACAGTGGTAGTGCAGAGATGGTAGGAGCAGTCTAACAGAGACACTAAGGGCAGGCATCTTCCAAGTACAGAATAAAGTCGGGGAGGATGGCAGGAAGTGACAGAAGAAGGAGGTCATCTTTACAAGGCTAAGGATGGGACACAGCCGGTTGAATAAGACATTAAATGTGATAGGAAAGCATCCAACAGGAAGGTATAATTAATTCCAGGAAACAGAGACAATGGAGCATGTACTGATACAGTGTCGGCAGTATGAAAGGGAAAGAGAGAGACTGAGATCCAGTGTGAGGGAGAATGAGATACAGGAATGGAGTTTAAAGAGAATACTGAGTAGAACATCTCTTATTTTTAAGAGAAACAGGGCTGCCAGTTAGAACTCAGTTCCTTCCTGTCTCTGGCCCACACTCGAGTACAGCAGGTGGTAGTAATGCCATAACGTTGGATGCCAACCGCAGATAAACACCACAGAACAAGATGTTGGTACAGTATGTATAGCAACGCGTATGCCCGCCCACCTCAGGATATCTATTTCCTGTGTTTGAGGGGTGCAAAATTAAATAAAATAAAATGTATTTAGGAACCTAGGAAGAAACCTAGAGAGGAACCAGGCTCTGAGGGGTGGCCAGTCCTCTTCCGGGTGTGCCGGGTGGAGATTATAAGAGTACATGGCCATTAAGGCCAAATAGTTCTTCAAGATGTTCAAACTTTCATAGATAACCAACAGGGTCAAATGATAATCACAGTGGTTGAGGGTGCAACAGGTCAGCACCTCAGGAGTATATGTCAGTTGACTTTTCATAGCCAAGCATTCAGAGGTCGGGATACCAGGTGTTGGAGGGAAGGAGAAAGGGAGGGAGAGAGAGAGAGTTGAAAACAGCAGGTATGGGACAAGGTACCAAGTCTGGTGAACAAGTCAGGGTTCCGTAGACGCAGGCAGAACAGCAGAAACTGGATCAGCAGCACAACCAGGTGGACTGGGGGCAGCCAGGAGCCATCAGGCAAGGAAATCCTGAGCAGAGTATGTCAACGGAGTGGAGCTGGAGCAGAGGGAGGAGCGGAGAAATCCCAATTTCGATTCAAATCAAATTTTATTTGTCACATAAGCCAGGAAATGCTTACTTACAATCCCTTAACCAACAATGCAGTTTTAAGAAAAATGCCCCCCAAAAATGTAAATAAAAGTAACAAATAGTTAAACCTGTTAGGGCTAGGGGGCAGTGTTCGGAGGTTCGGAGAGTCTGGCGTGCCCAAAGTATAATGCCTGTTACTCAGGCCCAGAAACTAGGATATGCACATAATTAGTAGTATTGGATAGAAAACACTCTGAAGTTTCTAACACTGTTAAAATAATGACTGAGTATAACAGAACTGATTTTCCATTAGGAAAGTGGGATTTTGTGATTTGACAATTTTCCCATGGAGTGTACTGTACTGTTTGGCACCCGTGATTGAGTGCGCGCGCTTCAGTTTTTTCCTTTTCTATTGAGCAGGTTATTTTCCGTCTGAAATATGGTTTATTTACATATTAGGGTACCTGAGGATTGATTAGAAAAGTTGTTTGACTTGTTTCGACAAACTTTACCGGTACTTTTGGGATTTCGTTTGTCTGCATGGTTGAACGCCTTTGAGCAGGTGAATTACTGAACAAAACGCGCCAACCAAACAGAGTTTTTGGGATATCAAGAGGGACATTATCGAAAAGGTAAAGCGATTTATTTTATTGATATTTTTTGTTTTGTGACACCTGTGCTGGTTATGATATTTTGCTAATTGAATAAGTATGCGGGGCGCTGTCCTCAGACAATCAAATGCTATGCTTTCGCCGTAAAGCCTTTTTGAAATCTGACAACGCTGTGAGATTACCAAGATTCTAAGCTTTTGAATGGCGTACAACACTTGCATTTTCATGAATGTTTAATATTACTATTTTAGTCATTTGAATTTGGTGCTCTGCATTTCTCTGGATGTTGTTGTAGGTGGGTTGCCCGGTGACCCACCGGTCCCTTAAAGAGCACCAGTAAAATACAATAGCCAGGCTATATACAGAGGGTACCGGTACAGAGTCAATGTGCGGGGGCACCAGTTAGTCGAGGTAATTGAGATAATACGTACACTATCGGTCAAATGTTTTAACACCTACTCATTCAAGGGTTTATCTTTATTTTTACCATTTTCTACATTGTATAATATTAGTAAAGACATCACAACTATGAAATAACACATATGGAATATAAATCAAAATATATTTTAGATTCTTCAAATAGCCAACCTTTGCCTTGATGACAGCTTTGCACACTCTTGGCATGCACTCAACCAGCTTCACCTGGAATGCTTTTACAACAGTTTAGAAGGAGTTCCCACATATGCTGAGCACTTGTTGGCTGCTTTTCCTTCACTCTGCGGTCCGACTCATCCCAAACCATCTCAATTTGGTTGAGGTAGGAGGATTGTGGAGGCCAGGTCATCTGATGCAGCACTCCATCACTCTCCTTCTTGGTTGAATAGCCCTTACATAGCCTGGAGGTGTGTTTGGTCATTGTCCTGCTGAAAAAAACAAATGATATTCCCACTAAGCCCAAACCAGATGGAATGGTGTATCGCTGCAGAATGTTGTGGTAGCCATGCTGGTTAAGTATGCCTTGAATTCTAAATAAATCACAGACAGTGTCACCAGCAAAGCACCCCCACACCATAACACCTCCTCCTCCATGCTTTACGGTGGGAAATACACAAGCGGAGATCATCCTTTCACCCACACACGTCTCACAAAGACATGGCGGTTGGAACCCAAAGTTGGGACTCCAGACCAAAGGACAAATCTCCACCGGTGTAATGTCCATTGCTTATGTTTCTTAGACCAAGGAATTCTCTTCTTATTATTGGTGTCCTTTAGTAGTGGTTTCTTTGCAGCAATTCAACCAAGAAGGCCTGATTCCCAGAGTCTCCTCTGAACAGTTGATGTTAAGATGTGTCCGTTACATGAACTCTGTGATGCATTTATTTGGGCTACAATTTCTGAGGCTGGTAACTCTAATGAACTTATTCTCTCCAGCAGAGGTAACTCTGTGTTGTACATTCCTGTGGCAGTCCTCATGAGAGTCAGTTTCATCATAGAGCTTGATGGTTTTTGCGACTGCACTTTCAAAGTTCTTGAAATGTTCCGTATTGACTGACCTTCATGTCTTAAAGTAATGATGGAATGTTGTTTCTCTTTGCTTACTTCAGCTGTTCTTGCCATTATATGGACTTCGTCTTTTACCAAATAGGGCTATCTTCTGTATACCCATCCTACCTTGTCACCAAGGAACTGATTGGCTCAAACATTTCAAAGATGATTATCATATTTTACTAGATCTATTGTGTTATATTCTCTTACACTCCTTTCACATTTCCACAAACTTCAAAGTGTTTTCTTTCAAATGGTACCAAGAATATTAATATCCTTGCTTCAGGGCCTGAGCTACAGGTAGTTAGATTTGAGTATGTCATTTCAGGCGAAAATTGAAAAAAAGGGTGGATCCTTAAGAAGGAAAGAAATTCCACAAAATTCCACAAACTTTTAACAAGGCACACCTGTTAATTGAAATGCATTCCAGGTGACTACCTCATGAAGCTGGTTGAGAGAATGCCTAGAGTGTGCAAAGCTGTCATCAAGGCAAAGGGTGGCTATTTGAAGAATCTCAAATATAAAATATATTTTGATCTGTTTATCACTTCTTTGGTTACCACATCATTTCGTATGTGTTATTTCATAGTTTTGATGTCTTCATAATTATTCTACAATGTAGAAAATAGTACAAATAAAAGAAAAACCTTTGAATGAGTAGGTGTTCTAAAACTTTTGACCGCTAGTGTGTGTGTAGGTAGTTATTAAACTTCTTAGGGAGCAGTGGGTCACAGGCGCCCCACCTGCGACAACTTCCGCAAAAATGCAGAGCGCCAAATTCAAATTACAAAAGTAGTAATATACAACATTCATGAAAATGCAAGTGTTGCACACTGTTCAAAAGCTTAGAATATTGGTCATCTCACAGCATTGTCAGATTTCACAAAGTCTTTACGGCGAATGCATAACCTTTGATTGTCTGAGGACAGCGCCCCCGCGTATTTCCTGTATTAGCATAATAACATAACCAGCACGGGTGTCACAAAACTCAAAAAATAGCGATAAAATAAATCGCTTACCTTTGAAGATCTTCTTCTGATGGCAACACAATAAATGTTCCTTTTGTTCGAAAAAGTCCCTCTTTATATCCATAAAGCTCTGTTTGTTTGGCGCGTTTTGATCAGAAAATCTACCGTCCACTCGTCCATTATACAAGACATACAAAGCGTTAAAAACATACCTATAAACTTTGTCAAAACAACTCAATCAACGTTTCTAATCGATCCTTAGGTACACTAATATGTATATAAACAATAATATTTCACACAGATAATATCCTGGGCGATAGAAAAGGAAAACACAGAGGCGCGCGCTCACAGTCACAGACATTATTTTAACAGTTTTAGAAACTTCAGAGTGTTTTCTATCCAATACTACTAATTATGTGCATATCCTAATTTCTGGGCCTGAGTACCAGGCATTTTACTTTGGGCACACCAGACTCTCCAAAACTCACTGCCGCCGCTCTGCCGCCGCTCCCTAATAGTGACTTTGCATAGATAATAAAAGAGAGTAGCAGCAGCGTAAAAGAGGGGGGGCAATGCAAATAGTCTGGTCAGCCATTTGATTAGATGTTCAGGAGTCTCATGGCTTGGGGGTAGAAGTTGTTTAGAAGCACCTACACTTGGCGCTCGGGTACCGCTTGCCATGAAGAAGCAGAGAGAACAGTCTATGACTAGGGAGTCTTTGACAATTTTTAGGGGCTTCCTCTGACACCACCTGGTATAGAGGTCCTGGATGGCAGGAAGCTTGGTCCCGGTGATGTACTGGGCCTTACGCACTACCCTCTGTAGTGCCTTGCGGTCGGAGGCCGATCAGTTGCCATACCAGGCAGTGATGCAACCTGTCTAGATGCTCTCAATGGTGCAGCTGTAGATCCGTTTCATGGTGTTGGGAGTCGTGCCTGGCCATGCTGTCATAAGTGAACAGGGAGAACAGGAGGGGACTGAGCACACAGCCCTGAGGGGACCCCGTGTTGAGGATCAGAGTGGCAGATGTGTTGTTACCTACCCTCACCACGTGGGGACGGCCATCAGGAAGTCCAAGATCCAGTTGCAGAGGGGGGTGTTTAGTCCCAGGGTCCTAAGCTTAGTGATGAGCTTTGAGGGCACTATGGTGTTGAACGCTGAGCTGTAGTCAATGAATAGCTGTTTCTTTGTCCAGGTGTGAAAGGGCAGTGTGGAGTGCAATAGAGATGGCATCATCTGTGGATCTGTTAGGGCAGTATGCAAATTGGAGTGGGTCTAGGGCTTCTGGGATAATGGTGTTGATGTGAGCCATGACCAGCCTTTCATAGGACTTCATGGCTACGGTAGTCATTTAGGTAGGTTTCCTTAGTGTTCTTGGGCACAGGGACTATGGTGGTCTGCTTGAAACATGTTTGGTATTACAAACTCAGACAGGGAGTTGATGAAAATGTCAGTGAAGACACCTGCCAGTTGGTCAGCGCATGCTCGGAGTACACATCCTGGTAATCCGTCTGGCCCTGCGGCCTTGTGAATGTTGACCTGTTTAAATGTCTTACTCACATCGGCTGCGGAAAGCGTGATCACACAGTCATCCAGAACAGCTGATGCTCTCATGCATGTTTCAGTGTTACTTTCCTCGAAGCGAGCATAGAAGTAATTTAGCTCGTATGGTAGGCTCGTGTCACTGGGCTGCTCTTGGCTCTGCTTCCCTTGTAGTCTGTAATAGTTTGCAGGCTCTGCCACATCTGACGAACGTCGGAGCCGGTGTAGTACGATTCGATCTTAGTCCTGTATTGACGCTTTGCCTGTTTGATGGTTCATCGGAGGGCATAGCGGGTTTTCTTATAAGCTTCCAGGTTAGAGTCCCGCTCCTTGAAAGCGGCAGCTCTACCCTTTAGCTCAGTGTGGCCTGTAATCCATGGCTTCTGGTTTGGGTATGTACGTACAGTCACTGTGGGGACGACGTCATCGATGCACTTATTGATGAAGCCAGTGACTGATGCGGTGTACTCCTCAATGCCATCGGAAGAATCCAGGAACATATTCCAGTCTGTGCTAGCAAAACATTCCTGAAGCTTAGCATCTGCTTCATCTGACCACTTTTTAGTATACCAAGTCACTGATGCTTTAGGAGGTTATAATTATGGACTGGAGTGCAGAGCGAGAGTCCCAAAGGCTGGAGCGTCGGCCTTCTCGCCCACTCCAATTTCGCTCACTTTCCGAGCTCAGGGCATGCCCGGCCCAGCATGCATTTGTAGTCTACTTTTGTGCTGCTATAGCCCCTTGCTTTATATTTTAATAAAGAAACTGATAAAACACACAGGTGCAAAATCAAGGTGACTTACAGAGATGAGGGCAAAGAGCAAGAGAGGGATTCCAGTGATGTAGTGTCCACAATTAAAGAATCATTGTGGAATCTGAAAAGACACGTATCCCGAAAGCATGATGGTGTACTTACTACTTGCACATGCTAAAAGCAAGGAACAAGGTGGGTAGATAGCTAAGTGTGGCATTGTAGAAAGGTATTTATAAACTAAATATCAGATCTCTTAAACGTTTCGTAATGTTTTGTTCTATTATCTATACAATAGATTGGGTTATTTTGCCTAAAAACATTAGGCCTACCTATAGACAAATAAAAAAACAACTCTGCATCTCTGCCCAGCCTGTCAAGAATGGCCAAAAGGATGTTTAGCATCCCCAGTGGCTCTGCAAGTATGGAGAAGATATTCTCTGCTGTTGGCCTGCTCTCCAGGTACCATCGCATAAGCATGAAGCCAGACTGGCTAAACTCGTGTTTAAAAAAAAAGAATTCTATCAGCGGCACAAGTAAGTCCATTTTTGTTTAATTTGTATTTAATTGTAAGTAAGTCACAGCCTATATGCGAAATGTATAGACTGTAATGATTTAATACAATGAATGTTTGGCTCCTGATATATTTATGATGTGTAGCCTGTTTGAAATGATGTGCGCTTCTTACATTCACCTTTTATGTTTATTGATATACTTTTCATTCGAAACATATGGTTTGGTTTCAATACTTCAAAGCCAAATGGTAGGTCCAGGTAGTCGCAAAAATAGATTGATGTTGGTTAAATTGTGATTTAAAAAAGGAAAGCAGAGATGAGTGAACAACGTGTTTAATCAAATACGGAAAAAGGATAACAAATCCAACGTGCCCTAAAACACACAGGAGAAATAACCAGCCGGAAATAAAAACGACAAATGAACAACAAACAATCACGCCAAAACACATGGGGAAAACAGAGGGTTAAATAATGAACATGTAATTTGGGGAATTGAAACCAGGTGTATAAAACAAAGACAAAACAAACGGAACATGAAAAATGGATCGGCGATGGCTAGAAGGCCGGTGACGTCGACCGCCAAAAACCGCCCGAACAAGGAGAGGGACCGACTTCAGCGGAATTGATGACAGCCGCTCAACTCCGCTCACATACTCCTGAGGCATGGTCCTAGGGCTCAGGTCTTCAGAGAGAGAGAGAAGAGAGAGAGGTGAAAATTAGAGGGAGCATACTTAAGTTCACACAGGACACCAGATAAGACAGGAGAATTTCACCAGATATAACAGACTGAAAAACCGACATCAAACAAAACGAGAACAGCGTCTGGACAGGGGGAACAGAATGACAATAATGCTGACACAGGGAACAAAACTGAGGAACAGTCAGATATAGAGGGGGCAATCAATAACGTCCAGTTGTGTCCAATGAGAGCAGATGCTCGATGGTGACAGGTGTGCGTAATGAAGGGCAGTGCCAGAGATGGGAAGCGGGAGCAGGCATGACAGTACCCCCCTCTAGGGGTGCCAACCAGTATCCCACCTGGGCAAGCCTGATGGGCCGGCCGCGGCATGGGAGCCCGACAAGCCGGCTGAGGCGTGGGAGCCTGACGATCCGCCTGAGGCGTGAAAGCCTGACGATCCCTCTGAGGCTTGGGAGCCTGACAAGCCGGCTGAGGTGTGGGAGCCCGACGACCTGGCTGAGGCATGATGTGGGATGGGAGCCTGCCGAGCCAACCGAGGTAAGGAAACCTTTTGAGCCAGCTAAGGCTTGGAAGTGTGAGGTTTTGGAATATGTTTTGTTTGCTACGCTTGAATGTGTATGAGTTGTGTGAACACCTGGTGTGACTGGCTGAAGGGCTGTGGTTACATGAACAGAAAAACGTTGCAAACAGGCAGTTTTAGGTTGAGACACAAAAACAGGAACTGAGCCTGTGGCCTCAGTAACCCTGGACTTCTGAAGCGCCAAGGGGCTGGGACCAGCCTGTGCGCCTACGATAGGCTGGGCAAGTCTAAACCACGCCCAGTCTCTACCCTGACAGGCCAGCTCATGAAGCAGGAACTAACACTGTTAGGGTATTTAACAAGAACCTTTTAGGGTGTTGGCCAGTTCTCTGTTCTGCCCTGCGTGGTGTTACAGCAAACCCGTATATACAAAAATTGCATTTACCATTTATTGCATGAGTGAATAAAAGACTTAGAACTTATTTAGTGACTCTGTGTCATCTTTTGTCCTGATGCCAGATTTGATTGACGCAACCTTAACAGAAGCCCAACGGGCCAGCTGAGGCATCCCCGTTCCATCGGCGGCACCTGGACACGACGTCACCACAAAATAAAAAAATAAAAAATGCTTCAAATAGTGGTGTCAGCATTCTGTAAGGACCGACGCTGGAGACGAGAAGCAAGTCCAGGGAGTGAACATTTAATGGAAAAACGGACATCAAACAAAACGAGAACAGCTTCTGGACGGGGGGAACAAAGCAACAATACGACAATAATGCTGACACGGGGAACAAAACTGAGGAACAGACAGATATAGAGGGGGCAATCAACAACGTGAAGGAGTCCAGGTGAGTACAATGAGCGCAGATGCGCGTAATGATGGTGACAGGTGTGTGTAATGAAGGGCAGCCCGGCGCCCTCGAGCGCCAGAGAGGGGAAGCGGGAGCAGGCGTGACATTCACCATGTTTCATTGAAATGTACTGCTGTGTGGCGTCCGCATAGCAGTGAAAGTTGACATTGTGTTTCCAAATTACATTACCACAAGGTAGAATATATAATGAAAACAGTAGTGGTCCTAAAATGGAACCTTGAAGAACACCGAAACTTACAATTGATTTGTCAGAGGACAAACCTTCCACCGAGATGAACTGATACCTTTCTGACAGATAAGATCTGAACCAGGTAAGAACTTGTCCGTGTAGACCAATTAGGGTTTCCAATCTCTCCAAAAGAATGTGGGGATCGATGGTGTCAAAAGCAGCACTAGGTCCTAAGAGTACGAGGACAGATACAGAGCCTTGGTCTGATGCCATTAAAAGGTAATTTACCACCTTCACGAGTGCAGTCTCAGTACTATGATGGGGCCTAAAACCAGACTGGAGCGTTTTGTATCCATTATTTGTCTTCAGGAAGGCAGTGAGTTGCTGTGCAATAGCTTTTTCCCACATTTTGAGAGGAAATGGGAGATTCGATATATGCCGATTAGTTTAAAAAAATCCAGGTCAAGGTTGAGCTTTTTCAGGAAAGCCTGTAATCCTGACACTTTTAGTCAGATTGGTACACATCCGGTGGATAGGGAGCCATTTATTATGTTCACTATTAGTGATTTTGGTACATTTAAATCTTGGTGGATTGATTGCTTTAATTTTACTCTGGTGACTCTTACCCACTCTTGCAAATGCAAGCAAGAAAATGTGATAACAACAGTAATTAATAATTAATGAAGCAGTCTAGACAGTGCAGGTAGGCCTAGAGACCATAAAGAATGAATGATAGAGGCCTGTAGTGGCCACAAGGCCGTATTAGCATGGGCAGCGCCATTCAGGGCTTCCACCATTTTAGTGTAGTTAACTTGGTGGAACAACTTCATTGGCTGATCCCTCCTGGTGACCCTGTTAGAGTCATGTCCAATCGGTCATCAGGAGGGATCAGCCAATCGTGAAAAACAAAATTGACCACCTCAAAATAGAAATAGCCTCAAGGGCGTTGCCCATGCTGTCACAGACGCTATAATGGCACACAAACAAAAATCTATCTATCTCTATGCTAAAGACAGAGAAAGGCTTGTGGTTGCAGCCCTGTTCCACCCCTTTATATGAATTTATTCAGGTGTGCAAATACACCCAGTGTATATAGTATATATATATATATAAATGAGGCAAACATAATTGTCACAAAGTATTTAAAAATACCTGAGATACTAAGAAAATGTATTCAGTACGCATTATAAGAACATTTTACAATGAGTTTTCTGCCTGAATTCCCAACAAAATGCCTGAACTCTATTCATTATTTGTCCGTGCAAGTACTGTGTTTTAAAAATGGTAGAGTTTGGAGTATCTTATTTCATTGTCCAACTGTTGCATTTATTTTAAAAAATATCTTTACAACTTCCATAACTAATGCTAACAGTATGTAAAACACAGATATGCTACTGGGTTCATTTGTTTACAGTGCATTCGAAAAGTATTCAGACCCCTTTACTTTTTCCACATTTTGTTACGTTACAGTCTTATTCTAAAATGGACTTAAATGGGTTTTTTTCCCCTCATCAATCTACACATAATACCCAATAATGACAAAGCAAAAACATGTCTTTAGAAATTAGTGAAAATGTCTAATAAAAAAAGGTTGGATGGAGAGCGTAGCAGCACATTTTTTCAGGTCTCTCCAAAGATGTTCGATCAGGTTCATGTCCAGGCTCTGGCTGGGCCACTCAAGGACATTCAGAGACTTGTCCCGAAGTCACTCCTGCGTTGTGTTGGCTGTGTGCTTAGGGTTATTGTCCTGTTGGAAGGTGAACCTTCACCCCAGTCTGAGGTCTTGAGCGCTCTGGAGCAGGTTTTCATCAAGGATCTCTCTGTACTTTGCTCCGTTCATCTTTCAATCCTGACCAGTCTCCCAGTCCCCGCCGCTGAAAAACATCCCCACCGCATGATGCTGCCACCACCATGCTTCACCGTAGGGATGGTGCCAAGTTTCATCCAGATGTTATGCTTGGCATTCAGGCCAAATAGTTTAAACTTGGTTTCACCAGACCAGAGAACCTTGTTTCTCATTGTCTGACAGTTCTTTAGGTGCCTTTTGGCAAACTCCAAGCGAACTGTCATGTGCCTTTTACTGAGGAGTGGCTTCCGTCTGGCCACTCTACCATAAAGGCCTGATTGATGGAGTGCTGCAGAGATGGTTGTCCTTCTGGAAGGTTCTCCCATCTCCACAGAGGAACTCTGGAGCTGTGTGAGAGTGACCATCGGGTTCTTGGTCACCTCCCTGACCAAGGCCCTTCTCACCCAATTGCTCAGTTTAGCTGGGCCTCCAGCTCTAGGAAGAGTCTTGGTGGTTTCAACCTTCTTCCATTTAAGAATGATAGCTACTGTGTTCTTGTGGATCTTTAACGCTGAAGACATTTTTTGCTACCCTTCCCCAGATCTGTGCCTCGACACAATTCTGTCTCAGAGCTTTACGGACAATTTCTTCTACCTCATGGCTTGGTTTTTGCTCTGACATGCACTGTCAACTCATGTCCAATCAATATAATTTACAGCAGGTAGACGCCAATCAAGTTGTAGAAAGGATAATCAATAGAAACAGGATGCACCTAAACTCAATTTGAAGTCTCATAGGAAAGAGTCTGAATACTTATGTAAATACGTTTTTTTTTTAAGTGCAAAATGTATTCAAACATGTTTTCACAGTGGCATTATGGGGTATTGTGTGTAGACTGATGGGAAACAAATATTTAATACATTTTATAATAAGGCTGTAACATAACAAAATGTGGAAAAAGTCAAGGGTTCTGAACACTTTCCGAATGTACTGTAAGTGAGATTGTACATAACATGACTGCATAAATTGGATTAATATTTAAGAGGGTCTAGTGTCTACTGTATACTGTATGTCAATGGACTATGCCTAATGTCTCTGTTTCAGGTCAGGAAGTGTGAAAGCTGGAAGAGGTACAATTTCCTTTCCATTGACATCACATTACACAGTTATGCTCTGCATGACAACCCTTTAGAGCAGTATATAAAACTATAGGTTGTACAGAATTGCTTGTTTGTTTATTGTGCTTGTTTCCAATAGAGCTTGTTGCAATACTAATTATGTTGCTATGTGAATGACCTTTACCCTTTCAAAGTAAAAAAAATTAAAGTATGACATACAGCATTTGCTCTCAGAAACATTATCACTATCATATTGCCTTCAGTAGTTAGAACACATATTACAAGTACAAACAATTTGCAATTTGACTTGTTTAAGTGATAGAACGTCTTACTGTGCTAAAAGGCACTCTTATTCACTGCTCCTGTGGTCTGCCTGCCTGCTGATTGGCTGCTGCCAGAGTGTGATGTCATTCTTGCCTGCTATAAGGGCTATGACTAGATCAGGAGCGACATTCAACAGTGAGAGAGAGTGGTGTCACAGCGAAAGAGGAAGGGAGAAGGCAGTGAGCCAAAAACATTTCTAATGAAGTACAAACACATAATGGGAGCTACAACATAAAAAAGGAATACTTTTAGATTTTATGGGAGACCAGGAGAACATTTGGAGGTAGGTTAATGGCTTTAAGATGAAATTATTTATTTATTTGGGTTTTTTGATTGAGCAAATGCACTAAGAATGAAGTTAGAATATTCTTTATGATATTTTAAATACAATTACCTCTAAGAGATCTTGGATGAAATAATTCAGAATTCATATCAAACTTAACTTATGCATCCTATCTTGACTTTATATACTTTACATATACAGTAGCCTATATACAGTGGCAAGAACAAGTATGTGAACCTTTTGGAAATACCTGGATTTCTGCATAAATTGGTCTAAAAAATGTGATCTCATCTTCATCTAGGTCACAACAATTAGACTAACACAGTTTGCTTCAACTAATAACACACAAACAATTATACATTTTCATGTCTTTATTAAACATTCACAGTGCAGGGTGGAAAAAATATGTGAACCCTTGGATTTAATAACTGGTTGACCCTTCTTTGGCAGCAATAACATCAACCAAACATTTTCTGTAGTTGCGGATCAGACCTGCACAATGGTCTTTACAAAACTGTTTCAGTTCAGCAATATTCTTGGGATGTCTGATGTGAACTGCTCTCTTGAGGTCATGCCACAGCATCTCAATAGGGTTGAGGTCAGGACTCTGGCTGGGCCACTCAAGTTGGGTGTATTTTCTTCTGCTGAAGCCATTCTGTTGTTGATTTACTTCTGTATTTTGGGTCGTTGTCCTGTTGCATCACCCAACTTCTGTTGAGCTTTAATTGGCGGACAGATAGCCTAACATTCTCCTGCAAAATGTCTTGATAAACTTGGGAATTCCTTTTTCCGTCAATGATAGCAAGCTATCCAGGCCCTGAGGCAGCAAAGCAGCCCCAAACAATGATGCTCCCTCCACCATACTTTACAGTTGGGATTTTGATGTTGGTGTGCTGTGCATTTTTTTCTCCACACATAGTGTTGTGTGTTCCTTCCAAACAACTCAACCGTAGTTTCATCTGTCCACAGAATATTTTGGAACATCCAGATGCACTTTTGCAAACTTCAGACATGCAGTAATGTTTTTTTTGGACAGCAGTGGCTTCTTCCGTGGTGTCCTCTCATGAACACCATTCTTGTTTAGCGTTTAACGTATCGTAGGCTCGTCAACTGAGATATTAGCATGTTCCAGAGATTTCTGTATGTTTTTAGCTGACACTAGGTTTCTTCTAAACCTTATTGAGCATTCTGCGCTGTGCTCTTGCAGTCATCTTTGCAGGATGGCCACTCCTAGGGAGAGTAGCAACAGTGCTGAACTTTCTCCATTTATAGACAATTTGTCTTACCGTGGACTGATGAACATCAAGGTTAAGATACTTTTGTAACCCTTTCCAGCTTTATGAGAGTCAACAATTTCTTCATCTTAGGTCTGAGATCTCTTTTGTTCGAGGCATGGTTCACATCAGGCAATTCTTCTTGTGAATAACAAACTCACATTTGTGAGTGTTTTTTATAGGACAAGGCAGCTCGAACCAACATCTCCAATCTCGCCTCATTGATTGGACTCCAGGTTAGCTGACTCTTGACTCCAATAGCTTTTGGAGAAGTCATTAGCCTAGGGGTTCACATACAGTGTAGGTTGGAAAAAGTGAATGTTTAAATGATGTATTCAATATAGACAAGAAAAATACAATAATTTGTTTGTTATTAGTTTAAGCACAATATGTTTGTCTATTTCTGTGACAAACATATTGATGAAGATCAAATCTGATGACCAATTTATGCAGAAATCCGGGTAATTCCAAAGCGTTTACATACTTTTTCTTGCCACTGTACCTATATTGATTATTCTTTGTTTTATGGGTCCTTTTGACAACACGTTTCTTATCTCCTGTGGTTTGTTGATTCAACTAGGCCATAGATCATGGAGAGTGTGAGCACGCCTGCCGTGTTCAACCTATCGGATCTATCAGTGGAGATGAACTCGTCGTCTCACCAGTGGTCTTACTCGGAGTACAGCGAGGCTGTGGCGGTGCTACTAGGCATCCTCATGGCCCTGCTAGTGATGGGCATCGTCTTTGGCAACGTGCTGGTCATCACCGCCATCGTGCGCTTCCAACGGCTGCAGACGGTCACCAACATGTTCATCACCTCTCTGGCCTGTGCTGACCTGGTCATGGGCCTACTGGTGGTGCCCTTTGGCGCCTGCTACATCCTCCTCAACACTTGGCACTTTGGCAGCTTATTCTGCGAGTTCTGGACGGCGGCGGATGTATTGTGTGTGACGGCCAGCATTGAGACGCTGTGTGTGATCGCACTGGACCGCTACCTGGCCATCACGTCGCCGCTGCGCTACCCGTCCCTGCTGACCAAGCGCAAGGCGTGCGTGGTGGTGGTGACGGTGTGGGGGGTGGCTGCCCTCATCTCCTTCCTGCCCATCCACATGAAGTGGTGGGTGTCTGACGAGCCCGAGGCGCTCAGCTGCCTGGAAGATGCCCACTGCTGTGACTTCAACACCAACGCAGCCTACGCCGTAGCCTCCTCCGTCGTCTCCTTCTACATCCCCCTGGCGGTCATGGCCTTTGTCTACGGACGCGTATTCCAGGAGGCCAGGAAGCAGCTGGAGAAGATCCGTGGCAGCGAGGGGCGCTTCCACGCCCAGATGACCGACAACAACCAGGGGCAGGATGGTGGGGGCGGGAGCGGAGGAGGAGGCGGGAACGCGAAGAGACCTAAGTTCTGTCTGAAGGAACACAAAGCCCTAAAGACGCTGGGAATCATCATGGGAACCTTTACCCTCTGCTGGCTGCCCTTCTTTGTGCTCAATGTTGTGGTGACCATCTGGAAGGTGGACAATATTAAAATGCCTTTCAGGATATTGAACTGGATAGGATACACAAACTCAGCGTTCAACCCCCTCATATACTGCAGGAGTCCTGAGTTCAGGTATGCCTTCCAGGAGATTCTGTGCCTGAGAGGGGCTGCTTTCCCCACCAATGGATACATATATAGGGGTCACAGCTTGCGCCTAAGCCCCAAGGACAAGCCAGGCAGTCTTTCACATAACGCTGGGACCGTGGAGCTGGGGATTGGCTCTCTGTCTAGTGTCACCAACATAAACGGGTATTGCAATAATCCTCCTCTTGCTTCCATTGTCTGAAGCGCAGGGTGTTACAATGAGACTTGTCTTTCTCGTTTAGTCAGACCCGGTATGCAGACACGGGATAGGAAATTACATGTGAATCTATTTCCATATTTAAATTACTATAAGAATATTATTCTAGTAATGTGCAGGTTATTAAATGTTTGAAATACTTTTCCTCTTAATATTGAACAAAGTTTACAAAATACTTAGGAAGTCTATGGTTTGCGGATGTGATCATGTGTGTGTGTGGTTTGTGGACATGAGAATGTGGACGTGGTATGTACTCTAGTGCTTACGCCTGTGTGCATTTGAACACCAGGGTTCAGGTACTAGGTTTCAAGTTCAGTTGCACAAACGTTTGTTATATTTCTCTAAGTAAAAAAAAAAATACCTCATCAGCATCATTTTTGATTCAGCTCCTTATCTTAGAGCTCCAAGAACAAATAATTATATAGTCTGTTTGTTTGTTGTATGAAAGATGAATAATGTTGTTAGTTGAACTGACTGTTCTTTACTGGCAGCGGTCTGAATGAGATGGAAATGTCAGGGTAGGAGAGATAGGAAAGAATTAACAGACAGAACAAGAGAGATCAAATCAGGGTTAAGAGTAATATCTGTGACCCCCACTAGTGGCTGTAGCCAGCCCTCTGTCTGTAACACATTCCATATTGATCTGGGTCTCTCCCAGAGCCAGCTCAGGGACTTCTGTCTGTGTGATTCTGAATACTCCCTCTGCCACGGCCCAGAAATCCAACTCTCTGATGAGGGACAGCAGGTGCACATAATCACAGACAGGCGCTATTACCAGCTACACCACACAAGTTGTCCCATTCCTCCAACCACCCTTCAATACCTCAACCTTCACCTCCCCCCTAAATATCACCATTTAATAACTGAGGTTACAGACGCCTGTCCTGCCGCCTCTCAGACTGTGAGTAAGGACACACAGACAGAGAAGCCTTTGATGTGGACCTTACTTTTGTGACTGAATAACCCCTGCAAGCACAGTGTAGGTCAGAGCAGCAATTCCTTATTGCTGGGTAGTGTGATCACCACTGTATGTCATTCTGATACCAATATCCAGCCAGTATACTTAGTCTGTAAAGCTATGTTTAGGGATTGCTTTCACACTCTACCGTGCTGGTTTTCTTTGTTAATGACTAGCGTGGATACTGAGAACTGTTGCTGATGTTATTGTGCTGCTCACCGTTATTGTTGCTCCTGTGAAGTTTCAGTGTTTACAGAGATTCCTGGACAAATGTCTGATTGGGGATAAAATTCAAATGTACCTTATATTTACACAATGTACTGACTAGCTAAAAGATAAGGAAATAAACCTCTACACTATAGCTTCTGCAGAATCTGCACAGATTCTTGTCTGAGGAAGATAAACTGTAAGATTGGAACTTTGACTACCAGATGTTCTATATAGGTGCTCATTATTACATTTTTATGTCATTTAGCAAACACTCATTTTCATAGCAATTTACAGAAGCAATTATAAGTGCCTTGCTCAAGGGCACATCAACAGATTTTTCACCAAGTCAGCTCAGGGATTCGAACCAGAAACATTCCAGCTACTGGACCAATGCTCTTAACCGCTAGGCTACCTGCCGCCACAGTAGTGATGAATGATGTAGGAGTCCAGGTGGATTTTGTCCAGGTGTTAATGAATAGAAACCTTGGTATCACATTCAGACTGTAATGAACTAGGTTAACGGTGTAGCACACAGTGTACTTGTACTACAATGTACTCGTAGACTGTATCTCAGCATCATGTCAGCCAGCCAAGTGAAAAAAGTACATCTAAAATGTTCACTTGCTGTAAATGTTTATAATTATTTAAAAGATGTCTTAGTATACAGGCCTATACTATATCCTATTACTTTACAATTGCTTGGATAGCTATGTGTGTGTGTGTCTGTCTGCATGTGCTAACTGTATGAGTATGACTGGAGCTTTTGAATTCATAGGATAACATGAGGTACCGTGTGTGTTAACTCACTAAGCCACCCCCTTTTTATGGACACAAGGACACTTTTGATGTACGTCCTGTACATGTGAATAATGTATTATCCTTACATTGCAAATTGTTACCATGAATGTATTGTCAACTTCAAACACACACAAAAGTAGGAGAGACATGGTCTTAGAAATGTACATATACAATTATTTCATTCCACTGAAAACATTTGTCATTTGCCAAATGAAATTACATTCTCAGCGAGTTATCAAAGGCAGAATATTTAACAGTGGGAATTTTTGCTAAACATAATATTTGCTAGAAATATTAACATTTGATTTGGTGAACTGTCTTTACATGTCTGACAAGTGACGCCTGATATGAAACCCATTTTTGTCTGTTACATTCAGACCCGGTTCTGTGTAAAGGGTGAGAACCTGTCCCCCTCTGGTAGTGCTGTTAACTTCTCAGCAGACAGAAGGATCACTCGCCACTATTTTGTATGACAGCCTGTTGCTAAGGCCAATGTCCTACATTATGGGACTGGACATTGTGCCTGGATTCCATGGACAGCACAACATTGCACATGCCCACAGCTGCTCACAGATTTCCCACTACAGGGGTTAAAGAATCTGTTCTGGGAAGGAAACTACAGAGATGTCATGCAAACAGCTGCGTCCATGTTTGACAGCAACACTGGACTGAAGAGCAGCTCCTCTTTTTCACAGACCATGACCTTCTCCACTGTGGGGTGGAATGGTGCCTCTAAGCACTGATCAAAGGAACTGGGTTTACATTTCTCAATCTAATGCCCCTGAGCGGTTCCCGCATTGCAGGTTCCATACTGTAGCTGTGCCATGTTGGTAAAATGGTCCAAAAAGAAGGAAAGTGTACAGTACAGTTTCAACTGCATGTAGAGTTTATTTCAGTCATGTCAAATTATTCTGCAAGTGTAACGTATTTCCAGCATTCTGTATTTGCTATTACCATTGTAAAGCCATGGCTTCTTTCTGCGTTGTTGCACTTTATCAGTCCGTGGGTCAGCTGCTGCCAGCCAGTGTTGTGGTTACTGTATATCTTCTCATAAACAGAGGTGATTTATATGGTAACTGGAGAGACCTCTACTGCTGACCAAGAACAGAATCCGGAGGTGACATTTTGTGGTGACGACAGCATTTTCCATGCTGCTTGACGGTCACATGGTATTTAGGAAGTAATCCAGCACCAGTCACTATTACTCCAGGTAATTGTTCACAATTATTCTTATTTAAAGCTAGAATCCGTATTTAAAACAATAACAAATTGGTCACCCTGCTTGTGTTTTGGTTAAAAGCTGAGGGATGGGCATGGAGAAATGTAATCACTCTCAAAATTATACACAGAGCAATGGATGTAAGGACTGATCATCCATGGTATCAATATTATAGTGATAACATTGTTTTGAGGCTATACAGTGTTTGTTTATGTTATATTGTTTACAAACATTGTAGTAAGACAAGCTTGTATTTTGGGTTATAATAGGGTACGACAGTTGAACTAAGCTCATGAGGCACTTATATTCTTCAAGAATCAATGGGTTTATATCATGAATATATAGGCCCAAAAATGGATGTAGCAACTAAGGATTCTAGCTTAAAGGATTACTTCTGGATTTTGACAATGAGGCAATTCATCTACTTCCCCAAAGTAAGACGAACTCGTTGACACAATTTTTATGTCTCCGTGTCCAATAAGTTAGAGGTAGTTTTGCGAGCCAATACTAACTGGTGTTAGCGCAATAACTGGCGATACTGTACTAGCTTCTAAAAATAATCCACAAGTTCATCTGACTCTGGGGAAGTAGATAAAGGTTAAACTAATGTGACATGGTCTTTTTATTTAATAAATTGTTTATTATATACTTTTTGAAGTTGTATGAATCTGTTAGTATCTATTTTCAACAAATAAATCTAGATGTTCTCTAAAATACGCACACATACACACACTCACCCACACTCACCCACACTGACAAGTTACGTGTGTGAATTTCTTATTAGATCATTTCAGTGGGGCATCAGCCGGTAACCCAAAGACAACGAGGAAAGATTTCCTGTGAGTTCTCTGGTCTGCTCTGTAGTAAACAGACCCTATCCAGCAAATATGCCCCACCTGTTGACAGATTGCCTCACTTTAATACCCCTGGACAAAGCACCAAGCCCAGTGCTTAAACAGAGCCCTATGGGGCTGGACACTAGCAGGCAGGAATGTTGGCCAGGGTCATAGACCGGTAGCCACAATAGAGACCAGTGACACAGACCGATCTGACAGTGTCTGAGATATGGCCAAAGTCCAATGTTTTCTATTTCTCTGCTTTAACCCTCTGCTCTGAGAGCTATGAGCTAATGATTTAGAGGTTTTTCAGGCCCTCCGATTCACATTCTTTGAAGAGAATGATGTTCACCATC
This sequence comes from Brachymystax lenok tsinlingensis, assembly GCA_030435695.1. Lineage (NCBI taxonomy): Eukaryota > Metazoa > Chordata > Actinopteri > Salmoniformes > Salmonidae > Brachymystax > Brachymystax lenok. The sequence goes on along the minus strand of CM059795.1, from coordinate 45,665,568 downwards.
TGTTTACATCACTGTCGGCCAGCTGTATGGACGCGCTGCACAGCATGTAGCTATAGACTCAATATGCTTTTTGAAATGTACCACCATTTTGTCCTCCTGTGCTGTGCGTCATCATGTCCAGCTGCTTATATCCAGGTTACAGGTTATGCTGAGAAAAGGTCAGATAGTTGTACTATGTACTATAGTGTAGTGTATATAGTACCAAATGATAGTTAACAGATTATAAAATAGTGCTTTGCCAGACAGTGTTTTGAAGCAAAATGTCTGACACCAAGCCACTATAAATAAACTATTAAAGACTAACGAGACATTTCAACTTTTTAAAACATAAAACACATTTCAACTAAAAGACTGACAACGCATTTAAACCGGCTGAACTCACACATGATTACAATTACTATATGCCTTGCTGTGCTTGGGAACTGGTAGAAGGGTGAGAGATAATTATGGCTTTATCATCAAAATTCTGGAATAGGAAGGGCCTAGTCGTAATACACTGCTAATGGAGGAGTCTATTACATCTACCCAGTTTGGCCATCAAAATGTGCCTAAATTCCAATTATATGAGATCCTCCCTTCCAGGGTCAGAACATGTGTGGTTTTAAAGTAAATTTCCTGCAATTCTACACATTTTGCCATTGGGCAAAGAGATTATTTTTTAGTTTTAAAGCTAATTTCCTCAAATTAGTCACATTTTGTCATTTATGGCATGTTCGTATGATATCTGAGTGAGATTGACTAACAAAATCAAATAGGCCCCTGGAGGTCAGGGCCCCTGGGTCAGTAATTCGGCCATGATTACTACAAGGTTTAAATAGCTGGCTAGACTAACCTAGCAATCTAAAAAAATTTTTTTGCTGACATAGGCTAATTGATTGACTGTCATTGAGTGACATAACAAGAGGAAAGCTGCTGATGCACTACCAAATTTCGAAATAAGACCTTCCTTGTTTTGGTCGGGAGCTCCCTAGTGGTCGGGCCCTAGGCGCAGCGCATAGTCTACGTATAAGCACTGCTCCCTTCCTTCTTTATCCTCTTTTGAAGATATTTTTACAGTATGTTCATTTAATCTGGGAGTCCACCTCATAGAGCTGAGCATAGAGCTGAGGTGTTCAGGAGAGAAAGGTGGGTGGTGTTGATACCTGATGTCTCCTGTATCACATTACCCTGGTTTGGATCAGGGAAGGTTTAGACGGAAGTGTGTAAATCAAAGTCAAAGTCACCATTATTAGTCAGTTGTACAACCGAATGCCTTCAACCGAAATGTGTCTTCCGCATTTAACCCAACCCCTCTGAATCAGAGAGGTGCGGGGGCTGCCTTAATCGACATCCACGTCTTGGCGCCCGAGGGAACAGTGGGTTAACTGCCTTGTTCAGGGGCAGAACGACAGATTTTTACCTTGTCAGCTCGGGGATTTGAACTTGCAGCCCTCCGGTTACAAGACCAACGCTCTAACCACTAGGCTACCTGCCGACAGTCTCCCCAGGAGAACGGGTTCACTCCAGATTGGCTAAATTTACATTATGCAGACAGAATCAGACTGAGGCTTCGCCGCTGATCGCCCATTTTCGTTCCATTTTAGAGACAGTGTAAATAATGAATGAGAGGTGTTGGATCACCTGTTGAATCCCAATGAGGCTCTTATTTAGTGATGAGGTTTTCAATAAAGCAGAATAGCTAATAAAAAGTTTCCATTTATAGGCCAATCAAGTCCTTCAGCCTACATCAAAGGTGATTGTTAATTTCCCCCATTCACATGAAAAACATTTTGCACAAAAGTTCCAAGTACACACAGTGTACAAAACATTAGGAACACCTACCTGCTCTTTCCATAACATGACACATGACATAGACTGACCAGATGAGCAGGGTAAAAAAAATAACAGAGGAAGCAAAGCACTCTGTCCACTGAAGTCCACAAAGCATATTGAATGTGCAGTAACAGACAGTTACATGACCTACAGACCTACAGCAAGTTCCTGTTTCCGACATTTTCGGGCCCACTAAACAACTATTGATTTAGAACCACAGAGAGTTACCACAAGTCGCAAAGAAAACAGGAGCTGCCTCTATTATTCCAGCACTATTTCAACTTCAACATCATCAAATCACCTCTGCCTAGTCTAATACAGTGACAACTAAAAGATACCAAAAACAATTTAGTCCAATCAACGTCAGCTAAATATGCTGTGCTTCTGATTTCTGTGTGCGCGTGTATGCGTTTGTGCACGCGTTCATGCAAGTAGCAAAACATTTTGACTCACCTTACTTGTTGAGAAACGCCAATTCCATCCTCCTCTCTTTCATGTTGTCGAAACGGTCTATGATTCCGTTATACAGTACACACTTGTATTTTTTGTTGTCCTAGACTACCTGGACAAAATGCTTGCTCGCTAGCCTAACTTCCATTCATGGGCAACATTAGCTAGTTAACATTAGCCTTCTACATCTAGCTACCAGGACCATTCACAGATGAGCTCGCTCAGTTTAGCTCAACGCTGACCTGCAAATTTGTTATACTTTTTTGTCAAGGTAGGCCAGATGCTAGCTGGTTTCGCTTGCCTTCTATGCTACGTGCGGCAACAATGTCATATTCGTTCAGACCAGACAGCATCAGATAGATGGCCTACACATAGAGAGACAGAGGGGCGCTGTTTCACTCGCTCGGATGCTTTCTCCTTAGAGATAGAAGGAAGAGGCTGAATGGAAAGGAAATTTGAAGGAAAATTATGAAACACAGAGAGACAAAAGATAAATTATTTGATTTAATAATATTTTTTATTTATCAATTTTTTGGGGAAAACTGGCTTCCCTTATCATCCATGAATACACACCACTGCAGGAGAATCCATGTGAAAGCAATGATCCCTTATTTATGTCACCTGTTAAATCCACTTCAATCAGTGTATATGAAGAGGAGGAGACAGGTTAAAAGATGATTTTTAAGCCTTGAGACAACTGAGACATGGATTGTGTATGTGTTCCATTCAGAGGGTGAATGGGCAAGACAAAATATTTAAATGCCTTTGAACGGGGTATGGTAGTAAGTGCCACCGGTTTGATTGTTTCAAGACCTGCAACTCTATTGGGTTATTCACGCTCAACAGTTTCCCGTGGGTATCAAGAATGGTCTACCACCCAAAGGACATCCAGTCAACTTGACACAACTGTGGGAAGCATTGGAGTCAACATGGGCCAGCATCCCTGTTGAATGCTTTCGACACCTTGTAGAGTCCATGCCCTGACAAATTGAAGCATTTCTGAGGGCAAATGGGGTTAAGATAATGTTTTGGATACTCAGTGTCTATACTGTTGAAGTCGGAAGTTTTCATACACCTTAGCCAAACACGTTTAAACTCAGTTTTTCACAATTCCTGACATTTAATCCTAGTAAAAATTCCCTGTCTTAGGTCAGTCAGGATCACCGCTTTATTTTAAGAATGTGAAATGTCAGAATAATAGTAGAGAGAATTATTTATTTCATCTTTCATTTATTTCATCACATTCCCAGTGGGTCAGAAGTTTACATACACTCAATTAGTATTTTGTAGCATTGCCTTTAAATTGTTTAACTTGGGTCAAACGTTTCAGGTAGCCTTCCAAAAGCTTCGCACAATAAGTTGGGTGAATTTTGGCCCATTCCTCCTGACAGAGCTGGTATAATTGAGTCAGGTTTGTCGGCCTCCTTGCTCGCACACACTTTTTCAGTTCTGCCCACACATTGTCTATTGGATTGAGGTCAGGGCTTTGTGATGGCCACTCCAATACCTTCACTTTGTTGTCCTTAAGCCATTTTGCCACATCTTGGGAAGTATGCTTGGGGTCATTGTCCATTTGGAAGACCCATTTGTGACCAAGCTTTAACTTCCTGACTAATGTATTGAGATGTTGCTTCAATATATCCACATCATTTTCCTGCCTCATGATGCCATCTATTTTGTGAAGTGCACCAGTCCCTCCTGCAGCAAAACACCCCCACAACATGATGCTGCCACCCCCGTGCTTCACAGTTGGGATGGTGTTCTTCGGCTTGCAAGCCTCCCCCCTTTTTCCTCCAAACATAACAATGTTCATTATGGCCAAACAGTTATATTTTTGTTTCATCAGACCAGAGGACATTTCTCCAAAAAGTACAATATTTTTCCCACAGTTGCAAACCGTAGTCTGGCTTTTTATGGCGATTTTGGAGCAGTGGCTTCTTTCTTGCTGAGCGACCTTTCAGGTTATGTCGATATAGGACTCATTTTACTGTGTCAATTAGCCTATCAGAAGCTTCTAAAGCCATGACATCATTTTCTGGAATTTTCCAAGCTGTTTAAAGGCACAGTCAACTTAGTGTATGTAAATTTCTGACCCACTGGAATTGTGATACCGTGAATTATAAGTGAAATAATCTGTCTGTAAACAATTGTTGGAAATATTACCTGTGTCATGCACAAAGTAGATGACCTAACCGACTTGCCAAAGCTATAGTTTGTTAACAAGAAATTTGAGAAGTGGTTGAAAAACAAGTTTTAATGACTCCAACCTAAGTGTATGTAAACTTCCGACTTCAACATTGGATATCAGGTAGTCCATTAACATATGATAATAATAGATTAATTTAAGTGATGTTTGAAGATATTGAGAGACTCATGCTATCTGATTCTGCCATCAGAGTTTTTCTCCACATCATGGTGTTCCTTCTCACATATCTGGACACCCCACCATAAAGCTCTTAATGGAGTCTTTTTGACTGAGTTTAGGTGACAGGCCCTTAAACTCAGATGTTGTAGTTTTTGGCTAGTCTCACCACCATGGCAGTGCAGAGGCTGTTTGACAAGGTATCTCATAGATATTTAATGAAAGCAATCTGTTTTCGGTGCTTAACTGTGATTGTGCCCCAGCTGTTTAACCTCACCACTCTCTGGTACTACTACAGATAAGGCCTAATCACGTAGAGTATGTGTTCCTGAGATTCAAAGAGGTTTTGGATAAACCTTTGGAAAAACAATGCAGTCTCTGCTGGTCTTTGCTTTTGGCATTGCTTGTTCTTGGCATTCGTGTTCACTTATGTTCCCTCTTCTGGATCTTCCTGGTCTAATGTATGGGAGTGATGAGGAATGTAAAGGAATATTACTTTTTCTACATCTTTTACAGTGTTCTTTGTCTTCAAATAAGGGTTTGTCCGTCGTCTTAGGCAATTCAATTCTATGATTCACTTCTCAGTACAGTGGCAGTGTACAGTTCTCAAATTCTTTGAATGTCTCTTTACACTGCTCATTAGCAATGAGTTAGTTATCCTTGCTAAAAGCATTTCTGGAGACCTGAGTCATCCACACATGGGATTCTGCAGAGGCAGAGATGTCTAACATGTGAGGAGAGAGGGCCTTGAGGTGTGTGTGCGCGCGTGTTTGTGAGTGTGTCATGGTGCCCACAAAGACTTTGGTCAATGACCAGATACAGATCTGGTAGATGAACAGCATGTGAGACCCTCAAGATGTTGTGGTCCTTATATAACTACATTTTACAATCTTGCAAGAAAAATGTTTGATTTTAGAATTCAGTTATTCACTTAGCCTTGCCTTGTGATCAAGAAAAGCTTCAAGGCAAAAGTAATAAAATACTGTGATAGGGATCTGGATTTGTTCTGTTGTGAGAGAAGCAGGAGCAGCCAAGTTCCCCAGTAGGATTCTGGTTCTCAAACAGCAGGATTAAAGGTCATTCTCTGAGGTGGGGCCACCAGCAATGTGCCCTGTTAGCATTAATAAGTACAAAGTTAGCTTTTGGCAGATTTGCTTGTCATCCCCCGCTTGGTCTTGGGTCACAAAGAAGACCAATGGTATCACAGTACTGTAGGAGCAACATGATGCTGCTTCTCCCATCCCATGTACAGTGACGGCCAAATACATTGGCACCCTTGCACTTTTCTTAAATAATTCTTTATCTCTTCTTAAAATGTAAAATAAATAATAACTTTTGGTCACCACAAATTGTTATTGTATTTTCAACACTGCAGAAACATTTCTTTTTTTTAGCCATCAATGAGCTTGCTGCCCCGTTCTACTGGAAGTTTGTCCCACTTTTCAGCAGCAAACTGCTCTATCTCTTCCATGTTTGAGGGGTGGCCTCCACCAACTGCTGTTTTCAGCCCTCACCAAAGGTTTTGTAGTTGATTCAGATCTGGACTCTTGGCTGGCCAATCTCTTCTTGAACCATTCATTGGTTGAACATTGCACTGGGTTGAACATTGCATTGGGTTGAACATTTCTTTGGATGGAACATTGTAAAACTATGTAAAGGTTGAACATTGCACTCCAAATCACCTTGATAATCTCCTGATTTCATAATGTCTTTCACACGTTCAAGGCATCCAGTACCAGAAAAGCAACCCCACAGCATGATCAAACGTCCCCCATCTTCGATTGTAGGGAGGGTGTTATTTTCTTTGAATGCGACATTAAATGACAGAATCTTGCAGTATCCCTTTAAGTACTAAAACTATGTAAATCTTCACCTGAATGCGAGTTTGGCTTTTACTCCTGAATGAATCATACTCCAAACACATGCGAACCTCTCACCATTACCAATAACAGCGGAGGTTAGTGTGTCTTGGGGGTATGATCTTTGACCCTCTGTAACTTTCTCACTCATCATTATTCACTATTCATTCAGGATTACTCATAATCATGGTAGCATCCACATTAATGTAGAAGTGTTTAGAAACATATTGTATTCTTACTTACAATAAAAGTGACAAAGAAATATTACAATACATTATTTGACATTAATTTCTATTGGGCACAAAATAATCTGAAACACAACCCGCCACCATGGCTCACTTTGTTCACAACATTCACATCAGCAAACCGCTTGACCACACAACACCATACATGAAGATTTATATAGTTTTAGTAATTAACATACCTTGTTGTGCCGGAGTCTGGTATGGTGGTTTAATCAAATCAAATCAAATGTTATTGGTCACATACACATATTTAGCAGATGTTATTGCAGGTGTATAAAAAATGCTTGTGTTCCTAGCTCCAACCGTGCAGTTGTATCTAACAATTCACAACAAGTAAAGTAAAAGAATGGAATTAAGAAATATATACATTTTAGGACTAGCAATGTTGGAGTGGCATAGATTAAAATACAGTAGAATAGAACATATCAGATGAGTAAATCAGTATGTAAACATTATTAAAGTGACAAGTGTTCCATTATTAATTAAGCTCCTGACCATATACAGTTGAAGTCGGAAGTTTACGTACACCTTAGCCAACTTAATTTAAACTCAGTTTTTCACAATTCCTGACATTTAATTCTAGTAAAAATTCCCTGTCTTAGGTCAGTTAGGATCACCACTTTGTTTTAAGAATGTGAAATGTCCGAAAAATAGTAGAGAGAATTATTTATTTCAGCTTTTATTTCTTTCATCACATTCCCAGTGGGTCAGGAGTTTACATACACTCAATTAGTATCTGGTAGCATTGCTCGCACACGCTTTTTCAGTTCTGCCCACAAATTTTCTTTAGGATTGAGGTCAGGGCTTTGAGTTGGCCACTCCAATACCTTTGTTGTCCTTAAGCCATTTTTCCACAACTTTGGAAGTATGATTGGGGTCATTGTCCATTTGGAAGACCGTTTGCGACCAAGCTTTAACTTCCTGATTGATGTCTTGAGATGTTGCTTCAATATATCCACATCATTTTCCTGCCTCATGATGCCATCTATTTTGTGAAGTCAACCAGTCCCTCCTGCAGCAAAGCACCCCCACCACATGATGCTGCCACCCCCGTGCTTCACAGTTGGGATGGTGTTCTTCGGCTTGCAAGCCTCCCCCTTTTTCCTCCAAACATAACGATGGTCTTTATGGCCATTTTTGTTTCATCAGACCAGAGGACATTTCTCCAAAAACTACGATCTTTGTCCCCATGTGCAGTTGCAAACCGTAGTCTGGCTTTTTTGTGGCGGTTTTGGAGCTGTGGCTTCTTCATTGCTGAGCGGCCTTTCAGGTTATGTCGATATAGGACTCGTTTTACTGTGGATATAGATACCTTTGTACCTGTTTCCTCCAGCATCTTCACAAGGCCTTTTGCTGTTATTCTGGGATTGATTAGCACTTTTCGCACCAAAGTATGTTCATCTCTAGGAGACAGAACGCGTCTCCTTCCTGAGAAATATGACGGCTGCATTGTCCCATGGTGTTTATACTTACGTACTATTGTTTGTATAGATGAACGTGGTACCTTCAGGTGTTTGGAAATTGATCCCAAGGATGAACCCGACTTGTGGAGGTCTACAATTATTTTTCTGAGTTCTTGGCTGATTTCTTTAGATTTTCCCATGATGTCAAGCAAAGAGGCACTGAGTTTGAAGGTAGGCCTTGAAATACATCCACAGGTACACCTCCAATTGACTCAAATTATGTAAATTAGCCTATCAGAAGCTTCTAAAGCCATGACATAATTTTCTGGAATTTTCCGAGCTGTTTAAAGGCACAGTCAACTTAGTGTATGTGAACTTCTGACCCACTGGAATTGTGATACAGTGACTTATATGTGAAATAATCGGTCTGTAAACAATTGTTGGAAAAATTACTTGTGTCATGCACAAAGTAGATGTCCTAACCAAGTTGCAAAAACTACAGTTTATTAACAAGAAATTTGTGGAGTGGTTAAAAAACGAGTTTTAATGACTCCAACCTAAGTGTATGTAGACTTCCGACTTCAACTGTATGCCTCCTGCTGACGGGGGTTTAACCCTCTGTCTATGAGCCTACTATCTGTCTCTCTCTCTCTCTTTACATTTCCTGCAGTACTGTCAAAAAAACTAAAAAAACATTAATTGTCTTTGTAAGCTCAAATTTATGATGCCTCTTGAGTTGGACATTAAATTAATGCGTGTAAATAAAGAATGGACCAAGGTCTCCCCTACTGGCATAGCACCCTGTCCCCTCCAACTGCTCTCCCCTCTGCCATCTACTGTCATCCATCTATCAGCTCTCAGGGAAGCTCACTGGGCTGCCCATGTGGTAACCATTGGTTACTGTGATGCTGTCATCCTCAGTGTGGACATACATGAATGATAGGCTTTCATTATGTGATGGCAAAAAAGGGCTTGAGATTGTCGCCAAATAGGATCAAAACGATGGCTTTAGAGCAGTGGTGATTTCACAGTAGAACACAATGTTTTTTTCACCTAATGTGCCTCCAATTAAATGAAGGGAACATTGCAGGAGCAAGCAGTCCTAGTCTCCTCACTCAGTAACACACTGACTCACCTTCTCAAGACCCCACAACAACACACATTATATGATCTCCTTTGTCACACAGCCGGTAAAAAAAACAGGCCTCACATCCTTCATATAAAGACAACAATACAGTCACTCGACCCCGAGTAAGTTGGTATGAATGCAACACTGATTTACTGTTAGTCAGGAGATAGAGGTTTACTTTCATTTATTCCCTTTGATAAAAAAAAACACATTTATGTTTTTCAGCTCTTATGTCCTTCACCAGAATGATACAAATATCTGTATCATATTCTGACATGAACCAATGTGTTTTTTGGGCTGAACCTCAACCTGCGTTGGTTGAAGCACTGTCTACCCACTTCCTGATTCACTGTTATGCGAATCGCAGCCAGCAGCAGTATTCTGTTTATTCTTATAAGGGTCTTATACTCTACAACTGGAAGCTGCTGCTCACTGGAGTAATTCAACTCAGATATAAGTCAGAGGGTCCGGTCATCTGATGAAAACAAATAGATCATTGATTACCTGTTAAGATTTGCCAAATAAATTATATTCCTACCGGTTCCACAAACTGTATCTATTGAAATGACTACGTATTATAGTCAATTTGATTTAATTCACATAGGAGTTATACAAAAATAGTGATATTGTATTGTTATGGTGAAAAGATGTAGCAAGTGTGCCTTCGACACCATCTCACATCTCTGTCATGAGATGCATGTCGCCACCTGGGTGTCAGAAGGGGGGAAGAAGAAAAGTAGTTGGGTGTCAATCGCATAGCAATGATAGGAGAGACCATGTGAGGATATGACGGAGCCGAGTGACTTGGTGTAAAGAGAAAAGAGAATAGGGCCTAGAACCGAGCCCTGCGGGACACCAGTAGTGAGAGCATGTGGTGCAGACACAGATCCTCTCCATGCAACCTAGTAGGAGTGACCTGCCAGGTAGGATGCAATCCAGGAGTGTGCCGAGCCTGAGACGCTCAGCCCTGAGAGGGTGGTGAGGAGGAGCTGATGGTTCACGGTGTAGAAGGCAGCGGATAGATCTAGGAGGATGAGGACAGAGGAAAGAGAGTTAGTACTGGCAGATCGGAAACCTTCTGCGAAACTGGTTAGGGTCAAGAAGATTGTTCTGCGAGACATAACGAGGGAGTTAGTCATAGACAGCACGCTCACATATGGAGAAAGAGGGGATAGAAAGATCAAGGCGTAAAAGTGGCTTTAGCAGCAGATACAGAGGAAGAGAAGGTAAAGAGGATGGAGCGAAAGGATGATAGGTCTTCCGGAAGTTTAGTTTTCCTTCATTTCCGCTCAGCTGCAGAACACTCCTGTTCTGTCAGCACGCAGTGAGTCACTCAGCCACAGAGTGGGAGGAGAGGGCTGAGCCGACCAGGAGAAAAGGGGACAGTGAAAGTCAAAGGATGCGGAAAGGGAGGAGAGTAGGGTCGAAGAAGCACAGTCAGAGTAGTGGGAGAGACAGATGCAAAGATTGCAATGGCACATGATCATGTGGGTAGGAGACTAGGAATTCCACATGTGTTGTGCATGCAGGGTACACTAAATTAGACAGTTCAAACAGCAATGATTAAGTAGGCTAGTAGGTAGAGTGACAGCACTTAAATTAAATTGCCCAAGCAAGACAATACCAACGCTAACTAATTGAATCAAAAAGAGATACTTAATAATAATTTGTCACATTTGTAAAGCGCTTTTCATTATACAGAATAATCTCAAAGTGCATAAACTTGCTACTCTTGTAGGAGTTGATATCATTCCAAACTATTGTTGGTGAAGTTTTTGTTAGCTTGACCTAAGACTCATCAATACTGCTCACACAGACAGTGTTGGGTCCATACCTTATATCAGACAATGTTTATTCCATACCGTACAGCAGACAGTGATAGGTTGCATCCTAATTATCCACCCTTCTCCTAAAGTGTGCACTTGCACACTGCCAGTCATAGATTTAAACATTGAATTGGTGTAAGCAGTGGCTGGAGGGAGTTTTCACCATTGGTCAATCTATGACGGGAAGTGTGCAAGGGCCCACTTTGGGAAAAGGTTGGAGAATTGTGATGCAGTCTTGTACACTCCAGTCCAGTATTTGAGCTTCATCTTGATCAACACTGACCCCCTCTGGATGTAAAACCATCATGATTCAGTGTGTCCTCTACATTGCATGCTCATTTTCAAATTGAAAGCTGAGAGTGATTTCCCTTTAACATTATTAATAAGTGGATAGATTTTGAATTTGCCTACGACACTCACTTATTTTCTGTTACTGTTAGGGTTGATATGAGGCTTTGCAACAGTACACTGTCTATCTAAATTACCACTAGATGTCAGCAAATGCATAACAGAGCACACTGACGTCTCAAAAATCAGGGGATTCAATAATTTGCAATGACTAGGCTATGATGATTAGGCTGTGTTGGTTATAATCCTTCCAGTCAGAAAGAAAGCCAAAGTCGTGCACATGATTCTTGAAATAATGAAAATAATACAATAATTGTCAGACTACTGTAAATTTCCCAAATCGTATAGTTCAGTAACCACAATTATGACTAAAATTTAAAAGAGAAGACGTTTTACAATAAACGTATTCTCTTTACAGTTCTGTTTTTTGTCACAAATATGGCTAGGAGTTGAAACCTGTATGTATCCTATGGCTAAATCTAGGCTACATTACCCTATGCACTTATTGGTTCTGAGAATAGCAAGCGAAACATTTACAATTGTTTTAATACAGACGAATTCCATTGTTTCTATGTCATGTGCTCACTCACATGTAGGCCAGCTGCCAATGAAACCGAGCCTGCCCCACGTTCCTCTCGAAGTGAGTTGGTGAGTAAAAAGCATGTGCGAACACTGTTCGGCGCTCGCGTGCCATGTCACTTCTGTTCACACCGACACTGCGCTCAGATCCGCTCGAGCTCTCTCATCGCAAAAGCTTCTCCTCTTTACCGAAGCGCTTTGACACCAACGATGTTCAAGAAGGCTACCCTCCGAAGCGCAGCCTCTCTACTGTATTTCTCGGAAGAAAGGATGCGGTAAGGATGGAACAAGACAGAGCAGCTCTTGTTGTAGCCTTCAGTACAACAATTTCAATCCGGATTCAGTGAAATCCTCAACCAATTAACAGTCTTTACCAGAGCTCTGTTATCTGCTTCTCAACACACCCCGTCGTTCCAATCAGGTTTCACAGGTTTATTATTCACTCTGCAGTGAGGACAGACACTCTGGACAGGACTGAGCTGAGCGGAGGCTGAGGAGTTTGGAGCTGCCTTAAGCTGATACAAATGACATATTTCAGCCTTGCTCTAAAGTGTTTTGTTTCCTCTATGGTTGAATTTGAAAAGACGTTCTTAGTTTGATCTTCTACCTTCTACACAGCAGGAAATGGTGCATATGACAACTGTATTCATACAGTAACCTAATAATAGTTTGGGGATATCACTTTTCGAATGCCAGCTCCGCCATGAACAAAAATGGTAAGTAACCTACTACTTACTGTTATACTGTGTAATACTGGTTGTTACACCTTTGTAAACAAGGTGAGAGAGGCTTTAAAACCATTATTCTGGTCAAGGAAACTTAACTTGTTAAACCTCCCTCTATTTAGTTGAGTGCTTTTGCAGTATTTACTGTGGCAATGAATGCCTTACTACTGTATAGGGCTCTGTTGTGCTATAGCCTAGTGAGGGGTAGTGGTGGGGGTATGGAATTTTATTGTATTGGTAATGCTCAATACAAAAACACCTGCACACATTCTAAATGACCCCTCACATGCTTGCAGTCTACTACAACATAACCCCCCTCCCCCCTCACTCTCTCTCTCACACTCTCTCTACCTAACACACATGCACACACATCATTTCATAATTTCACATAATAATACTCAGGTTGTATTTTCTCAAAGTGCTGCTGTGTGCTAGACCATGGGGTGGGCACCTGCCCCACTATCTGTGTGTTAGAGATGTCTCTAAGGCCCAGGAATCTCCGATTCAAACTCTGCAAGCGTTGTTTAGTGTTATTACGATACCAGAATTTTTACTTTGATACCGATAACAGGTTTAGTATCATGATACTCGATACCGAAACGATACTAAATACCAAAACGATACTCGATACAGAAACGATACCACAGCAAAAAAAAGAAAGCGTATTAGCTAAAATCCCAGAATAACCACTGGGCATTATTTCTATTAAACATAACAATATGTTGATAACTGGTACAACTAAAATAGCAAATAGAACATCTTCTGTTCTAAAATCAATGTCTTTCAAAAGTTAAACACCATATTAAATAACAGAAGAATATCTTAAACTGTTTTAAAATGGAATTTCCCGAAGCTACTATATTGCAATAGTCTACACACTAAGTTTGCTAATCGTCTCTTCAACCTCAGGAGGCTGAAGAAGGGCGCTGCTCGTTCTGTGGGTAAGCAATTGCTCCTACCGCTGTCTCTGGCAAGAATATTTGACTGGTTTTTATGGCTGTTTATCGTACTGGTGCATGTGTGATCAAGTGTGTGTTTCTTGTGTGTGTTCTTGTTTTCAGGAGACGGGGTGTGGGTTTTGTTTGCAAACTCATTTTAGCTCACAACAAGCTTGTAGCATGGCAAATACTAGACAGAAAAATGCTGCAAAGCTCAATGCGGAAGAGGAATCCATATCAAGCACTACACTCCATGAACTACTCGATGAACAAAAATAGTTTTATAAAGATCTAATAGATCTTCAGGAAAATAACTTTAAATCCTTCCTGAAAATCTTTATGGATTCTACCAACAAAAGGGTTGATGATCTGTTTAAGGATGTAATGGGATTTAAACACAGTTTGGAATTTATGCAGTCGGAGGTGGAGGAGTTGAAGGTTGCGAATGTCACCAGCCAGACTGCATTCAAAAACCATGTCTGAGGATATCGTAATTTTCCAAACAACACTTGACAAACACTCTTCCAAAGGAGACTACCTCAAAAAACAGTCGAGGCACAATAACATTTTAATCAATGGAATTGAGGACGTAAAGACTGAAACTTGGCATGACACAGAAGTCAAGGCCAAGAAACTCCTAGCATACCAACTCATACTGGACCCTAAACTCATTGAGATGGAGAGGAGAGGGCGCACAGGAATAGCACTTTCTTCCCTGATGGACGGCCCAGATCTATAATGGTGAAACTGCTCAGGTTCAAAGACAAGGAGAGCCAAGTGCCTGAAGGGAACCAACATATTCATCAATGAAGACTTCTCTGAAAAGGTACGCCTCAAAAGAAAGGAACTACTGCCACGATTAATTGAAGATTTTAAAAAAAAGGCAACATCACATACCTGAAGTATGATCAGCTGGTTGTTCACCTCCCCTTGTAGGCCTATGGCAAGTGACTCTGCTATAGTCAATTGATTTGACATACACGCCCACAAACACGCACACGTACACGCGTACACACGCACACCATTTACATGTTTTTTATATATTAGTATTAACTCCCCTTTGGAGGACAAATATCATAAACATAATAATACATTACCAAACATAACCTCTCAGCCCATCCCACCTTTCACCATAGACCACCCTTGTTTGGTTTCCATGTGTCATATATTTTTCAATTGTGCTGTGATGTTTTACATATACACACTACCGTTCAAAAGTTTGGGGTCACTTAGACATTTCCTTGTTTTTGAAAGAAAAGCAATTTTTTTCTCCATTAAAATAACATCAAATTGATCAGAAATATAGTGTAGACATTGTTAATGTTGTAAATGACTATTGTAGCTGGAAACAACATATTTTTTATGGAATATCTACATACAGAGGCCCATTATCAGCAACTATCACTCCTGTGTTCCAATGGCACGTTGTGTTAGCTAATCCAAGTTGATCATTTTAAAAGGCTAATTGATCATTAGAAACCACTTTTGCAATAATGTTAGCACAGCTGAAAACTGTTGTTCTGATTCAAGAAGAAATAAAACTGTCCTTCTTTAGGCTAGTTGAGTATCTGGAGCATCAGCATTTGTGGATTCGATTACAAGCTCAAAATGGCCAGAAACAAATAACTTTCTTCTGAAACTCGTCAGTCTATGCTTGTTCTGAGAAATGAAGGCTATTCCATGTGACAAATTGCCAAGAAACTGAAGATCTTGTACAATGCTGTGTACTACTCCCTTCACAGAACAGCGCAAACTGACTCTAACCGGAATAGAAAGAGGAGTGGGAGGCCCCGGTGCACAACTGAGCAAGAGGACAAGTACATTAGAGTGTCTAGTTTGAGAAACAGACACTTCACAAGTCCTCAACTGGCAGCTTCTTTAAATAGTACCCGCAAAACACCAGTCTCAACGTCAACAGTGAAGAGGCGACTCCGGGATGCTGGCCTTCTAGGCAGAGTTGCAAAGAAAAAGCCATATCTCAGACTAGCCAATAAAAAGAAAATAATAAGATAGGTAAAAGAACACAGACACTGGACAGAGGAAGATTGTAAAAAAGTGTTATGGACAGAAGAATCTAAGTTTGAGGTGTTCGGATCACAAAGAAGAACATTCGTGAGACGCAAAAAAAATGAAAAGATGCTGGAGGAGTGTTTGATGCCATCTGTCAAGCATGGTGGAGGCAATGTGATGGTCTGGGGGTGCTTTGGTGGTGGTCAAGTGGGAGATTTGTACAGGGTAAAAGGGATCTTGAAGAAGGAAGGCTATCACTCCATTTTGCAACGCCATGCCATACCCTGTCGACAACGCTTAATTGGAGCCAATTTCCTCCTACAACAGGACAATGACCCAAGCACAGCTCCAAACTATGCAATAACTATTTAGGGAGGAAGCAGTCAGCTGGTATTCTGTCTATAATGAAGTGGCCAGCACAGTCACCGGATCTCAACCCAATTGAGCTGTTGTGGGAGTAGCTTGACCGTATGGTACGTAAGAAGTGCCCATCAAGCCAATCCAACTTGTGGGAGATGCTTCAGGAAGCATGAGGTAAAATCTCTTCAGATTACCTCAACAAATTGACAACTATAATGCCAAAGGTCTGCAAGGCTGTCATTTCTGCAAATCGAGTATTCTTTGACGAAAGCAAAGTTTGAAGGACACAATTATTATAAAAATAAATAAATATATACTTATCATCTTGACTATATTTCCTATTCATCATTCACAAGGACATTTGTAAGTGACCCCAAACTTTTGAACGGTAGTGTATTTTGAACCTTTGTAATTGTATAGTCTCCACAGATTGTGAGCTAAAGATGAAAACCTTTCCTACGAGTATTATTATATTATTTATTGACTGACAATGGCTTTCCAAATCGCTCAACACTGCTATTTGTAAGGTTAATTTGAAGTGCATGTTGTGATTTTTTTTTACATTCCTGAACCTGTGACCAGAAACAAGCTACATAGGGGCAATACCAGAATAAATTATCTAGTGATTTTTTCTCTTTGCAGCAAAATCTACAGAGCTTAGATTGTTGTATGCCCCATATACAGTGGGGAGAACAAGTATTTGATACACTGACGATTTTGCAGGTTTTCCTACTTACAAAGCATGTAGAGGTCTGTAATTTTTATCATAGGTACACAAAAATCCAGAAAATCACATTGTATGATTTTTAAATAATTAATTTGCATTTTATTGCATGACATAAGTATTTGATCACCTACCAACCTGTAAGAATTCCGGCTCTCACAGACCTGTTAGTTTTTCTTTAAGAAGACCTCCTGTTCTCCACTCATTACCTGTATTAACTGCACCAGTTTGAACTTGTTACCTGTATAAAAGACACCTGTCCACACACTCAATCAAACAGACTCCAACCTCTCCACAATGGCCAAGACCAGAGAGCTGTGTAAGGACATCAGGGATAAAATTGTAGACCTGCACAAGGCTGGGATGGGCTACAGGACAATAGGCAAGCAGCTTGGTGAGAAGGCAACAACTGTTGGCGCAATTATTAGAAAATGGAAGAAGTTCAAGATGACGGTCAATCTCCCTCGGTCTGGGGCACCATGCAAGATCTCACCTCGTGGGGCATCAATGATCATGAGGAAGGTGAGGGATCAGCCCAGAACTACACGGCAGGACCTGGTCAATGACCTGAAGAGAGCTGGGACCACAGTCTCAAAGAAAACCATTAGTAACACACTACACCGTCATGGATTATAATCCTGCAGCGCACGCAAGGTCCCCCTGCTCAAGCCAGCGCATGTCCAGGCCCGTCTGAAGTTTGCCAATGACCATCTGGATGATCCAGAGGAGGAATGGGAGAAGGTCATGTGGTCTGATTAGACAAAAATAGAGCTTTTTGGTCTAAACTCCACTCGCCGTGTTTGGAGGAAGAAGAAGGATGAGTACAACCCCAAGAACACCATCTCAACCGTGAAGCATGGAGGTGGAAACATCATTCTTTGGGGATGCTTTTCTGCAAAGGGGACAGGACGACTGCACCGTATTGAGGATGGATGGGGCCATGTATCGCGAGATCTTGGCCAACAACCTCCTTCCCTCAGTACGAGCATTGAAGATGGGTCGTGGCTGGGTCTTCCAGCATGACAACGACCCGAAACACACAGCCAGGGCAACTAAGGAGTGGCTCCGTAAGAAGCATCTCAAGGTCCTGGAGTGGCCTAGCCAGTCTCCAGACCTGAACCCAATAGAAAATCTTTGGAGGGAGCTGAAAGTCCGTATTGCCCAGCAACAGCCCCGAAACCTGAAGGATCTGGAGAAGATCTGTATGGAGGAGTGGGCCAAAATCCCTGCTGCAGTGTGTGCAAACCTGGTCAAGAACTACAGGAAACGTATGATCTCTGTAATTGCAAACAAAGGTTTCTGTACCAAATATTGTTCTGCTTTTCTGATGTATCAAATAATTATGTCATGCAATAAAATGCAAATTAATTACTTAAAAATCATACAATGTGATTTTCTGGATTTTTGTTTTAGATTCTGTCACTCACAGTTGAAGAGTACCTATGATAAAAATTACAGACTTCTACATGCTTTGTAAGTGGGAAACCCTGCAAAATCGGCAGTGTATCAAATACTTGTTCTCCCCACTGTGTATATATATATATATATATATATATATATAGCATTATGTTGGTGGAAAGAATTTTATATAATAATTTAAATTGAACAATTTGAAGTGTTGAATCAAGTGTTGTTTTTTGTGCCAGTTCATAAACCACGTGCCATGGAATCGGTACATCGAAATTCTCTTTCCATTTATTTTGCAACCTGTATGGCGTAGCTGTGAACATTTTTGTCCTCAAATGAAACTGGTATATTTTTCTATTGATTGAGCTTACGTTCACATATATTTTCAATAGCTGTATATGTGACATAACTCCACTGTTTCTATTCATAATACCATTAATAAATATTAAGAATGTTTTTTTTTTCACTATATTTGAGTTTAACCATAACATTTGTTGTAATATTTATTCTATCTTTTCTGGAGGATAAAACTGAAATTGTAACCAGCTTTGTATGGCTTGTTTAAGAAAAGGCGATACTATTTCATTTTCAATTAGTCGGAAATCTGAATTTGTAATATGTATAAAGGCAAAAAGGAAATTTTCAACAAAGTATGAGTCTTTCTTAATAATTGTAACATGTACGCTGGGAGTCGTGAAGCAAGTTCAGGGAGTGTATTTAATAAATAATTGAACACAAAATAAGGAACACGTACAGACATGAATAGAAACAATAATGTCTGGGGAAGGAACCAAAGGGAGTGACAGATATAGGGAAGGTAATCAGGAAGGTGATGAAGTCCAGGTGAGTCTGATGAGGCGCTGGTGTGCGTAATAGGTGTGCGTAATAATGAGCAGCCTGGTGACCTAGAGTGCCGGAGAGGGAGTATATGTGACAGTACCCCCTCCCTGACGCGTGGCTCCAGCCGCAGGAAGCCGACCAAAGGGACGATCCTGTGGACCAGGAGCGGACCAGTCACCTCTGCTGAGGCGCGGGATCCTGTCGAGCCAGCTGAGGCGATGGAACCTGACAAGCCGGCTGAGGCATGGGAGCCTGCAGAGCCTACCGACTCTTGTGATCCTGGTGAGCCAGCTACGGAATGGAAGCCTGACGAGCTAGCTGAGGCATCCTCAATAGACTCGGCAACAGACGCTTGACCGGCCAACTGAGTCTTGTGAACCTGACGAACTGGCTGAGGCATCCTCGGTTGCTCCGGCGGCGACACCCATACCCGACGTCACCTACCAAAATAAAATAAAAAATTAAAAACACTCCCTGATGCTCCCCTTTGGTGAGGTGTTATTCTGTAACGTGTACACTGGGAGTCGGGAAGCAAGTGTATTTAATAAATAAATTAGCATAGAACAAAACAAGAAACACGGGTAGCGTACAGACATGAACAGAAACAATAATGCCTGTGGAAGGAACCAAAGGGACAGATATAGGGAAGGTAATTAGGAAGGTGATGAATTCCAGGTGAGTCTGATGAGGCGCTGGTGCGTGCAACGATGGTGACAGGTGTGTGTAATAATGAGCAGCCTGGTGACCTAGAGCGCTGGAGAGGGAGTATACGTGACAATAATCTACTGGAGAACCATTTTTGGTTTAAGTATAACTTTTTGTGAGAGTTTTAAAGCTTTAATATTTAATAATTTTATCCCCCCATATTCATTATATTAATAGGTACCTTTCATTTTGTCTGGCTTAGCATTCCAAATAAAACGAAATATTGTTTGCTCATATGATTTAAAAAACGAGTCGCCTGGAGTAAATCAATGTGATTTTTCCATAAATAGGCAAGTATTTACCTCTCCATGGTTGAGAAATCTGATCTATTTTTGCAAACTTTCTATTGAAATTGATTGTGGTAAGTTTTTTCAGATGTGAATACCATGTATGTCTATTTCACCATCTGCCCATTTTATTGGTAAACTACAAGGTAGTGTAAACACTGTGAATTTTAGCGATCCAATACGTAATATGGTACACTTGTCATAATTAGGTTTAAGTCCAGAGAGGCTACAAAAGTGATCAAGATCTTCAGTGAGACTCTGCAAGGATCCAGATTGCGGACTTAATTAAAACATCAGTCATCGGTAACATGAGCATCAGCATACATTGACACTTTTGTTTTTATCCCCTGGATTTCTAACCCCTTGATGTTCTTGTTGGATCTAATAGCTAGCATTTCAATGGCCATAATAAATAGGTATGGAGACAACGGGCAGCCTTGTTTTACTCCTCTTAACTACTTAGGGAGCAGTGGAGAAAACTTGTTGACATTTCAGGTCCCCATGCCATTTCCTGTACCTATTCGTTGTGTTTACTCCAATCTCTCTGAGTCTTTGTATATAGACTGCTGACATCTAGTGGAAGCCATAGGTACTGCAGTCTCAGTCCTGGTAACAAATGGATTCAATAGGGAGTGTGTCTAACAGAGCCAAAGGTCACCAGAAACTGATTTCCGGATGTTTTCTTCTCTTGTTTTTGCCTGCTAAATTAGTTCTGTTATACTCACAGACATTATGTTAACACTTTTAGAAACTTCAGAGTGTTTCCTATCCAATAGTACTAATTATGTGCATATCCTATTTTCTGAGCCTGAGTGGCAGGCATTTTGCTTTGGGCACGCAAGACTCTCCAAAACCGTCACCTCACCTGCCGCTTCCTAAGAAGTTAAAAGCTCAATACTTTCTGAGAAGTAACCATTATTTACTATTTTACATCTGGGGTTGCTGTACATAACTTTAACCCATTGTATAAGAGATTCACAGAAATGTTAGTAATCCAGGCATTTATATATAAATTCTAGTTGTACTTTATCGAAGGCCTTTTCAAAATCTGCTATAAAGACCAGACCTGGTATCTTTAATGTTTCATAATGTTCAATTGTTCAAGCAATTGTCGTATCTCCAAAATATCGTCCATGTAAAAAACCTGTCTGATCAGGATGAGCAATATTTGGTAAAACCTTTTTTATTCTATGTGCTATGCATTTGGCGAGGATTTTTGCGTCACAACATATGAAGTGTAAGACGCCTCCAATTTTTTAAATAGACTGGATCTTTATACTTACCACCTGGGTCTTGTTTTAGTAGTAATGAAATCAGACCTTCTTGTTGAGTACCTGAAGGTTTTCCATTTTTATAGGAGTTATTAAAACATGCTAATACTGGATCTCTGAGTACATCAAAAATGTCTGATATACCTCTACTGATATACCATCAAGCCCTGGTGTTTTTCCAGACTGAAAATATTTAATTGCTTCAAAAAGGTCATATTCTGTAAATTGGCCATCACACAGGTCTTTCTGTAAATGTGTTAATTTTACATTATTATTATTATTATTAGAAATCCGTACAGTTAACATCATTCAGTGGAAATGGAGGAGCTTAAAATACTTTGCTTCCTCTTTCAAAATATAATTTGATGAATCATAGATGACTCCATCATTTGTAACGAGTTTCTATACTAAATATTTTTGATAGCATTTCTATGTTGAAGATTCAAGAAAAATGTTTGTGCAATTTTCAACATTTTCCATCCAATTCGCTTTTAATTTTTTTATTTTTGTAATACATTATACTTGATCGTTCTTAAATACATACCTCCAATTCTTTTTGTTTTTCCTCTAACCTATTTGTGTCTCTATAGTACAGTTTCCATTACTGTCAACCTGCGCTGTTATTTCCTCTATTCCTTTATTAGTCTAATCTCTTGACCTAAACTGCTTTTGTTTTAATGATGAGTATTGTATTGAATGGCGTCTAAAAGTACAGTTTAACATGTCCCATACATTAAGGTGATCTGCTGTGCCTATGTTGTGCAGAAAAAAGTCAATTATTAATTATTTTGTCTTAGTTAAGAAAAAAATTGTCATCCAATAGGCTTTGATTAGGAAGTAATCAAGACGGCTAGTTTGATTAAGCCTCCTCCATGTACAGTATATCTCACTAGGTCAGGGTTTTTCAGCCTCCATTTATCCACTAGTTCTAATGTATCCATGATATTTGTGATCTCCTTAAGTGCTTGACGGTGATAGTTTGTAGTGTGATTTCCTTTACGCTCCATTGAGATACTTAAAACTGTATTATAATCTCCCACCATAATAAAAGATTAATTCGTTGCTTGTGAGCTCAATAGAAAGTTCTATATATATATATATTAGAAGAAGTGTGGATCATCATTATTTGGCCCATATAGATTAATTAGCCAGATCGGTTTTTGGTCCAATAGCATATTTAATAGAATCCATCTTCATTGCACAGTTTGCACAATCGGAACAAATGTTTTATTAATTAGTATAATCACCCCTTTTGAGTTTCTTTGCCCATGACAAAATATATTTCTCCCTCCAAGTCTCTTTTCCACCCAACCTCATCTATATATGTTGAGTGAGTTTCCTGTAAACAATAGATATTATATTATTTTAGCCAGGGGAAAATTGATCTTCTTTTTTATGATCTGCTAAGCCATTACAATTGTAACTGGCTATACTTGTTTCCCCACTTACCATAATAAAGTTTAAATTATACTTACCACAACCAATGTTTGTAAACATACCATTAAAAAGCACCATGATGATTAAGTGTCCATATAGCTGTACCATAATATTTGCGCTGTTAAGCATACTGTAGCTGCAACTTTATAAACGTCCAATTGTCCTAATATTCCCCCCACTAAAACCTCCCCCTATATATCTAGGTCTGTTGTCACCAGTGGCGATTTTAGCATGTAAATCTTGGTGGGGAAAAAAAACAAAAGTGGGATGTAACACACCACTAAACAATACATTATTTGCACTATACCACTGATACACCTGGCTATCAGCGGAGCCTTGTCTGGCAGCGAAACAGTTCATTCAGGGGGGCGGAAGGTAGCCTAGTGGTTAGAGCATTAGGCCAGTACCTGAAAGGTTGCTGGATTGAAACCCCAAGCTAACAAGGTAAAAATATGTTGTTCTGCCCCTGAAAAAGGCAGCTAACCTACTCTTCCCAGGTAGGCCGTCATTGTAAATAAGAACTTGTTCTTAACTGACTTGCCTAGTTACATATTTATTTATTTCAGCCTTTTAATAAAACATAGCTTATTTGGCTGACTTGCTTAAACAAATGTGGTTTCTACTGACAATTGAGATGTACATACTATGGCATAAGGGGACGACAAGCGGATAAGAGGCTATCCGTAATTTTGATTAAGACATTAATGAGGGAGCTAGGACGGATGTAGTCATTATAACTATTTGTTCAGCACGTTGTACAGCAACAGAATTCAGAACATGGGCCGTTATTACAGTGTTCTCCCTGTACACCAAGTCAGAACAGTAGGATAAATAAAGGGGGCATAAAAGCAGACAATGAAAGCTCTTACAATATGCAATGATTACATTTCTCAAAAACAGGTTATAGGCTACATGTGAACCACCAAGTTAGAACAGTAGGCAAAATTAAGATGTGGAAATAGATCAGATTATTAGGGTGAGGCACATGGGCTACTAACAGCTTACTACACAACATACACTTAGTATTACTTTCTTTGTTACAGTATACATATCTCCCTGGCATATTACATAATTTATGCAGCACCATACAATACATTTTTGGACTCACCTTGTTGTGCTGTGCTCACTTGAACAGATTTACAATTTCGAGTTGGATGAAAGTTCAAAGCGTATTTTCCCAGTTGTAGCTCGTTTTTCCCGAGTTCCCAGGTGTCTTGAACTCACTAAAGCCAGATTTTGCAGTTCCGAGTTAACAGTTGTTTTGAGCATGGCACAAATCATGCTTTATTGACAGCATGGCCAATGTTGAATGTTTATCATTTTTATCTTGTAAAAGAAACCCTTAGTCTTAGACTTGGAACCACACAGCCACTCCACTGCATAGCAGGCTAGTGATTGCTTTGTAATGCTTGTAGTTAGCCACTGATTCCTTTGTAACCACTCATTGTTGAATTTACATTTTCCAACTTGCTGTGTGATGTTTATGTCCAATGGCCGATGAGCACCGGTACGTTTTATCTAGAATTTCTCTTCATCTGACAAGGATTAAAAAGGATTTGCCAGTAGATTGTCTACTTGATTCATGATGATGACTGCTAGCTAAGATTTTGAAAGTATGATGTTGACATGATCAGTCCAATCAAAGGTACTGTACATATAATGCGATTTGACGTAATTTTATCTGTGGCCAATGACCTTGAGCCTTCTTGGACGGGCACTTCTAGTGTAACTCTATGGCAGCACCCAAGGGGCTTGAATTTTCTAGCTCTACCCTTAGCCTTGGCGGTGATGTGGTGTCCCCATGAGTGACAGAACACTGAGACAATCAAGGCGCAACGCTCCGTATTTTCTGCTGGCTTGCCCCACCACCACAGAAAGCACTTAGCTAGGCTGAAACACCTGCATTGTGGAGATACCTTACTCAAGAAAACACAAAAGAAACCATGTTTGTATGCAGCTTTGCAAACTGCTTGTTTGCAAACTGATATGTGACACGTATTAATGCCAAAATAACATGCAAAACAGGCAAGCCTAATAAAAAAAGTCGCCACTGGTTGTCACTAAGACCATCAGACCATCTCCCTGACTCATGACACACCTTTGTGTCCTAAGGCAAACCGAGCCAGCCAGCAGCATACCACCCTGCATCCCACTGCTGCCTTGCTTCTGAAGCTAAGCAGGGTTGGTCCTGGTCAGTCCCTGGATGGAGACCAGATGCTGCTGGAAGTGGTGTTGGAGGCACTCTTTCCAAGTCAAAAAAAATATCCCAATTCCCCAGGGGGAGTGATTGGGGACATTGCCCTGTGTAGGGTGCCGTCTTTCGGATGGGACGTTAAACGGGTGTCCTGACTAAATTCCCAAGCTGTCCCTCATACCATCACGGTCACCTAATCATCCCCAGCTTACAATTGGCTCATTCATCCCCCCTCCTCTCCCCTGTAACTATTCCCCAGGTTGTTGCTGTAAATGAGAATGTGTTCTCAGTCACCTTACCTTGTAAAATAAAGGAAAAAAAATGTAAACCCTTGGCCGACAATTGGCGTAGGCCAGAGGGAAATATGGGCAGTCCCATGATAACATAATTCAATACTGCCACCCTTCACTAACACATTCAAAGCCCTGTAGGTCTATTGCATATTCATGAGGGTGCTTTTTAAGAGAACTAGCCAAATAACATGGAGAACAGTCAGAAAAAAATATAATAACAATAACAGATCATATTAATAGAAATAAATAGCAACACAATATTATAAATTCATACTCATATTTAGAAAGTCCTAGCAAGGCTATAAGCATGTCAGCCCAGCATACTCAGTTCATTGGATCCAATTGTTAAAAAAAAAAATGTTTTAAATGAAGACAAAATGACCTATATGTATCACAAGACCAGTTATTTATGTTCATTACTATACATATTTCATGTAGTCCTCATTACAAGGAACATAGATTCTAATGGCCACAAATGACTGCCAATAAAAATGTGTCTTAGGCTGCACACTGCACATAAATGACTACCTAAGTTTAACTTATAATCGACTCTGACACAGCCATGGCACGATATCCAAGAATATAGGCAGTACTGACAATCCAGAGCGAGTAAACCTGTAAAACCAATGCTCTCTCTACCCATACACATTTGTTTTTTTATTCCAGGGTCGTTGCTCTATCACCCTGTTGACAATACCTAATCCATTTGCCGGTGTGTATCAGAACAATACATAAAGAAAATTATATTGAGATTTTTCTTCATGTAATGGATAATGACTCCAATTAATAACAGCTTTCAAGTCATAATATACCCGTCCTCTACAATTAGTCCATATCATTTTTTTTTTTAAACCTTGGGTATTTCAAATGTACAATCTTCAAATTAAATAAATAAACAATCAAAAAGAAAAAAGATCAGCCTTACCCATCTTCGCCATCCCCTAAATCAGAACCTGATTTTAAGTCCATATAGTCCAAAGTTCCATATTGCCTAAATAGAAAAAGGATAAGTTCATCATCCCTATTCTGCATTACCATAAGTCCAACCTGATTTTAAGTCCACATGGTCCACGGTTCCATACTGCATGAATAAAACATATTATTTTAATAAAAAGCAAATTAATCCATAATTGCCTAACCAGCTCTGCTAGGGTGAGTAAAATGGTCAGTGTGAGGTGGTCTCTCATTTGTGTCTGTAAATAGCCAGTTAGCTTGGGTGCTTGACTGCCGTTGTGAGGTCAGAACGCTCGGGTTGCCTACTCCTCGGCCAGAGCTTCCAGTGACTCGCTCCAAGAGCGAAACGCTCTGAATTTACAAACGGACAATCTGACAGTGCTCTGGATTTTCGAACGCCCAGAGTGCACTCTGAAATCACTTTGGCATTCCAGATTGAATTTACAAACACACCCGAAATCGTAAAATGTCTAGCTAGTCATTTGTTATGCTAGCAAGAGGTTGCATAGCAACAGCATCAACTTCCGGTAGACAGGTAAAGCGCTAGTATGCTCAACTGAAATGATACCGTTAATTTACAGTATACTGAAATGAACTAATAGTATATAGTATGTAATTTAGTATATACTCATTAAGTATGTAGTATACAGTATGTTAGCATGGGTATTCAAACACAGCTCTTGACTTTTTCCTCCGTTGACTGATAGTTTTTGTTTTCATTATTCCCGTTATAACAATATTATTCTTCATACTTCTGCTCTTTAGATCAAGTAATTTGTCTTTCATTGTTTTATTATCATACCGAAGCCTCTCTGTAGTGTCTTTTAGGGAGTCCACGGTAGTTTTAAATATAATTTTTTCCCAGCAGTTATTTCTTCCGTCATTTTATTACTGTAATCCATTCCTGTTTTTAAGGTCTCAACCTCCCCCAGAAGCCCAGGCTGCTCGCTCATACTTGTAATCAATACTCTATCTTCTGGAGACATGGTTATGAAAACGTCCCCCTCCAATGTTACATTTGGAATTTTAGACAGCGGCTTTCCTTTAGTTGTTCGCTTCAATGTATCTGATTATTTTTCAAGCATATCAAAATGCTGAGCAGTAAATAGTTCAAGGTTCTCTATGTTATCCAGAATGTTGGTTTCGCAGTTATCTTATCCTCCATTTTTATTATTAATTCATGGGACAAGCTGTGCCTACCACACTGCCACTTGCCTCGTCATCAACCACCAAACACATACATACACACACATATTTATTCTACTTTGTTCATGTGTTTCAAAACTGACACAAATGTATGGTTGTATTGGACATGTGAGGCATGCACGTTTATGTTTCCGTTCCATTCTGTGGATGATTCCAACTGTGTATCTCTCTTAGATTGGGCAGGATATCAAGCCTCATAACATGTTCTTTACCCCATTAGATGTTAATGATTGTGTTGATCCAGATGAAGTTTTCCTGAGATTTACCAGAGATGTGTCTATTACTTGTGATTACTACAATGTTAAGCAATTTAACAACCTGTATAGCAGTTAATTTAATTCCAAGACAAGCTTGTTCATTATCTGTCTTCTCTCAATCATGAACTTTCCATTGTTGCGCTTTCAGAAACATGGTTGACTGAAGAGACAACCATGCTTTATGACATGTCTCCTTATAATGCTGTTCACCACTGTAGAATCTCAAGAGTGGGAGGAGTGTCCATTCTTGATCATTAACATTTTCAATTATTTGTAAGAGAGGACCTTGCACTTAGATCTGATAACAGTGATTTTGAATCTCTTTTTATAGAAATGCCCTCCTGTTAATTTTTTGCTGGTTAAAAAATGGTAATTGAATGCATCTATCCTTGCATCAACCTTGGATTTGATTAATGATGAAGATAAAATGTGTTTTCTATTGGGTGATTACAACATAAAATTATTTGAATGAGAACCACTCACTCCAGCTATCTGTACCCCCTCATCTATAATTCTTTGGATAATGTGGCTCATACATGTAGACTTTATACTGAAATGTCTGACCATTTTCCACTTTTCTTTGGCAGATGAATATGAACAGATGGGAATAATTAGTAGCATTAAGGGTAGAATATTGAACTAAAGTCATTGTGAGCGCTTTAAGATGTTTATTAATGACATTTCATGGGGAAATGTTTAGAAGCAGCCGATGTGGAGCCTGCTTACCAGATCTTTCAATTATGTATTGCACCACCGCTTTCCCTTAGTGTAACACGTAAGAGAGCAGCAGATGGCTTCTGGAAACCTTGGTTTTACAACCGGTCAACAAAAAATCTCAATTAAAAAATAGTTGTATAATAAGTTTCTTATAAATCCCTCTCCCCTGAATTCTGAAAATTACAAAAAGTATAAGAACAAATTTGCTCACCTACTTCGGATATCCCCCAAAATATATTTTACTAACACATTCCAAGAATCCTTAAATAATATAAAGTCAACTTTGAAAATCAATCAACATAAGAAAAAGGCATTTACAACAATCCTATCTCTATGTATTGTTGGAAATAAGACCTATATTGATCCTCATGTTATTTCATGTGAATTTAATTGAATGTGGGTTCCTCTCTGTCAAAGAAAATAGAGAAAACTGATGGAAATCCCATGGATTACATTAAGGGACATTTCCCTTCGCTGTATCAGTTTGATCCTCTTGATGGATGGATGTAATTGGTAACTTAGAGATTTCAGGAGCAGGTCATAATGAGATTGGTGCCTCTTTGGTGAAATCGATGTCTTCCTCGAATACTAAGCCTCTAACATACTGTATATCCTCACCAAATCAATGCAAACTGGAATTGTTCCTAAATATTAGAAAATTGTCAATGTTATCCCCCTCTATAAATCTGGGGATCTCAGATCTTTTACAAAGTATCGCCCAATATCTGTACTACCATGTTTTTCTAAAATCCTAGAAAAATTGGTGTATGAGAGAATGTTGAAACATTTAAATCCACACTGTATTCTAGGCGGCAGGTAGCAGGTAGCCTAGTGGTTAGAGCGTTTGACTTGTAACCGGAGGGTCGCAAGTTCGAATCCCCGAGCTGACAAGGTAAAAATCTGTCGTTCTGCCCCTGAACAAGGCAGTTAACCCACTGTTCCCTGGGCGCCGAAGACGTGGATGTCGATTAAGGCAGCCCCCTGCACCTCTCTGATTCAGAGGGGTTGGGTTAAATGCGGAAGAAACATTTCAGTTGAAGGCATTCGGTTGTACAACTGACTAATAATGGTGACTTTGACTATATGAGCACCAACATGTTTTTTGTAAAAACTACTCCACAGACATGGCTCTTTCGCAACTTGTGAATAAAGTCTTTACAATCCTGAACAACAATGAATATGCTCTTGGCATCTTTTTAGATGTATCCAAATTGTTTGACACGGTTGATCATGAAATATTACTTTCTAAATTGCATCATTACGGCTTTCATGATTATACATATAATTGGCTAGTTAGTTATGTTTATGCAGGGGCCAAGATATCCTGTGGTGTGCCACAGGGTTTGATAATTGTACCTTTAATATTCCTAATCTATATCAATGACCTTGCTGCTGTGTCTTCTACCGTACTTCCCATTGTATTTGCTGATGATACCAATTACATTTTATCACATAAGAATTTTGATTCACTAATTAATGAAGCCAACTCAGGCATGGTCACATTTTCTGAATGGTTCCAGATTAAAACATCACATTTTATTGTATTCACTAGTAAGAATAAGAAACATTGTAAAGAAAATGAGCCAGAATCTCAGTTGATGGGAATGAAATGGAACATGTCACATCCACTAGATTCCTCAGAGTTATAATTGATGAAAAGTTAAGATCAAATTCAATTTGTCTGTAGCAAAGTGATGAAATCTGTTGGTATCATCAGACAGATTAGTGGTTTGGTTCATCAGGCTTGCTTCCTAACTCTATACTATAGCTTCATTGACCCATATCTCATTTACTGTAATATTGTCTGGGTTAGTACATATGCCTACATATCTACATAAATTACAAATCATACAAAATACATTTGCAAGATTAGCCACCTCCTCTAATTACCTCCTCTAGCTCCATCTGCACCTTTGTTTAAGAAATGTAATAGCTTGTCTATTTACGACATTAATGTTTGCCAATTATGCTCTTTCATCTCCAGATATTCATACCTCCCAGGCAGTTTACCTCCCTAAACCCTTCAATGGATTCTTCCAGGTTAATTCTAAATTCCATCTATATAACATAAGGCACTGCGATAACCTTCACCCTCCCCACTTCCCCACCTCACATAGTCAATTCTCTATCAGATATAGAGGTACCATACTCTGGAATTCTTATCTTCACATTGCCAAAAATCATCATCCCTCAATAACTTCAAGCGAAGACTGGGGGTTAGCCTGAACCAAACTACTCAGTAATCTCCTCCATATAGCCCAACTCTCACACACACATGCACACACACATTTAAACAAAACAAACATAATATTTGTTATGTGATTTCTGATCAATTCATTTATATATTTATAATTAGTAGGTTTAGTTATCTGTTTTAACAATCCTTTTTTATTTTTGTACTTATATTGTACATTGTTTTTTTTGTGTGGTGTGGTTTTCATAAAAGCCTTCCAAACACATCTATCTGTATTGTTGTCTATCACTTGTTTTCTGTGGCGCAAAATATAAATCATAATGAAAAAAGAATAGAAATGCAGCCAAAAAGACCCTGGCGAACTTCTACAGATGCACCATTGAGAGCATTCTGTCTGGCTGTATCACCGCCTTGTACGGAAATTGCATCTGTAGATGCAACTGCAGGGCACTCCAGAGGGTAGTGTGGTCAGCCAAATGCATCACTGGGGGAACATTGCCTGACCTTCAGAACATCTACAGCACCCGGTGACATAGGAAGGCCAAGAAGATCATCAGGGACCTCAGCCAACTGAGCCAAGGCCTGTTCACCCCGCTACTATCTAAAAGGTAGAGAGTACAGGTGCATCAAAGCTGGGACCAAGAGTGAGAAACAGCTTTTATCTCCAGGCCATCCAACTGTTAAACAGTCACCACTAGCCTTAGTAAATGTTCTAGCTGTCTACCACCTGGTACTCTACCCTGAACCTTAGAGACTGCTGCCCTATGTACAGTACATAGTCATCGAATACTGGTCACTTTAATAATGTTTACATACAAAACACACCATTATATGTATATATATTTATTTCTAGACATTACTACACTGTTGGAGCTAGAAACACACACATTTTGCTGCACCTGCGATAACATCTGCAAATCTGTGTACAAAGCAACCGATAAAAGTGGATTTGATTTGACACCGGCAATGAAATACAATCAATTCTACACAGCATACTAACATTCCCAGCGTGCGTTTAACCTCGCTGTTGCAATGCTCCGCCCAGGGCTGCTGGCTACTTTTAGCAAGACCAGAAAAAGAAAAAGTAGTCTAAATATAATAGCCAAGTTATGAGTGCATTTCACATTACTTTTGGGTTTAATCATATTATAATGCTCACATGAATGTCATGCTGAATATACACTACATGTACATAGCCAAAGGTATGTGGATACCCCTTCAAATGAGTGGATTCGGCTATTTCAGCCACACCCATTGCTGACAGGTGTATAAAATCGAGCACACAGCCATGCAATCTCCATGGACAAACAGCAGTAGAATGGCACGTACTGAAGAGCTCAGTGACTTTCAATGTGGCACCGTCATAAGTCCGTTCAACGTGGCACATTTCAACAAGTCCGTTCGTCAAATTTCTGCCCTGCTAGAGTGGCCCCAGTCACCTGTAAGTGCTGTTATTGTGAAGTGGAAACGTCTAGGAGCAACAACGTCTCAGCTGTGAGGTAGTAGGCTACACAAGATGCGACACTCGCAACCGAGTTCCAAACTGCCTCTGGAAGCAGCGTCAGCACAAGAACTGTTCGTCGGGAGCTTCACGAAATGGGTTTCCATGGCCGAGCAGCCGCACACAAGCCTAAGATCACCATGCGCAATGTCAAGGGTCGGCTGGAGTGATGAATCACGCTTCACCATTTGACAGTCCGACGGATGAATCTCGTTTTGGCGGATGTCAGGAGAATCTTAACGCAGTATACAATGACATTCTAGACGATTCTGTGCTTTCAACTTTGTGGCAACAGTTTAAGGAAGTCCCTTTCCTGTTTCAGCATGACAATGCCCCGTGCACAAAGCGAGTTCCATACAGACATTTGTTGAGATCGGTGTGGAAGAACTTGACTGAAATGCACAGTGCCCTGACCTCAACCCCTTTGGGATGAATTGGAAAGCCGACTGAGGTTAATTGGAATTGGAACGCCGACTGCGAGCCAGGCCTAATCACCCAACATCAGTCCCCGACCTCACTAATGCTCTTGTGGTTAAATGGAAGCAAGTCCCGGCAGCAATGTTCCAACAACTAGTGGAAAGCCTTCCCAGAAGAGTGGAGTCTGTTATAGCAGCATATTAATGCCCATGGTTTTGGAATATGATGTTTGACAGGCATGTGTCCACATACAGGCAATGCCTGTAACCGAATCCACAAATGTTGATGCTCCAGATACTCAACTAGTCAAAAGAAGGCCAGTTTTATTGCTTCTTTAATCAGAACAACAGTTTTCAGCTGTGCTAACATAATTACAAAAGAGTTTTCTAATGATCAATTAGCCTTTTAAAATTATAAACTTGGATTAGCTAACACAACGTGCCATTGGAACACAGGAGTGATGGTTGCTGATAATGGGCCTCTGTACGTCTATGTAGATATTACATTAAATATCAGCCGTTTCCATCTACAATAGTCATTTATAACATTAACAATGTCTACATTGTATTTCTGATCAATTTGATGTTATTTTAATGGACAAAAAAATATTTTCTTTCAAAAACAAGGACATTTCTAAGTGACCCCAAACGTTTGAATGGTAGTGTGTATATATATATATATATATATATATATATACAGTGGGGCCAAAAAGTATTTAGTCAGCCACCAATTGTGCAAGTTCTCTCACTTAAAAAGATGAGAGAGGCCTGTAATTTTCATCATAGGTACACTTCAACTATGACAGACGAAATGAGAAAAAGAAATCCAGAAAATCACATTGTAGGATTTTTTATTTATTTATTTACAAATTATGGTGGAAAATAAGTATAACCATAGAAAATCTTTGGAGGGAGTTGAAAGTCTGTGTTGCCCAGCGACAGCCCCAAAACATCACTGCTCTAGAGGAGATCTGCATGGAGGAATGGGCCAAAATACCAGCAACAGTGTGTGAAAACCTTGTGAAGACTTACAGAAAACGTTTGACCTCTGTCATTGCCAACAAAGGGTATATAACAAAGTATTGAGATAAACTTTTGTTATTGACCAAATACTTATTTTCCACCATAATTTGCAAATAAATAAATTAAAAATCCTACAATGTGATTTTCTGGATTTCTTTTTCTCATTTTGTCTGTCATAGTTGAAGTGTACCTATGATGAAAATTACAGGCCTCTCTCATCTTTTTAAGTTGGAGAACTTGCACAATTGGTGGCTGACTAAATACTTTTTTGCCCCACTGTATATATATATATACAGTATCTTGACATTCTCTCAACCAGCTTAATGAGGTAGTCACCTGGAATGCATTTAAATTAACAGGTGTGCCTTGTTAATTTGTGGAATTTATTTCCTTCTTATTACGTTTGAGCCAATCCGTTGTGTTGTGACAAGGTAGGGGTGGTATACAGAAGATAGCCCTATTTGGTAAAAGACCAAGTCCATATTATGGCAAGAACAGCTCAAATAAGCAAAGAGAAACGACAGTCCATCATTAGTTTAAGACATGAAGGTCAGTCAATACGGAAGATTTCAAGAATTTTTAAGTTTCTTCAAGTGCAGTCACAAAAACCATCAAGCGCTCTGATGAAACTGGCTCTCATGAGGACCGCCACAGGAAAGGAAGACCCAGAGTTACCTCTGCTGCACAGGATAAGTTCATTAGAGTTACGAGCCTCAGAAATTGCAGCCCAAATAAATGCTTCACAGAGTTCAAGTAACATACCCGTCTCAACATCAACTGTTCAGAGGAGACTGCGTGAATCAGGCCTTCATGGTCGAATTTCTGCAAAGTGACACGGCAGCCACACAAGAGGGTTTGAGCAACCCTGCTGCTACCTAGTGCTGGCCTGGACACAGCCCAAATCAGCTTTAGCCAGATGGTGTAGGCTAGGCTCTCTGTTGATACTCTTTTTCATAGTCCTGACTCCTTTTACATTGATCTTTATATTAAGAAAACACTGAAAAGTACCACGTTAACAGCATTTCTTAGGCATTACTATTTGCATAAGTACTGTAGCTGATGTGATTGTTTAAAAGGCTTTGTCAGAGAGAGCTGTCTCCATCAGTGGCCCAAACCCTCTGGTGTAGTAATTACAAAAGTGTTAAAAGCACAACAGTGGCTGCCAATAGCCTGCTATTAAATGCGTGATGATGCTGTGATGACATGGCACTTTTTAACCACACTGACATTGATATCAGTTAACAGGCAGCCTGGGATTTGAGTATAGTTTTGTTTGGCATTAGTAAGGCAAGGCATTGAGTTGCATAGTTGCTAGCCTGGCATGTTGTCATAGTAAATGACAGACCAAGTGGTCAGGGATGTTGATAAAGAAACTGTCTGATCTCTCTCCAGCCAACATCAGCTTAGCGGGCTGTGTGAAAGGATTTGGTCCCCAGCTGGTGTAAAGTGACAAGCATGTAAATTGTGACAGGGTCTGGAAATACAGAGAGAGACTCTACCTTTGCAGTCTATTACAACAACATAAACCCTACTTTTTTTTCCATCCTCAAGGAACCTTGGGAAACTCAGTCTCTTGTCCCACTGACTGCACTTCTCTCGTCATACTTTATCCTTCGCACGTGCACACACACACACACACACACACACACACACACACACACACACACACACACACACACACACACACACACACACAGCCTTCATTTCAGAATGTGCTGTATCGGCACTAACCCCCAGGGCTGTCACTGTTAGTCAGGCCTGAGCAGTGATATACAAACTCACCTGCAGCAGTAGTTTGCTGGAATGGCTACACTGACCATCCTCTACTACTGTAGTGTATGTCACCGGTGCTGGTGCTGGAGTTAAGGGTCATCTAGTCTCAACGGCATGCCTTGTCGAGGTCCATCGATTGGAAATTGGCAGGGTGCAGATTGCTGAATTGTCTCTGTGAGATACGGGCAGTAAATGTTACGGCATGTTATGGCATCATTTTGTGTTAAAAGTACTGTGTTATGGCTTTATAGCAAATTGCTGCTATAATTCATTAAGAAAAATTATGTTATGTTAATTCAATTATACCAAACCATTAAACAAAGCACAAGTCCATCCTCTCTTTCAGTTGACGCTCTCTCTGTGTGAGTAGCATGTAGTAAACTCAGTATATGTGACCTGTTTCAGGAAACTAGGCGTATGTCGCTGGTCACTACTTCACAAGAGAGCCATTTGAATGTAAACTTTCTTTTATCAAAATCCGTTTTTTGGCAGAAATGCCTTCTCAAACATGTGAACTTTCATGTGCCTTAATAACAAACTTGTATGCCATCTGTAAATATGAATAAAATTGTTAAATTACGAGCCCAGTTGGTTTAGCCATGTTTCTAATTTTGACAGAAACTGGTTTCATTTCAAGTTAATAAAGTGTACTGTTAGCTAGGTAACTTTAGCTGGCTGGCTCGCTAGCTAACGTTACGTGTATGATCTAATTATTCGTATCTCAGAGCCAATTGCATTGATAGTTATAGCCTAGTGTTAGCTAGCTAACATTGAACCTGGTTGGTTAGCTACCTGCAGATTCATGCAGGGTAGTAACATCATGAGTTGGGATTATGGTTCATTGTTTAGCTAGCTACCAACATGTCTTAACAAAAGACTCCACTATGCAAGTAACCATTTCGGGTGCGTTCGTAAATTCAGTCTGGCCATCTACTCCGATTTCAGAGCACTCTCGTCTGAGTGTGCCAGAGCGCAGAATAACTGATGAATTTACGAACGCTCAACACCCGTTGAATATATGGCCGGTGTCAGTAACGTTGGCATAAATAAAGCGTGTTTAAATTAAATGGCTAACTGCAGCACAGTTAGCCATTAACGCTCCGGATAACATGAAAACAGCCTAACCAGCTCTTACAGTAGGCTTATAACTTTGTCCCAGTACTATCTGGAATTGTGATTAACAACTTTTCCTGAGGAAAAGAGAAAATTGCATACTTTCAGCATCTGTGGCTATGTCTGTACACTGTATTTCAGTGGAATTGGGCTGGAACAGAACCCAACAGTCTCAGATCAGTCTGGGTACCCCTTCTAAAAATGAAAAGATATGACATTGTTAACTTCTTAGGGAGCGGCTCCCGAGGTGACGGTTTTGGAGAGTCTGGCGTGCCCAAAGTAAAATGCCTCCCACTCAGGCCCAGAAAATAGGATATGCACGTAATTAGTACTAATGGATAGGAAACACTCTGAAGTTTCGAAAAGTGTTAACATAATGTCTGTGAGTATAACAGAACGGATAAAGCAGGCGAAAACCCGAGGAATTTCTGTCCTGGAAAAAGTGATTTTGACACATTGCCTCATTTTGAACCCCTCCCTATTGAAAACAGCCATTTCTGGGAGTAAGATTGCAGTACCTATTGCTTCCACTGGATGTCAACAGTCTCTAGACAGTGTTTGATGATGTTAGGCTGCTCTGGATGGTAATAGAAGAAGAATTTCGAACTGGTCATCGGATGTAAACAGAAGAGGATGCGCGTTCACGGGTTCGCGCGCGCTGTGGTTTTTTCCTTTCCTATCGTCCAGTTTATAATCCGGTTGAAATATTATAGTAAATATACATAAAAGTGTTCCTAAGGATACATTATCAATGATGTTTGATTGTTCTTGGACAAGTGTATAGGTATAGGTTGAACGCGTTCTCTTCACGGTTTAATGGGCGAGTGGACGCTGTATTTTATGATCATAACGCGCCAACCAAACAGAGATTTATGGATATAATAAATGACTTTTTCTAACAAAAGAACCATTGGATGTCTTTGTTGGACACCTGTGAAGCCCTCAGCAGAAGTTCTTCAAAAGGTAAGGGATTTGTTTTCGCTGTGAAATGTGTTTCGTGTGAACCGCGATGGTTTATGAATTTATGCTAATGGTAAAATATTGGAGGTGCTACCCTCAAACAATCAAATGTTGTACTTTCGCCGTAAAGCCTTTTTGAAATCTGACAATGTTGTGATATTGCCAAGAAGCAGAGCTTTTGATGACTATGCAACACTTGTATATTGATCAATGCTAGCGCCCCACCACTCCGTAAGTAGTTAAGCTGCATTAGCCTGCCACCGTTTTCATCCTCTCTATTGGGCAGGCAGCTACAGTGCCTTCAGAAAGTATTCATACCCTTTGGCCTATTCCTTATTTTGTTGTGTTACAGCCTGAATTCAAAATGGATTAAATATAATTTTGTTCTCACCCATCTACAAAAATAAATACAGTGCCAGTCAAAAGTTTGGACACACCTACTCATTCAAGGGTTTTTCTTTATTTTTTACTATTTTCTACATTGTAGAGTAATAGTGAAGACATCAACACTATTAAATAACACATATGGAATCATGTAGTAACCAAAAAAGTGTTAAACAATATATTTTAGATTTGAGTTTCTTCAAAGTAGCCACCCTTGCCTTGATGACAGCTTTGCAAACTCTTGGCATTCTCTTAACCAGTTTCAGGAGGTAGTCACTTGGAATGCATTTCAGTTAACAATTGTGCCTTGTTAAATGTTCATTTGTGGAATTTCTTTCCTTCTTAATGCATTTTAGCCAATCAGTTGTGTTGTGACAAGTTAGAGGTGGTATACAGAAGATGACCCTACTTGGTAAAATAAAAGTTCATATTATGTCAAGAACAGCTCAAATAAGTTAAGAGAAACGACAGTACATACTTTTTTATTTTATTTAACCTTTATTTAACTAGGCAAGTCAGTTAAGAACAAATTCTTATTTTCAATGACGGCCTACCAAAAGGCAAAAGACCTCCTTACTTGAAGACATGAATGTCTGTCAATCCAGAAAATTTCAAGAACTTTGAAAGTTTCTTCATGTGCAGTCGCAAAAACCATCAAGTGCTATAATGAAACTGGCTCACATGAGTTACCTCTGCTGCAGAGGATAACTTCATTAGAGTTACCAGCCTCCAAAATTGCAGCCCAAATAAATGCTTCACAGAGTTCAAGTAACCGACATATCTAACATCAACTGTTCAGAGGAGACTGCTTGAATCAGGCCTTCATGGTCAAATTGCTGCAAAGAAACCACTACTAAAGGACGCCAATAATAAGAAGAGACTTGCGTGGGCCAAGAAACATAAGCAATGAACATGAGACCAGTGGAAATCTATCCTTTGGTCTGGAGTCCAAATTTGAGATTTTTGGTACCAACAGCTGTGTCTTTGTGAGACGCAGTGTAGGTGAACGGATGATAACCGCATGTGTGGTTCCCACCGTGAAGCATGGAGGAGGAGGTGTGATGGTGTGGAGGTGCTTTGCTGGTGACACTGTTAGTGATTTATTTAGGATTCCAGGCACACTTAACCAGCATGGCTACCACATCATTCTGCAGCGATACGCCATCCCATCTGGTTTGGGCTTAGTGGGACTATCATTCGTTTTTCAATAGGACAATGACCCAACTGGGTAAGCCCTTACAAATAGCCCTTACAGGCTGTGTAAGGGCTATTTGACCGAGAAGGAGAGTGATGGAGTGCTGCATCAGATGACCTGACCTCCACAATCACCTGATCTCAACACAATTGAGATGGTTTTGGATGAGTTGGACCGCAAAGTGATGGAAAATCAGCCAGCTAGTGCTCATCATATGTGGGAACTCCTTCAAGACTGTTGTAAAACCATTCCAGGTGAAGTTGGTCGAGAGAATGCCAAGAGTGTGCAAAGCTGTCATCAAGGCTGTATCACAACCGGCCATGACTGGGAGTCCCATAGGGCGGCGCACAATTGGCCCAGCGTTGTCTGGGTTTGGCCGGTGTAGGCCGTCATTGTAAATAAGAATATGTTCTTAACTGTCTTGCCTCGTTAAATAAAGGTTAAATAAAAAATGTATAAAAAGGCAAAGGGTGGCTACTTTGAAGAATCTAAAATACAAAATATACTTTGATTTGTTTAACACTTTTTTGGTTACAACATGATTCCATATGTTATTTCAAAGTTTTGATATCTTCTCTATTATTCAACAATGTAGAAAATAGTAAAAATAAAGAAAAACTCCTGAATGAGTAGGTGTGTCCAAATGTTTGACTGGGACTGTGAATAAATCATGTTAAGCACTAATATTGCACATAGAGTTAGTCCCTACAACTTATTATGTGAGTTGTTAAGCAATTGTTTACTCCTGAACTTACATAGGCTTGCCATAACAAAGCGGTTGAATACTTACAGTGGTTTGCGAAAGTATTTACCCCCCTTGGGATTGTTCCTATTTTGTTGCCTTACAACCTGGAATTAAAATAGATTTTGGGGGGTTTGTATCATTTGATTTACACAACATGCATACCACTTTGAAGATGCAAATTATTTTTATTGTGAAACAAACAAGAAATAAGACAAAAAAACAGAACACTTGAGCCTGCATAACTATACACCCGCCCAAAGTCAATACTTTGTAGAGCCACCTTTTGCAGCAATTACAGCTGCAAGTCTCTTTGTTGTATGTCTCTATAAGCTTGGCACATCTAGCCACTGTGATTTTTGCCCATTCTTCAAGGCAAAACTTCTCCAGCTCCTTCTGCTGGTGTACAGTAATCTTTAAGTCATACCACAGATTCTCAATTGGATTGAGGTCTGGGCTTTGACTAGGTCATTCCAAGACATTTAAATGTTTCCCCTTAACCACTCGGTGTTGCTTTATCAGTATGCTTTGGGTCACTGTCCTGCTGGAAGGTGAACCTCCGTCCCAGTCTCAAACCTCTGGAAGACTGAAACAGGTTTCCCTCAAGAATTTCCCTGTATTTAGTGCCATCCATCATTCCTTCAATTCTGACCAGTTTATCAGTCCTTGCCGATGAAAAACATGGTGTTTTCGGGGGTGATGAGAGGTGTTGGGTTTGCGCCAGACATAGCGTTTTCCTTGATGGCCAAAAAGCTCAATTTTAGTCTCATCTGACCTGAGTACCAGAGTACCTTCTTCCATATGTTTAGGGAGTCTTTAAGTCTTTTCTTTAAGCAATGGCTTTTTTTCTGGCCACTCTTCCGTAAAGCCCAGCTCTGTGGAGTGTACGGCTTAAAGTGGTCCTATGGACAGATACTCCAATCTCCGCTGTGGAGCTTTGCAGCTCCTTCAGGGTTATCTTTGGTATCTTTGGTCTCTTTGTTGCCTCTCTGATTAATGCCCTCCTTGCCTGGTCCGGGAGTTTTGGGGGGGCGGCCCACTCTTGGCAAGTTTGTTGTGGTGCCATATTCTTAAAAATTTTTAATGGTGCTCCGTGGGATGTTCAAAGTTTCGGATATTTTTTTTTATAACCCCACCCTGATCTGTACTTCTCCACAACTTTGTCCCTGACCTGTTTGGAGAGCTCCTTGGTCTTCATGGTGCTGCTTGCTTGGTGGTGTTACAGACTCTGGAGCCTTCCAGAACAGGTGTGTATATACTGAGATCATGTGACAGATCATGTGACACTTAAATTGCACACAGGTGGACTTTATTTAACTAATTATGTGACTTCTGAAGGTAATTGGTTGCACCAGATCTTATTTCTGGGCTTCATAGCAAAGTGGGCGAATACATATGCACGCACCACTTTTATTTTTTTATTTGTATTTTTTGAAACAAGTAATTTTTTTTATTTCAATTCACCAATTTGGAATATTTTGTGTATGTCCATTACATGAAATCCAAAATAAAAATCTATTTTAATTACAGGTTGTTATGCAACAAAATAGGAAAAATGCCAAGGGGGATGAACACTTTTGCAAGGCACTGTATTTACTCAAGACATTTCAGCTTTTTATTTTGTATTAATTTGTAAACATTTCAAAAAACGTAATAACATTTTTACATTATGGGGTATTGTGTGTAGGACAGTGACAAAACACATCTCTATTTAATCAATTTTATATTCAGGCTGTAACACAACAACATGTGGAATAGGTCAAGGGGTGTGAATACTTTCTGAAGGCACTGTATTCCTAGCAACGTGATGACAGAGTAGCATCCAAAGAAGAGGAGACAGAAGCTTGCTTGGTTCTGATGCCAGTTCCCGGAGGGGCACCCTGGATGCTGGCTCTGCCTCTTTACCCAGATGGCACGAGAGGGACAGGGAGAGTGGCACAGCGGCCAAAGAAAGCTGCGAGGCGAGCCACCTG
The DNA here is from genome assembly GCA_030435695.1 of Brachymystax lenok tsinlingensis. Lineage (NCBI taxonomy): Eukaryota > Metazoa > Chordata > Actinopteri > Salmoniformes > Salmonidae > Brachymystax > Brachymystax lenok. The sequence goes on along the minus strand of CM059795.1, from coordinate 45,623,956 downwards.
GAGTGTGTGTGTGTGTGCATACGTTTGTGTGACTGTGTGTGTCTGTGTGTGCGTGTGCACCTTATTATGTAATTTTTGATTCTACAAAACAAAAGTCGAAGAGCTGTGACCTGTCAAATTATTTTACTGGTGCCATACTGTTGTAAAGTTTGGTAACAGAATTTAAAACCTTATTCAGTTTTTTATGTGACCACGTTTTCCCAAAACTCCGTTTTTTTAAATTTATTTAACCTTTATTTAACTAGGCTAATCAGTAAAGAACAAATTCTTATTTACAATGACGGCCCACCAAAAGGCAAAAGGCCTGCTGCGGGGACAGGGACTGGGATAAAAAATTTAAGAATGAAAAATAAATATAGGACAAAACACACATCACGACAAGAGAGACAACAAAACACTACATAAAGAGAGACCTAAGACAGCAACATAGCAAGGCAGCAACACATGACAACACACCACGGTAGCAACATACCATGACAACAACATGGGACCAACACAACATGGTAGCAGCACAAAACATGGTACAAACATTATTGGGCACAGACAACAGAAAAAAGGGCAAGAAGGTAGAGCCAACAGTACATCACGCAAAGCAGTCACAACTGACAGAAAGAGTGTCCATGATTGAGTCTTTTAATGAAGAGATTGAGATAAAACTGTCCGGTGTGAGTGTTTGTTGCAGCCCATTCCAGTCGCTAGCTGCAACAAACTGAAAAGAGGAGCGACCCAAGGATGTGTGTGCTTTGGGGACCTTTATCAGATTGTGACTGGCAGAACGGGTGTTGTATGTGGAGGATGAGGGCTGTAGTAGATATGTCAAATAGGGGGGAGTGAGGCCTAAGAGAGTTTTATAAATAAGCAAACAGAGATGACCAGTTTACAGAGTATAAAGTGCAGTGATGTGTCCGATAAGGAGCATTGGTGGCAAATCTGATGGCCCGAATGGAAAGAACATCCGGGGAGGGGCTAGCTGAGTATAAGACTGTATCATCTGCATATAAATGGATGAGACAGCTTCCTACTGCCTGAGCTATGTTGTTGATGTAAATTGTGAAGAGTGTGGGGCCTAGGCGTGGGGCCTAGATTTTCTGACTTTATACACTGCACTCTTTAAGAGAGGTAGTTAGCGAACCAGGCCAAAGACCCCTCAGAGACACCAATATTTCTTAGCCAGCCCACAAGAATGGAATGGTCTACCATATTAAAAGCTTTGGCCAAGTCAATAAAAATAGCAGAAAAACATTGCTTAGAATCAAGGGCACTGGTGACATCATTGAGGACCTTTAAGGTTGCATTGGCACATCCATAACCTGAGCGGAAACAGATTGCATACCAGAGAGAATACTTTAGACATCAAGAAAGCCAGTCAGTTGATTATTGACAAGTTTTTCCAACACTTTTGATAAACAGGACCCAGATGGTTTAATGGGGTCAAGTTTCAGGAGCTCCTTTAGCTCCTCTGCCTGCAGGGAGAAACTTTGTAGCGGAGAAGCATCAGGGATAGTTGCATTAGAAGGGGTGGGAGATGAGGAAATGTTGGACGGGCAAGGAGACATGGCTGAGTCAAATAGGAATCCTGACTTAATGAGGTGGTGATTAAAGAGCTCAGCCATGTGCTTCTTGTCAGTAACAACCACATCATCAACATTAAGGGACATGTGGGCAGCTGTGAGGAGGAGGGTTTATTCTCCAGGTCTTTAACCGTTTTCCAGAACTTCTTTGGGTTAGACCCACAGATAGAGAACTGCTCCTTAAAGTTGGCCGGAGTGCACTTTTTTCTCATTTGCCTGAACGAGAGCCAGTCAGCCTGAGTATGCGTGCTGAGTCTTTCGCCAAGTGCAATTCTTGAGGTGGAGTAACTCTGCAAGATCATGGTTGAACCAGGGGCTGAACCTGTTTTTAATTTTAATTTTCTTTATGTGGGTGTGTTTGTTAACAATATCACTGAAAATATTGTAAAAGATACCATTTTATAGAGGCCAGTTCATGAAGGAAGGCTTGCTCATTAAAGGCTTGCTCTTTTTGTATGACAAATCAGGACAGGTCGTTTCGCTGAGAAGCCACTACGAACACATGCTCTTAAACAGTGATCACTAAGGTCATTACAGAAAACACCAGACTGATACGTATCAGGATTATTTGTGAGGATAACATCAAGGAGAGTAGCCTTTTCTGGGTGTTTGGAGTCATACCTTGTGAGATTGGTAATAATCAGAGAAATATTTAGGGGCCAGGAGAGAGCTTAGGGCAGGTAGGGTACAGGCCGGTGCTGATGGAGGACGATAGCACCCAGAAACAGTCAACAAAGAGCTATTTGAAAGTTTAATGCTTAAGACCAGCAGATCAAATTGTTTGGGGACAGACTTGGTGGAGATAACCGAGCAGTGAAGGTGATCCTTGGTAAAGATTGCCACTTCTCCACCTTTGGAAGATCTGTCTTGCCGAAAGGTTAACATCAGTAATCAAAACACTCTTCCTTAACTACTTAGGGAGCAGTGGGGCGCCAAATTCAAAATCCAAAAGTTGAATTATTAAACATTCATCAATATACAAGTCTTGCATAGTCATCAAAGGCTCTGCTTCTTGGCAATATCACAGCGTTGTCAGATTTCAAAAAGGCTTTACGGCGAAAGCACAATATTTGATTGTTTGAGGATAGCACCTCATATATTTTCCACATTAGCATAAATTCATATCCAGCGCGGGTCACACAAAACCCATATAAGAGCTAAAAAATATCACTTACCTTTCAAAGAACTTCTGCTGAGGGCGTCCCAAGTGTACAACGAAGACATCCAATGGTTCTTTTGTTAGAAAAAGTCATTTATTATATCCATAAATCTCCGTTTGGTTGGCGCGTTATGATCATAAAATCCACCGTTGAGTCGCCCATTGAACCGTGAAGAGAACACGTTCAAATTATACCTATAAACTTTCTACAAACAAATCAAACATCATTTTTAATGTATCCTTAGGTATCCTTTTGTGTATATTTTCTGTAATATTTCAACCGGACGATAACGTGAACGATAGGAAAGGAAAATAAAGTGGTGCGCGTTCACAATCTCGCACGCGTCAAACCTTGTTTACAAAAGTGATCCCCTGACCATTTCCTGTTCCTATCCGTTCCTCTTACTCCAATCACTCTCAATCTTTGTATATAGACTGCTGACATCTAGTGGAAGCCATAGGTACTGCAGTCTCAGTCCTGGTTAAAATAGAAATCAATAGGCAGCCTGGACAAAAAGGTAATGTACAAAAAAAAACTGCAAATCTGGATGGATTTTCCTCGGGTTTTCGCCTGCTATATCAGTTCTGTTATACTCACATACATTATTTTAACACTTTTAGAAACTTCGGAGTGTTTCCTATCCAATAGTACTAATTATGTGCATATCCTATTTTCTGGGCCTGATTGGCAGGCATTTTACTTAGGCAGCCTTGAGAAGAAGGTCATTGTCACGCTCGTCATGTAAAGAACTGGACCAAGGTGCAACGCGGACTGAGTTCCACATCTTTTAATTTGTGAAACTATGAAACCACAAAAACAATGAACGCCAATCGGACGTAGTGTAGCACACACAGCACATACACAAAAAACAATGACCCACACCGCAAGTGGGGAAAAGAACAAACATATATATGGTCCCCAATTAGAGGTAACGACACTCAGCTGCCTCTAATTGGGAACCATCAACAAACCAAATCTAGAAAATAAAACATAGAACAAAAACTCCCCTGATCACATCCTGACCAACACACCCTAGATGAGCCAGAACTCCGACCGCGACAAAAAGTCAATGGGAAGGGTTTTCGGGTGGGTCTTCGCCCTCGGCGGCGGCTCGGTCTTGAGAAGGCGCACCAGGGCCCGGTGCGTGGGCGAACAGGAGTCATCGGACTCGGGAGACTCACAGTAGGGCTGGTGCGTGGAGCAGGAACAGGACGTGCTGGGCTCCGGCGCTGGGGACCTGGTGCGTGGAGCAGGAACAGGTTGTGCCGGGCTCTGAAGGTGCACAGGGGACCTGATGCGTGGAGCAGGAACAGGACGTGCCGGGCTCTGAAGGCGCACAGGGGACCTGATGCGTGGAGCAGGAACAGGACGTGCCGGGCTCTGAAGGCGCACAGGGGACCTGGTGCGTGGAGCAGGAACAGGTTGTGCCGGGCTCTGAAGGTGCACAGGGACCTGATGCGTGGAGCAGGAACAGGACGTGCCGGGCTCTGAAGGCGCACAGGGGACCTGATGCGTGGAGCAGGAACAGGACGTGCCGGGCTCTGAAGGCGCACATGGGACCTGATGCGTGGAGCAGGAACAGGACGTGCCGGGCTCTGAAGGCGCACAGGGGACCTGGTGCGTGGAGCAGAAACAGGTCGTGCCGGGCTGCGAAGGCGCACAGGGGACCTGATGCGTGGAGCAGGAACAGGTCGTGCCGGGCTCTGAAGGCGCACAGGGAACCTGGTGCGCGGAGAAGGAACAGGACGTGCCGGGCTCTGAAGGCGCACAGGGAACCTGGTGCGTGGAGCAGGAACAGGTCGTGGAGCAGGAACAGGTTGTGCCGGGCTCCGAAGGGGCACAGGGGACCTGATGCGTGGAGCAGGAACAGGACGTGCCGGGCTCTCGATGCGCACAGGGAACCTGGTGCGTGGAGCAGGAACAGGCCGTGCCGGGCTCTCGATGCGCACAGGGGACCTGATGTGTGGACCCGGTGTAGGTCTCACCAGGCGTCCTCGCTGCAGCTCACTCCTCACCTGTACCTCTCTCCTGAACTCCTCTATGGTCCTCAACTCGGGCTCCGGCTCCCTTCTCTGCCTCGTCTCGACCACCAACCCCATGTGCCCCCCCAAAAAAAAATCTTGGGGCTGTTGTGGCCTCAGACCCCGGCGTTGTCGCTGTCCTTCGTCTCTCCTTGGCGACTCCCGCCAAGGAAGGGTCTCACTACGGCCCCAGGTCCAGAACGTCTTCTCCTCCACGAGGGCGCGCTGCTTGGTCCTTTTTTGGTGGGTCATTCTGTCACGCTCGTCGTGGGGAAAAGAACAAACATATATATGGTCCCCAATTAGAGGTAACGACACTCAGCTGCCTCTAATTGGGAACCATCAACAAACTAAACCTAGAAAATAAAACATAGAACAAACCCCCCCTGATCACGTCCTGACCAACACACCCTAGATGAGCCAGAAGGCTATCTATGGCCAGGACGTGACAGTCATGTACAAAAAAAACTGCAAATCCGGATGGATTTTCCTTGGGTTTTCGCCTGCTATATCAGTTCTGTTATACTCACATACATTATTTTAACACTCTTAGAAACTTCAGAGTGTGTCCTATCCAATAGTACGAATTATGTGCATATCCTATTTTCTGGGCCTGAGTGGCAGGCAGGCAGGCATTTTACAGACTCTCCAAAAACGTCACCTATGCAGCCGCTCGCTAAGAAGTTAACCAGGTCTCAGTAATGACCAATACATCTGGATTGGAGCTGTGAACCCACACTTTCAATTGATCCATTTTAGGTAATAAGCTTCTAGTATTAACGTGCAGAAAACCTAGGCTTTTACGAGAGCAGAAATCAGTGGAGCAGATATCAGAGCACAAGTCAGAATTGGGGCTAGCAACAGTAGGTGGGCCGGGTGTACATGCACATTTCCAGATATCATCAACAGTAATACAATCAAGGCACGGCAGAGGACAGGGAGAGATCTGCAATCAAATCAAATCACATGTATTTATAAGGCCCTTCTTACATCAGCTGATGTCACAGAGTGCTGTACAGAAACCCAGCCTAAAACCCCAAACAGCAAGCAATGCAGGTGTAAAGCACGGTGGCTAGGAAAAACTCCCTAGAAAGGCCAAAACCTAGGAAGAAACCTAGAGAGGAACCAGGCTGTGAGGGGTGGCCAGTCCTCTTCTGGCTGTGCCGGGTGCAGATTATAACAGAACATGGACAAGATCTTAAAATATTCATAAAACAGGCAGAACAGTTGAAACTGGAGAAGCAGCACGGCCAGGTGGACTGGGGACGTCAAGGAGTCATCAGGCCAGGTAGGCCTTGAGGAATGGTCCTAATGCTCAGGTCCTCCTCCGAGAGAGAGAAAAAAAAGAAAGAGAGAGAGAGATAATTAGAGAGAGCATACTTAAATTCACACAGGACACCGGATAAGAAAGGAGAAATACTCCAGATATAACAGACGGACCCTTGTCCGCCGTCACATAAACTACTGCAGCATAAATACTGGGGGCTGAGACAGGAGGGGTCGGGAGACACTGTGGCCCCGTCTGACGATACCCCAGACAGGGCCAAACAGGCAGGATATAACCCCACCCACTCTGCAGAACCCCCCCAGGGACGGCATGGAAGAGCACCAGTAAGCCAGTGTCTCAGCCCCTGTAATAGGGTTAGAGGCAGAGAATCCCAGTGGAGAGGGGAACCGGCCAGGCAGAGGCTGCAAGGGTGGTTCGTTGCTCCAGTGCCTTTCCGTTCACCTTCACACTCCTGGGCCAGACATAACTCAATCATAGGACCTACTGAAGAGATGAGTCTTCAATGAAGACTTAAAGGTTGAGATCGAGTCTACGTCTCTCATATGGATAGGCAGACCATTCCATAAAAATGGAGCTCTATAGGAGAAAGCCCTGCCTCCAGCTGTTTGCTTAGAAATTCTAGGGACAGTAAGGAGGCCTGCGTCTTGTGACCGTAGCATGTGAGTATGTACGGCAGGACCAAATCGGAAAGATAGGTAGGAGCAGTAAAACCTTGAAATCAGCCCTTGCCTTAACAGGAAGCCAGTGTAGAGAGGCTAGCACTGGAGTAATATGATCACATTTTTGGGTTCTAGTCAAGATTCTAGCAGCCGTGTTTAGCACTAACTGAAGTTTATTTAGTGCTTTATCCGGGTAGCTGGAAAGTAATGCATTGTAGTAGTCTAACCTAGAAGTGACAAAAGCATGGATACAGATTTTTACAATGTTACTTAGATTGAAAAAAGCTGTCCTTGAAACAGTCTTGATATGTTCGTCAAAAGAGAGATCAGGGTCCAGAGTAACACCGAGGTCCTTCACAGTTTTATTTGAGACGACTGTACAACCATCAAGATTAATTGTCAGATTCAACAGAAGATCTCTTTGTTTCTTGGGACCTAGAACAAGCATCTCTGTTTTGTCAGAGTTTAAAAGTAGAACATTTGCTGCCATCCACTTCCTTATGTCTGAAACACAGGCTTCTAGGGAGGGCAATTTTGGGGCTTCACCATGTTTCATCGAAATGTACAGCTGTGTGTCATCCGCATAGCAGTGAAAGTTAACATTATGTTTCCGAATGACATCACCAAGTGGTAAAATATATAGTGAAAACAATAGTGGTCCCAAAACAGAGCCTTGAGGAACACCAAAGTTTACAGTTGATTTGTCAGTGGACAAACCATCCACAGAGACAAACTGATATCTTTCCAACAGATAAGATCTAAACCAGACCAGAACTTGTCCGTGTAGACCAATTTGGGTTTCCAATCTCTCCAAAAGAATGTGGTGATCGATGGTATCAAATGTTGGATTGTTCTTATTTTCCTCAATTAAGTTGGAAAAATAGGATGATCGAGCAGCAGTGAGGGCTCTTCGATACTGCACGGTACTGTCTTTCCAAGCTAGTCAGAAGACTTCCAGTTTGGTGTAGCGCCAATTTTGTTCCAATTTTCTGGAAGCTTGCTTCAGAGCTCGGGTATTTTCTGTATAATAGGGAGCTAGTTTTTTATGGCAAATGTTTTTTGTTTTTAGGGGTGCGACTGCATCTAGGGTATTGCACAAGGTTACATTGAGTTCCTCAGTTAGGTGGTTAACTGATTTTTGTACTCTGACGTCCTTGGGTAGGCGGAGGGATTCTGGAAGGGCATCTAGGAATCTTTGGGTTGTCCGAGAATTTATAACCCAACTTTTGATGATCCTTGGTTGGGGTCTGAGCAGATTATTTGTTGCGATTGCAAATGTAATAAAATGGTGGTCCGATAGATGAAAAACATTAAGATCCACAACATTTATTCCATGGGACAAAACTAGGTCCAGAGTATGACTGTGGCAGTGAGTAGGTCCGGAGACATGTTGGACAAAACCGAGTGAGTCGATGATGGCTCCGAAAGCCTTTTGGAGTGGGTCTGTGGACTTTTCCATGTGAATATTAAAGTCACCAAAAATGTGAATATTATCTGCCATGACTACAAGGTCCGATAGGAATTCAGGGAACTCAGTGAGGAACATTGTATATGGCCCAGGAGGCCTGTAAACAGTAGCTATAAAAAGTGATTGAGTAGGCTGCATAGATTTCATGACAAGAAGCTCAAAAGACGAAAACGTAGTTATTTTTTTGTAAATAGAAATTTGCTATTGTAAATGTTAGCAACACCTCCGCCTTTGCGGGATGCGCGGGGGGGATATGGTCACTAGTGTAACCAGGAGGTGAAGCCTCTTTTAACACAGTAAATTCATCAGGCTTAAGCCATGTTTCAGTCAGGCCAATCACATCAAGATTATGATCAGTGATTAGTTCATTGACTATAACTGCCTTGGAAGTGAGGGATCTAACATTAAGTAGCCCCATTTTGAGATGTGAGGTATCACAATCTCTTTCAATAATGGCAGGAATGGAGGAGGTCTTTATTCTAGTGAGATTGCTAAGGCGAACACCGCCATGTTTAGTTTTGCCCAACCTAGGTTGAGGCACAGACACGGTCTCAATGGGGATAGCTGAGCTGACTACACTGACTGTGCTAGTGGCAGACTCCACTAAGCTGGCAGGCTGGCTAACAGCCTGCTGCCTGGCCTGCACCCTATCTCATTGTGGAGCTAGAGTTAGAGCCCTGTCTACGTTCGTAGATAAGATGAGAGCACCCCTCCAGCTAGGATGGAGTCTGTCACTCCTCAACAGGCCAGGCTTGGTCCCAGAAAGAGGGCCAGTTATCTACAAATTCAATTTTTTTTGTGGGGCAGATAACAGTTTTCAACCAGCGATTGAGTTTTGAGACTTTGCTGTAGAGCTCATCACTCCCCTTAACTGGGATGGGGCCATAGACAATTACTTGATGCCGACACATCTTTCTAGATGATTTACACGCTGAAGCTATGTTGCGCTTGGTGACCTCTGACTGTTTCATCCTAACATCGTTGGTGCCGACGTGGATAACAATATCTCTATACTCTCTACACTCGCCAGATTTAGCTTTAGCCAGCACCATCTTCAGATTAGCCTGAACGTCGGTAGCCCTGCCCCCTGGTAAACAGTGTATGATCGCTGGATGATTAGTTTTAAGTCTAATACTGCGGGTAATGGAGTCGCCAATGACTAGAGTTTTCAATTTGTCAGAGCTAATGGTAGGAGGCCTTGGCGTCTCAGACCCCATTACGGGAGGAGTAGAGACCAGAGAATGCACGGCCTCTGACTCAGACCCGCTGCTTAATGGGGAGAACCGGTTGAAAGTTTCTGTCGGCTGAATGAGCGACACCGGTTGAGCATTGCTACAGCATTTCCTTCCAGAAGCCATGAAAAAATTGTCCGTCTGCGGGGACTGTGCGGGGTGATTTATACTACTATCTGTACTTACTGGTGGCACAGACGCTGTTTCATCCTTTCCTACACTTAAATTGCCCTTGCCTAACGATTGCTTCTGAAGCTGGACTTGCAGCACAGCTATCCTCGCCATAAGGCGATCGTTCTCCTGTATATTATGAGTACAGCGACTGCAATTAGAAGGCATCATGTTAATGTTACTACTTAGCTTCGGTTGGTGGAGGTCCTGATGAAACACGTCCAGATAAAGCGTCCGGAGTGACAAAGTTGAATGAAAAAAAGTCGAGCGATGGAAAAACAAAAAATATAGACGGTAATTAAAAAGTAAAACCCGTAAAGTTGGCAGGTAACAAAGTTAGGTTAGCAACAGAACGCACAGCAGCACGTAAACAAGTCTGTTAGTTGTGACCGGAAGCTGTTATATATTATTTTTTTATGACATCTGAATGTGACATCTGATTTATGACATCTGAATGTGACAGCTGATTTATGACATCTGAATGTGCATCAGATGGCAACAAGGTCATATAGTACAGCAATTTCATCAGGTAACATGAATACAAAGCCGGCGAGAGGTGGTTAGAATTGGATGGGAGGCCAAAAGTCAGTGTAACCAATAGTGAGTCAAATACACTATTATACAAGAGTGTTAAATACACTATTATACAAAAGTGTGTGGACATCCCTTCAAATTAGTGGATTCTGATATTTCAGCCACACCCGTTGCTGACACGTGTATAAAATCGAGCACACAGCCATGCAATCTCCATAGACAAACATTGGCAGTAGAGTGGCCTTACTGAAGAGCTCAATGACTTTCAACATGGCACTGTGATAGGATACCACCTTTCCAACAAGTCAGTTAGTCAAATGTCTGCCCTGCTCGAGCTGCCCCGGTCAACTGTAAGTACTGTTATTGTGAAGTGGAAACATCTAGGAGTAACAACTTTGTTTGCAACACTCACTACCGAGTTCCAAACTGCCTCTGGAAGCACAAAAGCTGTTTGTTGGGAGCTTCGTGAAGTGGGTTTCCATGGTTCTCTGGAGTGACTGAATCACACTTCACTATCGGGCAGTCCGGCAGAAGAATCTGGGTTTGGCGGATGCGAGGAGAACGCTACATGCTCAATTGCAACTGTAAAGTTTGGTGGAGAGGGAATAATAGTCTGGGGCTATTTTTCATGCTTCGGGCTAGGCCTCTTAGTTCTAGTGAAGGGAAATCTTAACGCTACAGCATACAATGACATTCTAGACGATTCTGTGCTTCCAACTTTGTTTGGGGAAGGCCCTTTCCTGTTTCAGCATGACAATTCCCCCGTGCACAAAGTGAGGTACATACAGAGATTATTTGTCGAGATGAGTGAAGAACTTGACTGGCCTACACAGAGCCCTGAACTCAACCCCATCGAACACCTTTTGTATGAATTGTTCGATGATGGTGTCCACATACTTTTGGTCATGTAGTGTGACTGTATTATTTTGCCTCTGTGTTCTTCTGCCTGAACTTGACCTTGACCTGACGGAGCCAATCATTGAGCTTCCAGATCCAGTCTGACCCCTGTTGTCTGACGTCTCACCCAGTCACAGAGGCAAAATAATACCCATAAATCCTGGCAGCAGGCCACTCTTGACATAACGGAGTCCCTGCTGATTACACCATCACGGTGAGGTGACAGTGACGCCATGCGCTCCTCTTTTCCCCTCCCCTCTAAGCTCCGCTGGGGGCTTGTCAACACAGCCAGACCTCTCAGCTCGGTCTCAGCCAGAGATCAAATGCACTCAGCAAATCATACTGGTTGTTTACCCAGGATCATATGCAAACAAATCACTTTTATGTGGCAATGTAGGCCATTTCTGATGAGTGTTTTTACAATAGATTGAAACAATTATAAGGATATTTACATTACATATGACACTCTTATCCAGGAGTGAGTGAATACATTTTCATACTGGTCCCCCGTGAGAATCAAACCCACAACCCTGGTGTTGCAAGTGCTTAGCTCTAGAAACTGAGCCACTCGGGACCACATAAAGAAATTTGCCATGTCAAAGAATTTCTCTACTGTAAAGCGGTGAAGTTGTTGTCAGCTGACAGAGGGAAAAAAACATGACACACAATGGAATTGCTGAGAGTATTAGTCAGTGTCATCGATACCAAAGCATTTCCGCCCGATGCAAATATTCACCAAAACCCAGTGTAATGTTTTCCTAATGGAGCGTGGGATGTGGGGAGTTTCTATTGGACTAAAGATGTGTAATGCTTATGCCAGCAGCGCATTATAAGCAGGAGCACAGCTCCTCTTCCAGAATGATTTACAGCTCATATCCTTAGTCAATAGCAGTCACACCTGGTAAATGCCTGGCCTGTGCTCCACTCACACACACGCGCGTTCAGAGAGCTCGGGAGTCGCTCCTTGGTGGAATAAACAGCACCATCAGAAAGAGAGTCAGATGACTGGAGGATAAGAGGGAGCTGTCACTCTCAGTGAGGGGGAGCTGTGGCTGAGGAAGTTAACTGGATGTTTGTCTCATGCATCTCTTCCTTCCTTTTTTCTCTTGCTCTCTCCTCTCCTCAGGTTGGAGTTGATTTGTGTTGAATTTTATGCCTACAGTTGTTATAGTAGAACTGCCATGCTGATGAGGATAATGATGACAACCATGCATCATTATCTCTTTTTATTATTATTATTATTATTATTATTATTATCATTATTATTATTATTATCATTATTATTATTATTATTATTATTATTATGCTATTTTATTAGGATCCCCATTAGCTGTTGCAGCAGCTACTCTTCCTGGGGTCAGCAGAAATGACATACAACTAAAACAAAACAACAACAATAAATACATTAACTCAACAACAACAACAACAACAAGAACAACAAAACAACAGCTAAAATGATCATATGACTGGCAATCAGGAGCACGTTTAACTTGAGACCTGTCCTTTGTCTACGTAGTCAGGCCCATCATTATCTCTTTTAAAACGTGCCATCCTGTGCTCCATCAGCCTTGGCTCTTGTCCACACTGAGTCTTAAGTGGGGGAGCTGTATACTATAGTAGTCTACTACAGACAAAGTCTGAGCCTTGGGTGTCAGCTCCAATCAAGGGCCATCCTCTCGGACACTAATCTCCCAGGCAAAACACACTCACACCCATGACAGGACAATTAGCAGCACAATTTAGAGCTAATAGCCCTGATTTCCCTGCGAGGCCAGTGGACCGCACTGGTGTGGTTATACTGTAGTAGGCCTACAAGCATCAAATGCTTACTGTAAAGCATTTGGTTTAAAGACTACTGTAGGGTTACTGTAGATTATGTTGTAGTGGATATGTTGTAGTTTGTGGCATATTTCTGTCGGGTTTTATTGTGACACTGCATTTAGGCCGGATGTACACAACACATCATCCTTTTGAGAGATTAACCATTTAATCTCAATGTATTGTTCCAGTAATGTCCACTGAGGGAGGGGCATTGAGACTGGAAGGTTTCCTCTCTTCTAATAGGGATTTAGACAGTTCCACACAGGGGAGGAGAGAACGGCAATCCTGCCATGCCCCCTCTAAAAAACACTCTGTGTAGTGTGTGTGTGTGTGTCGCACGCCTCATCACCAAGCAGCATACATAGATTACACCTGTCCTCTCCTTTCATTGTGCAGTCTGGGACACAGGCTCCCATCTCACTGCTCAAACCCAAATAACCCTCACAAACACCCCAGTTCAGAGAAATGGTTCATCTCATGATTCAGAGAAGGTGTTATGAGTGCCAATGTCAAGTGCAGTGTTAGGCCTACCAAATAAATAACCCATCCCACAAGAGATAAAAACATAGATTTTGTTGTGTGTGTTGTGTAGTGTTCATTTAAGTGATCAGGCTACTGCAGAATGACGGATAAACCAGCTCAATGCGCGTTTGCTCCTTCCTGTTGTGAATGAATACAGCCTTTGAGTGGCTGGCGACTGGGAGTTATTTAGCAGGCCATGATTTGGTGATCCTTCATGAGGAAGACTTGTTGATTTTCCCACTCATCTTCAGCCCCCTTTTGCCTGCTGTCTGCTTTGCTTCTGCGTATGTCACAGATACTCATGGGGCTGCTGTAGCTGTTCTGTATCACTCCCTGCTGTGGATACATTCAGCTGGACAACTTCAGACTCTACCTTAACATGGTCCTGGGGCACCCTCTTAATGTGGCCTTCTCCTCCAAAGTGCTGACACTGAAAAGGCACTCTGTAATCATTTGGATCCCAAATCCCACTTGATCTCTTGAGAGTGGGTGGCTTTCCAGGAACCCTGGGTAATGTGTGACTATCAAGCCCAGAATAATCCAATATATTATCTCCAGTAGGTCTCTGTCTGTCTGTCTCAACGAAACATTGAGGGAGTCAGGAGGCAGGTCAACCAAGCACCAGTCACCACAGCTCTTCTGGGCTTCACTAAACCATTACTGCCTCATTCTCACACTAGCCTGATAGCTGCACTGTATGTGTTCTACTTCTCATCCAATTTTATTTACATGTTCAGCCCTCTGTTAATGGGAGCCATTGGAGAAAGTAATCCTCCCAGACAGAGGGTCTAGTAGAGAGAGATAAGATAAGCCCAGACAGACTTTGTTTCAAACCGCTCTATTTCAGATTTCAAAAGTAGAGCTGGACCTGAGGACATGTTCTCCTAACTGAGTGAAGATGGGGCATTATGAGTGATGGATTTTGGTCCAGCCAGAGGACATACCTGCACACTCTAGGGCTGTTTTAATCCCTTTGGCGTTGGACTATTTTAGTTGTTTAGAAAGACTCTAAATAATAGATTTAGCTTCCAAAAATATCACTAATACATACAGGTCTGGGAATATTCGGAGGTCTTGTGGTCAACCATGCTGCATAATTTACTATTTGATATTCACATATTGTACACATTGTACATATTGTACACATTGTACATATTTCCATCTCTGACTGGCATCTCTGAGAAATGCATACAAAGCTCTCCCACGCCCACCATTTGAAAATATGACCATGACTCCCTCCTCTTGATTCCTGCTTACAAGCAAAAACTCAAACAGGAGGTACCAGTGACACACTCAATTCGGAAGTGGTCCAATTAAGCGGATGCTGAACTACAGGAATGCTTTGCTAGCACGGACTGGAATATGTTACGGAATTCATCCGATGGCATTGAGGAGTTAACTACCACAGTCACTGGCTTCATTAATAAGTGCATTGACGACGTCGTCCCCACAGGGACCGTATGTACGTACCCCAACCAGAAACCATGGATTACAGGAAGCATCCGCACTGACCTAAAGGCTAGAGCTGCCCCTTTCAAGGAGCGGGACACTAACCCGGACGCTTATAAGAAATCCCACGTCAATACAGGACTAAGATCGAATCCTACTGCACTGGCTCTGATGCTCGTCGGATGTGGCAGGGCTTGCAAACTACCACGGATTACAAAGAGAAATCCAGCCAGGAGATACCCAGTAACTGTAGGACATGAAGAAAGCGCATGAAGACTCAATTAGCCTAGCTGGCTAGCTAATTTAGCTAGCTGCAGTATCTTAGCCAACTAGCTTCTCTTGGTTTGATGGAGTCAAGACATGTACTACGCAATCATATTGGATGATAAATTACCTAGTTATGACAAGCTAGAAGTTAGTCTACTAGCGCAAGTCTGCTTGGTTGGTTGCTGCCTGTCCCTCCTTCCTCCTTGCTCTCATTTCACTTGCTCAAAGTACACACACCGCAAGGCTCCTCCTCCGCCTGCTCGAACTCGCGCTGTATCAGCTCTGGTTAATAAAATAGCTTACAAATAGCTCTTCTGCTGCTTCCCTCAATCGGATCCGACCACGTCTACCTGACTTCGGGTACGTTCGGGAACGGGTATTTATGCATATTTGTCAGGGTGGGAAAGCCATAGGTCTATTACGGAACAGGTCCAACTTTTTAGACCTCTACTTGAGGCAGGACAATCCATGTCACAACAGACAATTCCAGGAACATTGTTAATGATGTCACAGAAACTGGTTTTGGGCTACAAATAGGGTACTTTTTAATTGTGCGGATTTTGCCCAAAAAAACAAAATTAACTACAGTAACTGTTGGAATTTCATTTTTCCGCTGTACCGTAACCGAATCCAAACCGTGACCCCAAAACTGCCAGATGTACCGAACTGTGGGTTTGGTGAACCATTACACCCCTATTGACGGCAGCATGTTAGTTGCATTGGCAGGTCTTAAAGATGGCCCTGCCTGGGATTTAGGGCCACGCTGACAACCATACCGCAACGCTTTATCTGAGGGTACTATACATTTTCCGTCTGTTTCTTGACTCATTAGCACTGATGAAGTTTAACATTGAGATTGACCTTGAGCTACACCTTCTGCTTGTTGGCTCTGTTTCCACAATGCATCTTTTAATCCAATTCACCACCGCAGATGTTACCCCTTATTTTTCGCACTGCTGTGCACATTGCTGTTTTGTAGTGTCTGCTCTGCTTCTGCTAACATCTGAACAGATGTACAGTACAACAGCTGTCCAGCACTTGTGACGGCTTATCTAACCACTCCTCTCCTGTGGTCTCTAGCAGGGCCGTACCAGCACAGCGGAGGCAGCCCAAGCAGCAACAGCGGGCGTGGTGCTGCGACCATCCACTGTCTCCGCTGCCGGGAGGTCTGTAAGGGAGAGGTTGTGCGTGTGCAGAATTTCCACTTCCACGTCAAGTGCTTCACCTGCCAAGGTAAGACCCTCAGCTTCCTTCCTTTCTGTCTGTCTGTCTGCCTGTCTGTCTGTCTGCCCGTCTGTCTGTCGGTCTGTCTCTCTGCGTGGCTGTTCTCTAGACAGCCCAGCCTCCACAGTACAGAAGCACTCAGCCAGTCCCATTAGAAACCATTAGCACTCAGAGAGAGAGACAGAGATTATGTGTCTCCATGACACCCCCTGGGCTGCTCAAAGGCTCTGATCAGGAGAAAAACACACAGCCTAAATAAAGGAATAGCAAGGGAAGCCTGCTGAGAGCTCACCATGGTAGACAACAAAATGAAGACAAGCTCAACTTCCATCTTGTAATTTCTTCCTTATTATTAAACCTATAAATGAGCATTTCATATTTTCAGAATGCTCTTTTTTACTCGAATTTCACCTAACACATGAAAAGCAGCTTGTAGTGCCTTTAACAGTCTGTATTTGTAATGAGAAGAATCGGCAAGCCATTTCACCTCCCATTGTCAGGAAGGATTTCCAAAATGCCGGCGCTCACGTGGTCTTGTTTATTATGCAAGCTGTTGCTGTGGTAACGGTGTTAGGGGGCAACCTGCCTTAAATTATGGTTCCTCTCTCCGTCAGTATCAACCAATAGGAGCCCTTCCTGCACGCTCTGGAGCACAGCAATGGGGTTGGCCATTACAACATACAGAAATCTCTCTTCTCTTTCTCGCTCCTTTTCTTCCTGTTTGTCTCTGTTTATCTCTCGTCCCTCTCCCTTCTCTTTCTTTCATTATCTGTTCAGTCTCTTTCTTTCTTTCTTTCTCTCTCTCTCTGTCTATCTCTCTCTCTCTCTCTGTATCTATCAGTCCCTGCCTACGGTATCTTCCTCTTGTTGTCTGTTTCCACCGTTAGAACCAGCAGCAGCACTCCCTCCACCCACACTCTCTCATTCGCTGTGCCCTGCCAAGGCTAGTGATAGTCTGAGAGCTGCAGACTGAGGGTGCTGATCTGACAGCTACAGCTCCACCACCACAGACACCTCAGCTCCTGGCTGACCTGCCCTCCTCAGCCTCTCCTCCTAATGCAGAGAGGAGACTGGCCCCTGGGATGCGTGCTGTGGGGTATGCTGATGGAGATCCTGCTGAGGATCAGGCCAGTGTGTGTGTGGGGGTGGGGGTGGGGGTCTGGAGGGGTGGTGAGGCTGTGTAGTGGTCCAGGGGCTAGTGGTTGGTTGTGGAGGATGAAGATTCTGTGTAGAGTAAGTTAGGGCTGGTGGTTGGTTGTGGAGGATGAGGATTGTGTGTAGGGTTAGGTAGGGCTAGTTATTGGTTTTGGAGGATGTGGATTGTGTGTAGGGTTAGGTAATGCTAGTGGTTAGTTGTGGAGGATGTGGATTGTGTGTAGGGTTAGGTAGGGCTAGTGGTTGGTTGTGGAGGATGTGGATTGTGTGTAGGGTTAGGTAGGGATAGTGGTTGGTTGTGGAGGATGTGGATTGTGTGTAGGGTTAGGTAGGGATAGTGGTTGGTTGTGGAGGATGTGGATTGTGTGTAGGGTTAGGTAGGGCTAGTGGTTGGTTGTGGAGGATGTGTATTGTGTGTAGGGTTAGGTAGGGCTAGTGGTTAGTTGTGGAGGATATGGATTGTGTGTAGGGTTAGGTAAGGCTAGTGGTTGGTTGTGGAGGATGTGGATTGTGTGTAGAGGAAGGTAGGGCTAGTGGTTGGTTGTGGAGGATGTGGATTGTGTTTAGGGTTAGGTAGGGCTAGTGGTTGGTTGTGGAGGATGTGGATTGTGTGTAGGGTTAGGTAGGGCTAGTGGTTGGTTGTGGAGGATGTGGATTGTGTGTAGGGTTAGGTAGGGCTAGTGGTTGGTTGTGGAGGATGTGGATTGTGTGTAGAGGAAGGTAGGGCTAGTGGTTGGTTGTGGAGGATGTGGATTGTGTGTAGGGTTAGGTAAGGCTAGTGGTTGGTTGTGGAGGATGTGGATTGTGTGTAGAGTAAGAGTAGGGCTAGTGGTTGGTTGTGGAGGATGTGGATTGTGTGTAGGGTTAGGTAGGGCTAGTGGTTGGTTGTGGAGGATGTGGATTGTGTGTAGGGTAAGGTAGGAGCTAGTGGTTGGTTGTGGAGGATGTGGATTGTGTGTAGGGTTAGGTAGGGCTAGTGGTTGGTTGTGGAGGATGTGGATTGTGTGTAGAGTAAGGTAGGGCTAGTGGTTGGTTGTGGAGGATGTGGATTGTGTGTAGGGTTAGGTAGGGCTAGTGGTTGGTTGTGGAGGATGTGGATTGTGTGTAGGGTTAGGTAGGGATAGTGGTTGGTTGTGGAGGATGTGGATTGTGTGTAGGGTTAGGTAGGGATAGTTATTGGTTTTGGAGGATGTGGATTGTGTGTAGGGTTAGGTAGGGCTAGTGGTTAGTTGTGGAGGATGTGGATTGTGTGTAGGGTTAGGTAGGGATAGTGGTTGGTTGTGGAGGATGTGGATTGTGTGTAGAGTAAGGTAGGGCTAGTTATTGGTTTTGGAGGATGTGGATTGTGTGTAGGGTTAGGTAGGGCTAGTGGTTGGTTGTGGAGGATGTGGATTGTGTGTAAAATTAAGTAAGAATAGTGGTTGGTTGTGGAGGATGTGGATTGTGTGTAGGGTTAGGTAGGGATAGTGGTTGGTTGTGGAGGATGTGGATTGTGTGTAGGGTTAGGTAGGGATAGTGGTTGGTTGTGGAGGATGTGGATTGTGTGTAGGGTTAGGTAGGGATAGTGGTTGGTTGTGGAGGATGTGGATTGTGTGTAGGGTTAGGTAGGGATAGTGGTTGGTTGTGGAGGATGTGGATTGTGTTTAGGTTAGGTAGGGCTAGTGGTTGGTTGTGGAGGATGTGGATTGTGTGTAGGGTTAGGTAGGGCTAGTGGTTGGTTGTGGAGGATGTGGATTGTGTGTAGGGTAAGGTAGGGCTAGTGGTTGGTTGTGGAGGATGTGGATTGTGTGTAGGGTTAGGTAGGGCTAGTGGTTGGTTGTGGAGGATGTGGATTGTGTGTAGAGTAAGGTAGAGCTAGTGGTTGGTTGTGGAGGATGTGGATTGTGTGTAGGGTCAGGTAGGGCTAGTGGTTGGTTGTGGAGGATGTGGATTGTGTGTAGAAGTAAGGTAGGGCTAGTGGTTGGTTTTGGAGGATGTGGATTGTGTGTAGGGCTAGTGGTTGGTTGTGGTGGATGTGGATTGTGTGTAGGGTTAGGTAGGGCTAGTTATTGGTTTTGGAGGATGTGGATTGTGTGTAGGGTTAGGTAGGGATAGTGGTTGGTTGTGGAGGATGTGGATTGTTTGTAGGGTTAGGTAGGGCTAGTGGTTGGTTGTGGAGGATGTGGATTGTGTGTAGGGTCAGGTAGGGCTAGTGGTTGGTTGTGGAGGATGTGGATTGTGTGTAGGGTAAGGTAAGGCTAGTGGTTGGTTGTGGAGGATGTGGATTGTGTGTAGGGTCAGGTAGGGCTAGTGGTTGGTTGTGGAGGATGTGGATTGTGTTTAGGGTTAGGTAGGGCTAGTGGTTGGTTGTGGAGGATGTGGATTGTGTGTAGGGTCAGGTAGGGCTAGTGGTTGGTTGTGGAGGATGTGGATTGTGTGTAGAGTAAGGTAGGGCTAGTTATTGGTTGTGGAGGATGTGGATTGTGTGTAGGGTCAGGTAGGGCTAGTGGTTGGTTGTGGAGGATGTGGATTGTGTGTAGAGTAAGGTAGGGCTAGTGGTTGGTTGTGGAGGATGTGGATTGTGTGTAGGGTAAGGTAATGCTAGTGGTTGGTTGTGGAGGATGTGGATTGTGTGTAGGGTAAGGTAGGGCTAGTGGTTGGTTGTGGAGGATGTGGATTGTGTTTAGGGTTAGGTAGGGCTAGTGGTTGGTTGTGGAGGATGTGGATTGTGTGTAGGGTCAGGTAGGGCTAGTGGTTGATTGTGGAGGATGTGGATTGTGTGTAGAGTAAGGTAGGGCTAGTGGTTGGTTGTGGAGGATGTCGATTCTGTGTAGGGTCAGGTAGGGGTAGTGGTTGGTTGTGGAGGATGTGGATTGTGTGTAGGGTTAGGTAGGGATAGTTATTGGTTTTGGAGGATGTGGATTGTGTGTAGGGTTAGGTAGGGCTAGTGGTTAGTTGTGGAGGATGTGGATTGTGTGTAGGGTTAGGTAGGGATAGTGGTTGGTTGTGGAGGATGTGGATTGTGTGTAGGGTTAGGTAGGGATAGTGGTTGGTTGTGGAGGATGTGGATTGTGTGTAGGGTTAGGTAGGGCTAGTGGTTGGTTGTGGAGGATGTGGATTGTGTGTAGGGTTAGGTAGGGCTAGTGGTTGGTTGTGGAGGATGTGGATTGTGTGTAGGGTTAGGTAGGGCTAGTGGTTGGTTGTGGAGGATGTGGATTGTGTGTAGAGTAAGGTAGGGCTAGTGGTTGGTTGTGGAGGATGTGGATTGTGTGTAGGGTTAGGTAGGGCTAGTGGTTGGTTGTGGAGGATGTGGATTGTGTGTAGAGTAAGGTAGAGCTAGTGGTTGGTTGTGGAGGATGTGGATTGTGTGTAGGGTCAGGTAGGGCTAGTGGTTGGTTGTGGAGGATGTGGATTGTGTGTAGAGTAAGGTAGGGCTAGTGGTTGGTTGTGGAGGATGTGGATTGTGTGTAGGGATAGTGGTTGGTTGTGGTGGATGTGGATTGTGTGTAGGGTTAGGTAGGGCTAGTGGTTGGTTGTGGAGGATGTGGATTGTGTGTAGAGTAAGGTAGGGCTAGTGGTTGGTTGTGGAGGATGTGGATTGTGTTTAGGGTTAGGTAGGGCTAGTGGTTGGTTGTGGAGGATGTGGATTGTGTGTAGGGTCAGGTAGGGCTAGTGGTTGGTTGTGGAGGATGTGGATTGTGTGTAGAGTAAGGTAGGGCTAGTTATTGGTTGTGGAGGATGTGGATTGTGTGTAGGGTCAGGTAGGGCTAGTGGTTGGTTGTGGAGGATGTGGATTGTGTGTAGGGTAAGGTAATGCTAGTGGTTGGTTGTGGAGGATGTGGATTGTGTGTAGGGTAAGGTAGGGCTAGTGGTTGGTTGTGGAGGATGTGGATTGTGTTTAGGGTTAGGTAGGGCTAGTGGTTGGTTGTGGAGGATGTGGATTGTGTGTAGGGTCAGGTAGGGCTAGTGGTTGATTGTGGAGGATGTGGATTGTGTGTAGAGTAAGGTAGGGCTAGTGGTTGGTTGTGGAGGATGTCGATTCTGTGTAGGGTCAGGTAGGGGTAGTGGTTGGTTGTGGAGGATGTGGATTGTGTGTAGAGTAAGGTAGGGCTAGTGGTTGGTTGTGGAGGATGTGGATTGTGTGTAGGGTTAGGTTGGGCTGGTGGTTGGTTGTGGAGGATGTGGATTGTGTTTAGGGTTAGGTAGGGCTAGTGGTTGGTTGTGGAGGATGTGGATTGTGTGTAGGGTAAGGTAGGGCTAGTGGTTGGTTTTGGAGGATGTGGATTGTGTGTAGGGTAAGGTAGGGCTAGTGGTTAGTTGTGGAGGATGTGGATTGTGTGTAGGGTAAGGTAGGGCTAGTGGTTGGTTGTGGAGGATGTGGATTGTGTGTAGGGTTAGGTTGGGCTGGTGGTTGGTTGGTTGTGGAGGATGTGAATTGTGTTTAGGGTTAGGTAGGGCTAGTGGTTAGTTGTGGAGGATGTGGATTGTGTGTAAAGTAAGGTAGGGCTAGTGGTTGGTTGTGGAGGATGTGGATTGTGTGTAGGGTCAGGTAGGGCTAGTGGTTGGTTGTGGAGGATGTGGATTGTGTGTAGAGGAAGGTAGGGCTAGTGGTTGGTTTTGGAGGATGTGGATTGTGTTTAGGGTTAGATAGGGATAGTGGTTGGTTGTGGAGGATGTGGATTGTGTGTAGGGTAAGGTAGGGCTAGTCGTTGGTTGTGGAGGATGTGGATTGTGTGTAGGGTTAGGTAGGGCTAGTGGTTGGTTGTGGAGGATGTGGATTGTGTGTAGGGTTAGGTAGGGCTAGTGGTTGGTTGTGGAGGATGTGGATTGTGTGTAGAGGAAGGTAGGGCTAGTGGTTGGTTTTGGAGGATGTGGATTGTGTTTAGGGTTAGATAGGGATAGTGGTTGGTTGTGGAGGATGTGGATTGTGTGTAGGGTAAGGTAGGGCTAGTCGTTGGTTGTGGAGGATGTGGATTGTGTGTAGGGATAGTGGTTGGTTGTGGAGGATGTGGATTGTGTGTAGGGTCAGGTAGGGCTAGTGGTTGGTTGTGGAGGATGTGGATTGTGTGTAGGGTAAGGTAGGGCTAGTCGTTGGTTGTGGAGGATGTGGATTGTGTGTAGGGTTAGGTAGGGATAGTGGTTGGTTGTGGAGGATGTGGATTGTGTGTAGGGTTAGGTAGGGATATTGGTTGGTTGTGGAGGATGTGGATTGTGTGTAGGGTTAGGTAGGGCTAGTGGTTGGTTGTGGAGGATGTGGATTGTGTGTAGAGTAAGGTAGGGCTAGTGGTTGGTTTTGAAGGATGTGGATTGTGTGTAGGGTTAGGTAGAGCTGGTGGTTGGTTGTGGAGGATGTGGATTGTGTTTAGGGTTAGGTAGGGATATTGGTTGGTTGTGGAGGATGTGGATTGTGTGTAGGGTTAGGTAGGGCTAGTGGTTGGTTGTGGAGGATGTGGATTGTGTGTAGAGTAAGGTAGTGCTAGTGGTTGGTTTTGGAAGATGTGGATTGTGTTTAGGGTTAGGTAGGGATATTGGTTGGTTGTGGAGGATGTGGATTGTGTGTAGGGTAAGGTAGACGTGGTGGACAGCAGGTGTTTCTCCTAACCTGCCGCAGGTCTCAGGCGTTTAGCTCAGAAACACAGTCTATCCACCTGATAGCCGACTGTGAGCTGATAGTGTCTGTCTGCCTATCAGAGCAGATGTTTCCCTCTGTAGTCTCATGTCTTTAGGCAGAGCACACCATGCATGGTCTGCTACACTGTGCATTTGTTTGACACTGGCCATCATTATTCCTCATGACAAATCTATTCTCCACCTGTGTACTCCTCCCACACACAGCAGAGTTTTTGGAAGTTGTGTTGCAGGAGCAGTACGGAGTTGGTGAAAGTGTGCCCGGCCTTTTAACCGAGCCAAACAACAAGCCTAAGCCCCTGTGTTGGAGTGGGAATTAAATCGAATTAGGGAAGGAAAATAATTGTTGGTTTTTGAGTCATGCATGTTTGTAGTCCTCTGCTCGGTTTGGGATGATGTCCTTTTTCAGTGTGTTGTGTCCTAGCTGGGAGGGAGACAGTGAGAGAGGGTGGGATGCAGCGATGCGCAGGGAACGTCCATGCCAAGATGCCAATACAGACGGTCTGTAGTGGTCCGACAGCCCAAGCATGAAATTGATTTTCCCTCACCACACGAAAAGCCATTGATGAGTCTTGTGGTCGCCGAACGAGCCATCATTCCAGAATGGGAGCCAGTGGCCGGATGAAAATTGAAACGCAAACGTTTCATATTATACCTTATCAGTGTGAGGAAGCGTAAAGAAATACCATGACACCTGGAAAGAACTGAGCATGTGGAAACAGAATACCTAATATAGAATCCTGGAGTCAGCAGTCTGTCCAGTATCCACAGTCAGCAGGTACCTAACCAAATCAGCCTCTTAGTCTGGGAACTTCCGCCTACACATGCTATCTCTGGTCCACACTGGCTCTCTCTGGTCCTCTCTGGCCCTCACTGGCCCTCTCTGGCCCTCACAGATCCTCTCTGGCCCTCACCACTGGTCTTCTCTGTGCCTCTCTGGTCCTCACTGGACCTCTCTAGCCCTCACTGGTCTTCTCTGTGCCTCTCTGGTCCTCACTGGCCCTCTCTGGCCCTCATGGGCCTTCCCTGGCCCTCACTGGCCCTCTCTGGCCCTCACTGGCCCTCACTGGCACTCCCTTTCTGAATGATGTCAGGTCTGGTGTAGAAGCAGGTAGTTAGCACAGAGGGTCTCATCTCTCCAAGACAATAGTTACTGTTGTCGCAATATTGTGGACACTAGATTGTCTATGTTAATCCAGAATTCCTAAGAACAGGGTTTCCCAAACTCGGTCCTGCCCCGCCCTGGGTGCATGTTTTGTTTTTTGCCCTAGCACTACACAGCAAATTTAATAATCAAATCTTGATGATGAGTTGGTTATTTGAATCAGCTGTGTAGTCCTAGGGCAAACACCAAAATGTGCACCCAGGGGGGGTCCCAGGACCCGAAATTGGGAAAACCATACCTTAGAACACCACAGAGTTGCATACAAAGATGGAGGAGAACAAGTGAGAATTGCCTCTAAAGATGGGTGGCAGGTAGCCTAGCAGTTAAGAGCGTTGGGCCAGTAACCTAAAGGTCGCTGGTTTGAATCCCCGAGCCGACTATGTGAAGAGTCTGTCTATGTGTCCTTCCTTGAGCGATGCACTTGACCCTTATTTCACCTGTCAGTCACTCTGGATAAGAGCATATACTCAAATGTAAGATGAAGAGAGAGAGGAAACTTCATCTGTAGGTGTATGAGTAGTAGTGTGGAGGTCATCTGTTTTAGGAGGCTTAGACTTTAGAATAAGGACATGTGTTCTTTTGTATTTTATTCAGAGTTGCTGTTGTTGAAGCAGCAGCTACTCTTCCTGGGGTCCACACAAAACATAAAACATGACTCAATACAGAACATCAATAGTCAAGAACAGCTCAAGGACTGAACTACACAAATGTAAAATAAGAACAGTGGATAGCCTTGAATTTATTATGGATTTGGAGACTGTGAAGAGACCCCTGGTGGCATGTCTGGTGGGGTAAGTATGTCTGTCAGAGCTATATGTAAGTTGATTATACAAACAATTTGGAATTTTCAACACAATAGTATTTCTCACAAAAATAAAAATTGATGCTGTCAATCTCTCTTCTACTTACATTTAACATTTATACATTTGAGTCATTTAGCAGACGCTCTTATCCAGAGTGATACAGTCATAGTAAGTACATTTTTCCTCAATAAAGTAGCTATCGGCAAAGTCAGAGCTAGTAAGGAGGGGAAAAAGTCAAGTGCACGAAAGCATGCGAGGGAGGGTGCTGTGGGATTATTTAAGATGCTCTTTGAAGAGGTAGGGTTTCAGATGTTTTTGGAAGATGGACAGGGACTCTGCTGTCATATCTTCTGAGGGAAGCTGGTTCTACCATTGGGGTGCCAGGACAGGACTTGGCTGAGCGAGAGCTGCCACCCTGTAGGGGTGGGAGGGCCAAGAGACCAAAGGTGGCAGAACGGCATACTCTGGTTGGGGTTTAGGGTTTGAGTATAGCCTGAAGGTAGGGATGGGCAGTTTCTCTTGCTGCTCCGTAGGCAAGTACCATGGTCTTGTAGTGGATGCGAGCTTCGACTGGAAGTCAGTGGAGTGTGCGAAAAAGTGGGATGGCATGGGAGAACTTGGGAAGGTTAAACACTGCAGCATTCTGGATAAATTTGGTTTGATGGCACATGCGGGGAGCCCAGCCAACACCGCGTTGCAGTAGTCCAGACGGGAGATTAGGACCTGCGCCACTTTCTGTGTGAGGTACTGATGTTCTAGAGCATGAACTTGCAAGTGCAAGTTACTGCTTTTGATGTTTGCGCAGAGAACAACAGGGTGTTGTCCCCTGCAACTTATCCAGAATGCTGCAGCCCACTTGGTTTTCAACCTTCCCAAGTTCTTCAACTCCCTCCCCCCCGCCGTTTCTAGACCTGACTCTAAAGATGAAATCAAATCAAATGTTATTGGTCACATACACATGGTTAGCAGATGTTAATGCGAGTGTAGCAAAATGCTTGTGCTTCTAGTTCCGACCATGCAGTAATATCTACTTTATTAAGGATAAATCTCCTTTCTACAGTTGTGGCCAAAAGTTTTGAGAATTACACAAATATTAATTTCCACAAAGTTTGTTGCTTCAGTGTCTTTAGATGTTTTTGTCAGATGTTACTATGGAATACTGAAGTATAATTACAAGCATTTCATAAGTGTCAAAGGCTTTTATTGACAATTACATGAAGTTGATGCAAAGAGTCAATATTTGCAGTGTTGACCCTTCTTTTTCAAGACCTCTGCAATCCGCCCTGGCATGCAGTAAATTCACTTCTGGGCCACATCCTGACTGATGGCAGCCCATTCTTGCATAATCAATGCTTGGAGTCTGTCAGAATATGTGGGCTTTTGTTTGTCCACCCGCCTCTTGAGGATTGACCACAAGTTCTCAATGGGATTAAGGTCTGGGGAGTTTCCTGGCCATGGACCCAAAATATCGATGTTTTGTTCCCCGAGCCACTTAGTTATCACTTTTGCATTATGGCAAGGTGCTCCATCATGCTGGAAAAGGCATTGTTCGTCACCAAACTGTTGCTGGATGGTTGGGAGAAGTTGATCTCGGAGGATGTGTTGGTACCATTCTTAATTCATGGCTGTGTTCTTAGGCAAAATTGTGAGTGAGCCCACTCCCTTGGCTGAGAAGCAACCCCACACATGAATGGTCTCAGGATGCTTTACTGTTGGCATGACAGGACTGGTGGTAGTGCTCACCTTGTCTTCTCCGGACAAGCTTTTTTCCGGATGCCCCAAACAATCGGAAAGGGGATTCGTCAGAGAAAATGACTTTACCCCAGTCCTCAGCAGTCCAATCCCTGTACCTTTTGCAGAATATCAGTCTGTCCCTGATGTTTTTCCTGGAAAGAAGTGGCTCCTTTGCTGCCCTTCTTGACACCAGGCCATCCTCCAAAAGTCTTCGCCTCACTGTGCGTGCAGATGCACTCACACCTGCCTGCTGCCATTCCTGAGCAAGCTCTGTACTGGTGGTGCCCCCGATCCCGCAGCTGAATCAACTTTAGGAGACGGTCCTGGCGCTTGCTGGACTTTCTCGGGCACCCTGAAGCCTTCTTCACAACAATTGAACCGCTCTCCTTGAAGTTCTTGATGATCCGATAAATGGTTGATTTAGGTGCAATCTTCCTGGCAGCAATATCCTTGCCTGTGAAGCCCTTTTTGTGCAAAGCAATGATTACGGCACGTGTTTCCTTGCAGGTAACCATGTTTGACAGAGGAAGAACAATGATTCCAAGCACCCCCCTCCTTTTGAAGCTTCCAGTCTGTTATTCGAACTCAATCAGCATGCCAGAGTGATCTCCAGCCTTGTCCTCGTCAACACTCACACCTGTGTTAATGAGAGAATCACTGACATGATGTCAGCTGGTCCTTTTGTGGCAGGGCTGAAATGTAGTGGAACTGTTTTTGGGGGATTCAGTTCATTTGCATGGCAAAGACGGACTTTGCAATTAATTTCAATTCATCTGATCACTCTTCATGAAATTCTGGAGTATATGCAAATTGCCATCATACAAACTGAGGCAGCAGAATTTGTGAAAATTTAAATTTGTGTCATTCTCAAAACTTTTAGCCACGACTGTATGCCTGTGATATGTGGTTGTCCCACCTAGCTATCTTAAGATGAATGCACTGTATGTCGCTCTGGATAAGAGTGTTTGCTAAATGACTCAAATGTATTGTAAATGTTGTTCAGGGTCACACCAAGGTTCTTTGCACTCTGGGAGGGGGACACTGTGAAGTTGAGAGACTGACATGCATACTGTTGACATTAGCCTTCTGTGTACATTGAAGGGCAAGACATGCTGCTCTGTTCTGGGCCAGCTGCAGCTTTTCTAGGTCCTTCTTTGCAGCACTTGACCATATCACTGGGCAATAATCAACAATAGATTAAGCTAGAGCCTGCAGGAATTGTTTGGTCGACTGTGGTGTTAGAAATGCAGAAAATGTCTTTATCACGGACAAACCTCTCATATTTACAACAATTGAATCAATATGCCTTGACTATGACCATTTACAGATTAAGGTGACACAACATGTATTACCAGATTCAGCTGAGGTCTATATCTTAGGTAACCAAATGCAATCCGTTTAGTTTTAGATATGTTCAGGACTAGTTTATTACTCGCCACCCATTCCAAAACTGACTGCAACTCTTTGTTTAGCGTTGCAGTGATTTCACTAGCTGAAATAGGGTCATTAGTGCAGTGATTTCACTAACTACATATGGTCGTTATTGTCTTCAGGCAAAGAAACTTGGAGAAACAAAAATGTGTTAATAGACCAGAAAGAGAGTACCAAACTTCTCTGCCAATAACAACTCTTTTTCAGTTTCCCCTCCCACTCAGACCACTCCCAGACAGTCCTAGCAAAATTCTTGCTTGAGAAATTGCTCTTTGCTAAGAAGGTTTTTTTGTTTCTTTTTTACAATTTTAATTGAAACAATCACAGTAAAGTACTTAATTGTCACTCAATAATGTTTTGATATTGAGATGAAAACAGCTGCATTTGCCCTTTAAGGATGAAAGTAATTAATACTTTATAATATTGATTCAGTAGTTTTCCCTCAACAAGGGCTAATGATTCTCCGTTGGCCATCGACATTCTGTTTAGACGAAATCCTCTACCGTATCAAGCCATGAACTCTTAAGTGCGCTAATGAATCAACCATCTCTTCCAACTGGGTCTGTAGAGACTTCTCTTTTTGCCTCTGTGTTTCCAGCTTTGAACCTCACCGATCCACAGAGCCTATCTGTGTCAGAGACAATGCAATCTCTCGTTAGTTTTTGGGAGACGTGTTGGGAGATGTGAGTGAGCGTCCTTGGACAAACTCCAGGCAGTAGAAGGAGGGTCCGATGGGACCTGGCTGGGATTGAAGTGGGGAAGAGGAAGGACAGGGAGGAGAGGCAAAAAAAGTCATTTTTATACAAACAGTGTCTGCCAAGCCATATATTCCCATTAGGGTCCACTTGTGAGGACAGTATGAGTGGTGCCTCTAGAATGGAGGCTATGGGAGGGAAATGGAGAGGAGCAGGGCTGGACCTTCCCACTGTCTCTGTCTGTCCTGGGGGCACGGGGTGGCCCAGGAAGTCATCTGTCGGCCCATGGCGAGGAGGACAGAAGAGAAAAAAAACAGGAGGGAGCTGCCAGTCTGCAGCCAGTCATACTGCAGAAATATACCAGTAGCCTGCAGCTCCCACATTCATCTGATAAAAAACAAGCACACTCACACACGCACACAGACAGACACTCACCCACACTGGTCCAGTCTTCTTGGCATATACTGTAGCTATTGTATCTAGATGAAAGAAGATAAAATGAACATTGTCATGTGAGGGGAGGGGAGGATTTTTTGTTTTGACTCATTGACGTTTATGTTGCTATTTAGAGGGATGCAACGTATCACATCTCTCTTTTTTTTTACGATAATCTAGTAGTGCACTTCTCTCTAAATCATATCAAAGTTTATTGGTTACATACACAGATTTGCAGACGTTATCACAGGTGCAGTGAAATGCTAGTGTTTCTAGCTCCAAAAGTGCAGTAATACCTACCAATACAAAACAATACACACATAATTAAAATTAAAAGAAAGAAATTATGAAATTTCTGAACGAGCAATGTCAGAGTCCGGAAATATATATATATAGGTATGTATGTATGTATGTTTGCACATTTTGTCTTATTGCACATTTTGTTGTGTTACAGGCTGAATTTAAACTTCATTAAATATATTTATTTCTCACCGATCTACATACAGTACAATACCCCATATTGACAAAGTGAAAACATGTTTTTAGTAATTTTTGCAAATTTATTGAAAATGAAATACAGAAATATCTCATTTACCTAAGTATTCACACCCCTGAGTCAATACATATTAGAATCACCATTAGCAACAATTACAGCTGTGAGTCTTTCTAGGTAAGTCTCTAAGAGCTTTGCACACCTGAATTGTCCAACATTTGCCCATTATTCTTTTCAAAATTCTTCATGCTCTGTCAAATTGGTTGTTGATCATCGCTAGACAACCATTTTCAAGTCTTGCCATAGATTTTCAAGCAGATTTATGTCAAAACTGTAACTCAGCCACTCCAGTGTAGATTTGGCCTTGTGATTTAGGTTGTTATCCTGCTGAAAGTTGGATTAATCTTCCAATGTCTGATGGAAAGCAGGGTTTCCTCTAGGATTTTGCCTATGCTTAGCTCCATTCTGTTTCTTTTCTATCCTGAAAAACTCCCCAGTCCTTAACAATTACAAGCATACCCATAACATGATGCAGCCACCACTATGCTTAAAAATATGGAGAGTGGTAGTTAGTCATGTGTTGTATTGGATTTTCTACAAACATAACACTTTGTTTTCAGGACAAAAAGTGAATTGCTTTGCCACATTTTATGCAGTATTACTTTAGTGCCTTGCTGCAAACAGGATGCATGTTTTGGAATATTTTGTATTCTTTTCACTCTGTCAATTT
Source organism: Brachymystax lenok tsinlingensis (assembly GCA_030435695.1). Lineage (NCBI taxonomy): Eukaryota > Metazoa > Chordata > Actinopteri > Salmoniformes > Salmonidae > Brachymystax > Brachymystax lenok. The sequence goes on along the minus strand of CM059795.1, from coordinate 45,593,424 downwards.
GGTTAATATTGTGAAGTAACTACATGTTGTTGATCCATCTTCAGTTTTCACCTATCACAGCCATTAAACTCTGTAACTGTTTTAAAGTCACCATTGCCTCATGGTGAAATCTCTGGCAACTGAGTTAGGAAGGACGCCTGTATCGTTGTAGTGACTGGGGGCATTGCTACACCATCCAAAGTGTAATTAATAACTTCACCATGCTCAAAGGGATATTCAATGTCTGCTTTTTTTTTATTTTTACCCATCTACCAATAGGTGTCCTTCTTGGCGAGGCGTTGGAAAACCTCCCTGGTCTTTTTGGTTGAATCTGTGATTGAAATTCACTGCTCAACTGAGGGACCTTACAGATAATTCTATAACGTGGGGTACAGAGATGAGGAAGTCATTCAAAAATCATGTTAAACACTATTATTGCACAGAGTGAGTCCATGCAACATTATGTGACTTGTTAAGCACATGTTTACTCCTGCACTTATGCCATAATAAAGGGGTTAAGTACTTATTGACTCAAGACATTTCAGCTTGTCATTTTTCATTCATTTGTAAAAACGTTGAAAAATTAACAATTTCACTTTGACATTATGGGGCATTTTGTGTAGGCCAGTGACACAAAATCTAAATGTAATACATTTTAAATTCAGGCTGTAACCCAACAAAATGTGAAACAGTCAAGGGGTGTGAATGCTTTCTGAAGGCAAAGAAGTCTCTAAAGTGCAGGATAGAGTACCAGGTGGTAGCCGGTTAGTAACAGTGACTAAGGTTCAAAAGGATACTGGGCAGGGGGTGGCTAGTGGTGACCGTTTAACAGTCTGATGGCCTGGAGATAGAAGCTGTTCATCAGTCTCTCGGTCCCAGCTTCGATGCCGCTGTACTATCTCCGCCTTCTAGATGGTAGTGTGGTTAACAGGCCGTGGCTCGGGTGGCTGAGGTCCTTGATGATCTTCTTGGCCTTCCTGTGACACCGGGTTCTGTAGATGTCCTGGAGGGCAAGCAGTGTACCCCCGTTGATGCGTTGGGCTGACCGATCCGACCTCTGGAGAGCCCTGCGGTTGCGGGCGATACAATTGCTGTACCAGGCGGTGATACGGCCCAACAGGATGCTCTCAATCAGAGGCGTCATGCCCATAGGCTGCACAGGGGCACATGCCCCCTCAGATGTGGCTTTTTTTTTGTCTTGTTGTTTCTCTGTAATAGATACCAAGAAGTCATTTAAGGCTATCAACCAAGTTAGAGTAGCTAGTTTGTCTAACTATTTTAGCTGGCATGCTCGCTGGTAAGGTTGGTAGACTTTAGAAAAGCAAGAAATAACTAAATAAGACTCACATTCCTTTCAATCTTTTACCCAGATTTTAGCAGCGATGCAGAGAAGCATATTTCTGTAAACACCAGTCAGGAGGATACAGACAGCTCAAGAGGTATGCTTAAATAGACATATCTTTGACATTGAATTAAGCATAATGATTATGGCGCTATATTGCAGGAAAATCTGTTTCAGGTGTTTGAAAATGCAAAATTCTCCAACTTCTGGGCACCCTCCTGACCACTGTCGTGACGTGACTTTCATTAATGTGATGATTATTTATCGAATCAACTAACTAGGTTTAATTGTTACCCGATTAAATTAATAATGTAACAATTAACTCATTAGGAATTTGGGGCACCACGGAATAAGTTGTTTATAGAGTTACCATTTCCCGATTTAAGAAGTTAACATTCCTATCTTAGAAATATTGTTCCAATATTCACATTTTGGGTGTTTTGGGCGGCAAAAGTTTTCTGGGGGACAAAAGCATTCCTTTGGTTGATACTGAAAAGCAGGAGGGAGATTCCCCTCCCTAATTTATGACAGAGTGTTAAGGTGTCAAAACCCCTCTCCTCTTCATCATCAGCTATTTGCCAAACTGATCTGAGGCCTTGGATCCTCAGCCAGGAGAGTCATGACACCACAATCCAGCTATCCTCATACACTTTGTGCCCCCTCAGATTTTTTGGGTGCATGACGCCCTTGCTCTCAATGGTGCACCAAATTTCTTCAGCCTCCTGAGGTTGAAGAGGCGCTGTCAGCACATTGTCTGTGTGAAGGGACCATTTCAGGTTGCCAAGGAACTTCAAGCTTTTGAGTTGGACACGTGCGTGGCCACGCAGTCATGGTGAACAGGAAGTAAGGGAGGGGGCTGAGTAGGCACCCCTGTCGGGCCACCATGTTGAGGATCAGCGTGGAGGGCGTGTTGTTGCCTACCCTTACCACTTGGGGTCGGCCCGGCTGGAAGTCCAGGACTCAGTTGCACAGGGAGGGGTTCAGACCCAGGGCCCTGAGCTTAGTGATGAGCTTGGAGGGCACTATGGTGTTGAAGGCTGAGCTGTAGTCGATGAACAGCTTTCTTACATAGATACATGTGCAGTGCATTTGGAAAGAATTCAGACCCCTTCCCTTATTGCACATTTTGTTACGTTACAGCCTTATTCTAAAATTGATTGAATATATTTTTTCTTCATCAATCTACACAAATGTATATAAAATAAAATAAAAAAGTATTCAGACCCTTTGCTATGAGACTCGACATTAAGCTCAGGTGCATCCTGTTTCCATTGATCATTCTTGTGATGATTCTACAACTTGATTGGAGTCCACCTGTGGTAAATTCAGTTGATTGGACATGATTTGGAAAGGCACACACCTGTCTATTTAAGGCCCCACAGTTGACAGTGCATGTCATAGCAAAAACCAAGGCATGAGGTCAAAGGAATTGTCCGTATAGCTCTGAGACAGGATTGTGTCGAGGCACAGATCTGGGGAAGGGTACCAAAACAAATTCTGTAGCATTAAAGGTCCCCAAGAACACAGTGGCCTCCATAATTCTTAAATGGAACACGTTGGGAACCACTAAGAACCACTCTTCTTAGAGCTGGCCACCTGGCCAAACTGAGCAATCGGGGGAGAAGGGTCACTCTGACAGATCTCCAGAGTTCAATCAGGCCTTTATGGTAGAGTGGCCAGACAGAAGCCACTCCTCAGTAAAAGGCACATGACAGCCCGTTTGTAGTTTGCCAAAAGTCACCTAAAGGACCCTCAGACCATGAGAAACAAAATTCTATGCTCTGATGAAACCAATATTGAACTCTTTGGCCTGAATGCCAGGCGTCACATCTAGAGGAAATCTGGCACCATCCCCACTGTGAAGCATGGTGGTGGCAGCATCATGCTGTGGGGATGTTTTTCAGCGGCAGGCACTGGGAGACTGGTCAGCATCGAGGGAAAGATGAACGGAGCAAAGTACAGAGAGATCCTTGATGAAAACCTGCTCCAGAGAGCTCAGGACCTCAGACTGGGGCAAAGGTTCACGGTCCAACAGGACAACAACCCTAAGCACACAGCCAAGATAACACAGGAGTGGCTTCGGGATAAGTCTCTGAATGTCCTTGAGTGGCCCGGCCAAAGCCCGGACTTGAACCTGATCGAAAATAGCTGTGCAGCACTGCTCCCCATCCAACCTGGCAGAGCTTGAGAGGATTTGCAGAGAAGAATTGGAGAAACTCCCGAAATACAGGTGTGCCAAAGTTGTAGCGTCATACCCAAGAAGACTCGAGGCTGTAATCTCTGCCAAAGGTGCTTCGACAAAGTACTGAGTAAAGGGCCTGAAAACATATGTAAATGTGGTATTTCCTTTTTTAATATTTTTATAAATTTGCACACAAAACACAACTGTTTTTGCTTCGTCATTATGGAGTATTGTGTGTAGATTTCTTAAGGAAAGGTATGATACATTTTATGATCACCACAATACAGTGAATGGGAATTCAAAAGGAACTCCCTCTGCTGGTGACTTGCTGAATGTGCAATCCTGAAGGAGGGCTGTGACTGGTTAATGGCCTATTATGTCAATTTCTATGTATAAAATGGGTCATATCATTAAAAGTACCAGAGAGTCCCCTCTGGAAATGTGATGTGTTTGAAGAGTATATTGTTACAACCAATAGGTCTAAAAAATAAGCTAAATCAAAAAGGGTAGTTTTGAGATATAAATATAAATATTTGTAATGTCTAATAAATGAATGTGAAAATGTGTATTTCAGAATTTAGGCATACTCAATATATGAGAGAACCGTAGAAGGAGTATAATGCCACCAAAATGTTGTCTGTATCATGTACAGTTCACAGATCAGGAGGCGCGTATACTGTAGGTCTAAAACAGGCCTAAAATAGCCAATTTCAGCATGATTTTCAAAAAGAAAAAGTGATACAAATGTAGAAAACACGTTAAACATCCTTCCTCCCAATGAAGTTCCTATGTGAGAATTGCCAGAACAATCCGAGATACCAAAAATAGTTTCCACTCCCACTGTCTTGGATTCGCCCTCCTCTAAAAACGGGGCTACTATAATCTTGTATCTCTGACAACTTTCTACAGAAAGCCATGGATAGAGATTTGTGTGTGTTTGTTTTTCATCTGACTGACTGACTGACTGTCTGTCTGTGTCTCCAGATACACTGTAACTGCCTGGATGAGATGAGCCAAACAACATGTTGTAGGACACCAGCAGGAGGCCTCCTCTCCTCCCCTCCCCATCTCTCTCCATCTCTCTATTCACTTTGCCAACAGTAAACATGGAAGATGGGAGCTGTGGAAAGTCGTTATCATCTTTGTCTCTATCTGTCTTTGCCAGGCTGGCGGCGCTGTTGCCGCTTGCTGCCGCTTTGTAGCCTACATCCCACTGGCTCTCCCCTCCAACAATGACTACAGGGTAGCAGATATGAACCCGTTTTTCATTGCCGTGATGCCTACCATCTCTTCTCTCCTTCTCTCTTCTGTCTCCATTTCTTTCTATCTCTTCTATCTCTTCGTGTAGTTTTCTCTCTATTTTTCAGTCTCCTCGCCTTTCTCTCCCACACTAATTCCATAATTTCCACAATCGTTATTTTGGGAGCAGTCACTGTATAGCAGAGGTCTACTCATGTACAGAATAAAGCATTAGCTACACTACCAGTCCAAAGTTTTAGAACACCTACTCATTCAATAGTTTTTCTTTATTTTTACTATTTTCTACATTGTAGAATAATAGTGAAGACATCAAAACTATGAAATAACACAAGCAGCAACCAAAAAAGTGTTAAACAAATCAAAATATATTGGCAAAGCAAGTCTCTTCTTCTTAACGGTGTCCTTTAGTAGTGGTTTCTCAGCAATTCGACCATGAAGGCCTGATTCACACAGTCCTCTTAACAGTTGATGTTGAGATGTGTCTGTTACTTGAACTCTGTTAAGCATTTATTTGGGCTGCAATTTCTGAGGCTAGTAACTCTAATGAATTTATCCTCTGCAACAGAGGTAACTCTGGGCCTTCCTTTCCTGTGGCGGTCCTCATGAGAGCCAGTTTCATTATAGCGCTTGATAGTTTTTGCGACTGCACTTGAAGAAACTTTGGAAAGTTCTTGAAATGTTCTATATTGACTGACATTCAAAGTAATGATGGACTGCAGTTTCTCTTTGCTTATTTGAGCCGTTCTTGCCATATTATAGACTTGGTCTTTTACCAAATAGGGCTAACTTCTGTATACCCATCCTACCTTGTCACAACACAACTGATTGGCTCAAATGCATTAAGAAGGAAATAAATTCCCCAAATTAACTTTTAACAAGGCACACCTGTTAATTGAAATGCATTCCAGGTGACTACCTCATGAAGCTGGTTGAGAGAATGCCAAGAGTGTGCAAAGCTGTCATCAAGGCAAAGGGTGGCTATTTGAAGAATCTCAAATATAAAATATATTTTGATTTGTATAACACTTTTTTGGTTACTACGTGATTCCATATGTGATATTTCATAGTTTTGATGTCTTCACTATTATTCTACAATGTAGAAAATAGTAGAAATAAAAAGAAAGAAAAACCCTTGAATGAGTAGGTGTTCTAAAACTTTTGACCAGTAGTGAATATTGAACCCACCCGATGTTGAAGCATATGGGGAATACAAGCCTGATGGTTCTAATGATTTTAAATGAAGAGCCTACTGTGGTGGAGGGGATGGTTATTGGGGATCCAGTTGTACACTCCACCTCAGAAGAGGAGAGGCAAGGCTCTGGGTTACAGCGTCCACTTCCCTGGGAGTAGCAATATCCCCCCTACTAATGACGGCCTGGCTTATGACCTATACTGCCCTTCACCCTGCCTCCTCTCACCTCTCCTCTCATCTATTTCCCTCTTTCCCCTTCTGCTCTCTGTATGACTCGACTGGCTCCTGTGGAGTAGGACACAGTTGTACATACTCTGTAGAAACCTTTCCTTTAAATCGTTGCGACATGTTTCTGTTCTCCTGTTTCTCTCCCACTTTGCCTGTCTGGATCAGCAGATTGGGCTGGATCTGGAGCTGCCGGGAGGATGTGGACTGTTTGTTAATGTGCTTGTTCTCTGTTCACGCTAAGACAAAAGCGGGAAAAAAACAACATTTGCTTTGAATTGAAATCGAGGGAACCTACCCTGCAGTTGTTCCAAAAATGATACGTGTATACTTGTTCATTTATGACTCCTCAATATCACTACTACGTTGCATTCCTAGATTAAACAATGTTTGGGTGATATAATGCCATAGTTAAGCCGATATGAATAGAAGTGAATGATTGGAGGAGCGATTGATTGTGTCACTGCTTGTTTCCAGTGGCAGGCTCCGTTAGCCATGAAGGTTCATGGGAGGATTAGGAAGGTCACACAGGTAATCAGGGTGCTGAGTCTCTTACTACGCTGTCATGGATCAGCTCCAAGCCCGTGTCTTGGCCAATCGAAATCACCAGAATGCTTAATGAGCCATTTGTTTGGCTCACACGTGATTACAAGCAGACTGAATGTGGACCTGAATATCGGTCCGTTCAGAACCAAGTTTGAACCCTTAACATGGTTATAAAATGGTAATGTGGACAGGGATTTACTGTCTGTCTGCCCTCAAACTAGACTGTTGGCTGGAATGTTAGAGGTGAGGGCTGACGGGGGAATGTCAGACAGTCAAGGAACTATTTAACATGGGGTGTAATGCACTGACATGTCAGAGGTCAGAGACCTCGTGACTCTCTGCCCCCACCCTCAGCCCTATTCAGGTTCCCCAGGGTGTGCCATCTGTCCTGCTGGGTCAGTCCTGGACAGTACCAGCCCTGTGGGTGATGGGGGGTGCACCTCCTACCCTCTCTCAAACAGCTGCCCATAATACGCCACAGCGCCACTGTCCCTGGCTACGTTTGGACTCCGACGGTCGCTTTTGATCAGCGTGCGATGTGTGCGGCATTCAGAGTCGGTGATTGGTGGAGACTATTCCTGGTTGCAAGGATAGTCGTCTGAGAGTGAGAGAGAGGGAGAGAGAATAATAGAAAGAGAGAGAGAGAGGGTTTGGTGGTGGTAGAGGGGGTTCTGTTGCCATGGCAACTCCCTGGCTGTCCCGTGTTCCTTATCGCCAAGCCAGAGAGAGAGAGAGAGAGAGAGAGAGAGAGAGAGAGAGAGAGAGAGAGAGAGAGAGAGAGAGAGAGAGGTTTTTGCTGCCAGCATGTCTGGTGCTCTGTGTGTGTGTGTGTGTGTGTGTGTGTGTGTGTGTGTGTGTGTGTGTGTGTGTGTGTGTGTGTGTGGGTGGGTGGGTGTGTGTGTGTGTGTGTGTGTGTGTGACAGCCAGGCCTGGGCTGTGGCTGCAGCTGGGACCTGGGACCAAGAGTCTGCACTGCACCGTAGTAGCCCTGGCTGGCCCGGCATGCTGATCCCAGATTGGGGATAGATGGCCAGGATAATCCCTTTGCTTACTGCTCAGCAGGCCCAGAGCTAGGGATTAAGACATACTACTGCTGTCTGTCCACTTTCCCTAATGCTAGAAGAATGTTCTGAAAACTGGACACAGTATGAAATATGTGGGAAACAAAAGCTCTGCTTTGAGAGCTGAATGTAACCATTGACCACAGGAGAGAGGACTGCAGAGACAAAATGTACATAATATGATGATTAACTGAAACTACACTGCTCAAAAAAATAAAGGGAACACTTAAACAACACAATGTAACTCCAAGTCAATCACACTTCTGTGAAATCAAACTGTCCACTTAGGAAGCAACACTGATTGACAATAAATTTCACATGCTGTTGTGCAAATGGAATAGACAACAGGTGGAAATTATAGGCAATTAGCAAGACACCCCCAATAAAGGAGTGGTTCTGAAGGTGGTGACCACAGACCACTTCTCAGTTCCTATGCTTCCTGGCTGATGTTTTGGTCACTTTTGAATGCTTTCACTCTAGTGGTAGCATGAGACGGAGTCTACAACCCACACAAGTGGCTCAGGTAGTGCAGGTCATCCAGGATGGCACATCAATGCGAGCTGTGGCAAGAAGGTTTGCTGTGTCTGTCAGCGTAGTGTCCAGAGCATGGAGGCGCTACCTGGAGACAGGTCAGTACATCAGGAGACGTGGAGGAGGCCGTAGGAGGGCAACAACCCAGCAGCAGGACCACTACCTCCGCCTTTGTGCAAGGAGGAGCACTGCCAGAGCCCTGCAAAATGACCTCCAGCAGGCCACAAATGTGCATGTGTCTGCTCAAACGGTCAGAAACAGACTCCATGAGGGTGGTATGAGGGCCCAACGTCCACAGGTGGGGTTGTGCTTACAGCCCAACACCGTGCAGGACGTTTGGCATTTGCCAGTGAACACCAAGATTGGCAAATTCGCCACTGGCGCCCTGTGCTCTTCACAGATGAAAGCAGGTTCACACTGAGCACGTGACAGACGTGACAGAGTCTGGAGACGCCGTGGAGAACGTTCTGCTGCCTGCAACATCCTCCAGCATGACCGGTTTGGCGGTGGGTCAGTCATGGTGTGGGGTGGCATTTCTTTGGGGGCCGCACAGCCCTCCATGTGCTCGCCAGAGGTAGCCTGACTGCCATTAGGTACCGAGATGAGATCCTCAGACCCCTTGTGAGACCATATGCTGGTGCGGTTGGCCCTGGGTTCCTCCTAATGCAAGACAATGCTAGACCTCATGTGGCTGGAGTGTGTCAGCAGTTCCTGCAAGAGGAAGGCATTGATGCTAAGGACTGGCCCGCCCGTTCCCCAGACCTGAATCCAATTGAGCACATCTGGGACATCATGTCTCGCTCCATCCACCAACGCCACGTTGCACCACAGACTGTCCAGGAGTTGGCGGATGCTTTAGTCCAAGTCTGGGAGGAGATCCCTCAGGAGACCATCCGCCACCTCATCAGGAGCATGCCCAGGCGTTGTAGGGAGGTCATTCAGGCACGTGGAGGCCACACACACTACTGAGCCTCATTTTGACTTGTTTTAAGGACATTACATCAAAGTTGGATCAGCCTGTAGTGTGGTTTTCCACTTTAATTTTGAGTGTGACTCCAAATCCAGACCTCCATGGGTTGATAAATTTGATTTCAATTGATAATTTTTGTGTGATTTTGTTGTCAGCACATTCAACTATGTAAAGAAAAAAGTATTTAATAAGATTATTTCATTCATTCAGATCTATGATGTGTTATTTTAGTGTTCCCTTTGAGCAGTGTATATAGTCCAATATGATACTATATGGCAGGTTGAGAGGATTGTGATGCCACCGTGGTGAAGTTGTGTGTGTGTGGTCTATGTGACACAAAGCCTGTCCAAGCATGCCAAATTGACACACACAGACAGGTGGGATTAGTGACTGCTCGTCCTCTCTGTTTGGGAATGCAAAGGCATCCTGTGACTGGGCTGTGGGAATCTGATGTTATGCATCTGCTCGCATGCTAGGCAATATCCTTGGATGTTCTTGGAGGTAGTAGGGTGCCTTTTGGGACCCACCCTTTGTGTCTCTGTGGGAAGCTGTTGGGAGGTGGGTCTGTGGAGATGCGAAATTCATCTGGGGTTGGGTCACACTAGAGGTCGACCAATTATGATTTTTCAATGCCGATACCGATTATTGGAGGATCAAAAAAAGCCGATACCGATTAATTATATATATATATTTGTAATAATGACAATTACAACAATACTGAATGAACAATGAACACTTATTTTAACTTAATATAATACATAAATAAAATCAATTTAGTCTCAAATAAATAATGAAACATGTTCACATCTCATTTCACATGCCATGTAAAAAAGCTAACATTTAAGTTCCTTGCTCTGTCACGATCTTCTAAAGAACTGGACCAAGGCGCAGCGTGCTTTGAGTTCCACATGATTATTTATTACCAACATGGAACGTACAAAAACCAACAAAAGAATTAACAGATCGTAACATCACACACACACACACACACACACACACACACACACACACACACACACACACACACACACACACACACACACACACACACACACACACACACACACACACACACACACACACACACACACACACACACACACACACACACACACACACACACACACACACACACACACACACACACACACACACACACACACACACACACACACACACACACACACACACACACACACACACACACACACACACACACACACACACACACACACACACACACACAGGTACTTACAACAGGACAGTAACCCACAAACACAGGTGGGGAAAGAACAAACTAAATAGGATTCCCAATTAGAGGCAACGAACTACAGCTGCCTCTAATTGGGAACCACACAAAAACAAAACATAGACAACCCTAGAAACCCCTAGCCAGGGCGTGACATGCTCAGAACATGAGAACATATGAAAGCTGGTGGTTCCTTTTAACATGAGCCTTCAATATTCCCAGTTAAGAAGTTTTAGGTTGTAGTTATTATAGGAATTATGACGCGTCGACTATTTGTCTCTATACCATTTGTATTTCATATACCTTTGACTATTGGATGTTCTTAAAGGCACTTTAGTATTGCCAACCTAATCTCAGGAGTTGATAGGCTTGAAGTTAGGAGAGGGGGTGACCTCGACAATTTATTGTTGAAACGAGAGGCTGCCTGGATCTTTAATTTAAAGACCCTCGCTCCCTTCGGTCTCAACATAGACTTTGATCTGAAACCATTCTTGTGATTATGACTTTGCCATTGGGATTGTTTGTAGGCTTATGTAGCCTTAATCTATGATCGTATGTTATCCATTTGTTTTTTGTATGTCATTTTAATATCTCAGAATTAACCAATGATATTAGGCCACATTTGGCCATGATTACAGACACCTGTGTGTGTCCTTTGACACTATATAAACGAGTCATCCCGCAGTGTTTGTGATTATACCCTGATGAAGACAGCTTGCCTGTCGAAACGTTGGACATAAAATATTTTTTGCATCTGAGCTCCTAGAGTGTGCGGCTCTTCTTAATTTTTTAGTTTTCCACTCCGCTAGCCAGCACCTCGCCTATATAGGTGTGCGTTTCTTTTTCTTCTAGGCTTGAAGTTAGAAACAGCGCTGTGCCTCAAGCATTGCTAAGAGCTGCTGGCAAACGCAGTAAAGTGCTGTTTGAATGAATGCTTACGAGCCTGCTGCTGCCTACCACCGCTCAGTCAGACTGCTCTATCAAATGTCAAATCATAGACTTAATTATAATAAAGACACAGAAATACGAGCCTTTGGTCATTAATATGGTCAAATCCGGAAACTATTATTTCGAAAACAAAACGTTAATTCTTTCAGTGAAATGCGGAACCGTTCCGTATTTTATCGAACGGGCGGCAACCCTAAGTCTAAATATTGCTCTTACATTGCACAATCTTCAATGTTATGTCATAATTATGTAAACTTCTGTCAAATTAATTACAGTCTTTGTTAGGAAGAAATGGTCTTCACACAGTTCGCAACGAGCCAGGCGGCCCAAACTGCTGCACATACCCAGACTCTGCTTGCACTGAACGCAAGAGAAGTGACACAATTTCCCTAGTTAATATTGCCTGTTAACATGCATTTATTTTAGCTAAATATGCAGGTTAAAAAAAATATACTTCTGTGTATTGATTTTAACAAAGGCATTGATGTTTATGGTTAGGTACATTTGTGCAACGATTGTGCTTTTTTCGCAAATGTGCTTTTGTTAAAACATCACCCGTTTGGCAAAGTTGAAGTAGGCTGTGATTCGATGGTAAATTAACAGGCACCACATTGATTATATGCAACGCAGGACAAGCTAGTTAACCTAGTAATATCATCAACCATGTCTAGTTAACTAGGGATTATGTGAAGATAGTTTTTTATAAGATAAGTTTAATGATAGCTAGCAACTTACCTTGGCTCCTTGCAGCCACAAGGTCCTTTTGATGCTGCACTCGCGTAACAGGTGGTCAGCCTGCCACGCAGTCTCCTCGTGGATTGCAATGTAATCGGCCATAATCGGCGTCCATAATTAATCGGCCATGCTGATTAATCGGTTGACCTCTAGTCAACACACCCATGAGTGCCCAAACTGCCCACTGCCAACTCCACATACCGTCCTGGGTCCACACCTCCACAGCAGTCCGGACAGAGCAGAAGGCATGACACCCAGTCTGCCCCAGGCTGACCCGGGATGGAGGGTTAACGTAACATAACCGACCTGGACTGGACACAGTGTGCTAGATAAAGACATGACATTCGGATCTGATTGTAAACAATTGCAGACGTGACACAATTCAAATCAAATCAAATGTTATTTGTCACAACAGGTGTAGACCCTACCTTGAAATGTTTACTTACAAGCCCTTAACCAACAATACAGTTCAAGAAATAGGGTTAAGAAAATATTTACTAAATCAACTGAAGTAAAACATTTAATAAAAAGTAACACAGTAAAATAACAATAGTGAGGCTATATACAGGAGGTACCGCTACCGAGTCAATGTGCGGGGGTACAGGTTAGTGGAAGGTCATTTGTACATGTAGGTAGGGGTAAAGTGACTATGCATATGCAATTCCCTGATGTAGCGATGGAGAACTCTGAACTCCAAGGAGGGGTTATCTCAAGGGAATCCTTTTCTGACCACCTCGCCTCATGGTGTCTCTTCTTAGAGTGGGATTGACTCTGTACTCTGTACTCTTGGAAATTAAATCTATTAGATTGACTCTGTATGCTAACTAGAATTGATGACTCTAGTCTAAACTGCTGGTCCACTAGGGAGTGAGTCATATGATTGCCTCCGGTTGAATTAAATGAAGAATCCAGGGGCTGAACAAGGCTGACATCGTTCACAGCCTCATCTTACAGTCAGGCATCTTACTAACAAACGGAAGGAAGCTTATCAGGATTTTAAAGGCAACTCTTACACTCTAAGCTTTCTAGCAGTCCCTTCACTCTCTCTCTCTCTCTTTCTCTCTCTCTCTCTCTCTGTCTCTCTCTCTCTCTCTCTCTCTCCTCTTTCCATTCCTTCCCTCCATCCTCTGGGGTATCGTGTTAATCATTCTGGGTGAGTGTTTTCCCAATGTCACTAATGAAACTCTATTGATTCGTCGTTTTTCTCTGTACCTGCGGGCCTCTAGCATGGTAACGCGTTCATGTCTGGAGCTACAGTAGTCAGGAAGCGGCGCCTATACCATAGAAATGACTGCTCCTAGATCAGCATTAGATTCCCCCTGCTCAGCTATCTGTTATCTGTTGGTGATGTAATGCCTTAGGAAGAGAGTCAGAGCTGTGGAGTACCCATCTTATGGGCGTTTTATTAACCAATTATGAGCCTGGCCAGCCTACTGCTGAGAGAGCCAGTCAGAGAACACATTACATGTGGCACACACAGCTTTAAACAGAGGGAAATGGTGCGTATGGACTCAAACAAACACACCCCTCGCACCCGTATTCTCAGACACACACACAGATTTACTCATTGTCATTTCAGGGTCTGCCTCTTCAGATGTTTGCTACATGTGTAATCAACCCTTTACTCTGTGTGTTTTCATACAGATGCCCAATCCACGTAACAAGAGGCCAAGCCAACTTGGCCATCTCTTTCCTAGACGTAAATCTGCATGCTAGCTCTTAGTTCAAATTTGTACCTTGGCATCATTTCTGGTTTCCGCCGGTGCTCTAACTATCAAACAGCCACTTGCCGTCCTTTCTGCCTAGACTCTGATGTGAGCAGTGCTTTGTTGACTGGCCATCTTCTGGCTGTGGAACGGAAGACCAGGCTAGGCGTGGGCTCTGATCCCAGCCCAGGCTAAACAACTCTCTCTCTCTCTCTCAGAGGACAGCAACTGCTCCTTATCTGGCCCAGGCTAGGCAATCTTGCCTGCCTCCTGCCTCTGCCCTCCTCTACCGCCACAAAGAGCTGGCGGAGGAGGAGGAGGAAGCGATAAAGCCTAATTGCGTGCCTTGAGATTACCAGGGGATGGGAGGGGAGGAGAGGAGAGGAGGAGGGCATAGAATTTTAATTGTGTCTGTTGGCTGTTGATAAATACATACCCCCCCAATCCGGTCCTGGCTGATCTGGCGTCAGACTGTAGGAGTAGCAGTAGGTGTGGCACAGCTGGGAGCAGCATGCCGTGGTGTAGTGCTGTGTGGTGTGGTGGGCCGCTGATTCCTCATGCACAACACAGCCAGTCTTTATTTATGGCCTAGCTGAATTATTCATTGGGCCAGATAGAGAGGGTAAACTGTAGGGCGCGCAGATGTCACCGCTAGCCTTTCAAAAGCTTTTTCTCTGGCAGTGAATGGGCTGTGGTAAGCAGTGATTTGTCTCGCTGGCAGGCTGGCTAGCTGGCTGGCACGGGCTCAGGCTCTGCTGTTGAAAGAGAACATGTGCACCAGGTGGGTCAGTGAGACAAAGAGGGGCAGTGTGTTACAATAGAGGAATAGTGTAGCTAACTGCACTACTGCTGATGCTCGACAGATGATGTAGGCCACTGTATGCCTGTGTTCTCTACTGTCTAGATGTCTTCACTGGGGGGAATAGGTGATGGTAACAGTGGATCCTCTGATTGCGATTCTTTCGGTTTAACTGAATCAGTTACACGCTTCTAACATTGGTTTTCATGGTTGGTGTGCTACATTTGGTGTCTCATTGCTTCATTCAAAGGTCCCCAATGTGGGGAGTAGAAGTGGTACCCATGACACACATACTACTGCTGTATGAAAGTTCAACTGAGCCCAGGGGCGGTGGTTAAATTGCTCTTCCACTACCTCGTCTGCTTCTGTGACACACACACACACACACACACACACACACACACAGCGTGGTGCTGTAGCAGAGAAAGGCAGGGCCTCCCTAAGAGGGAGGTTGTCTCCCTGGCTGGCAGCGTGTGTTCTAGGTGCCCCAAGGGGACGTGTGTGTCTTGTCCTTGCCGCAGCGTTCTGTAGCCAGCCAGTGTTATTGGAGACGCAGTGCACAGGATCATGTTTCACTCCTCCTGAGGGGCAGCTGCTAGATAGGTTCAGATATTCAAATGTCTTTATTCAAATTCTCATGCCGTTCATTACAGCCATGTGACCCCGTGATACAAGTCAGCATTGGACATCCATGTCTGAGGAGGTCGGGAGTTGACGTGGAAACTGGACTACTAGGGGCAAGCGTGAGCGCTGTTACCTTCAAGGAGGTTTTAGTTTGGCTAGGAAGTTGTGGATAGGCATAACCATCTGCCTCTGATTCCATAGGTTGCAAGTTTAAATCCAGCGATATAAAATAGTTTTTGGGTTTTTTGTTTTAAGCCTATACCAAACCTTAACCCTTACCTTAACCATTTGGAGTTAATATCTAACCTTAAGATTTTCGGAGATAATGCTTAAACTTAACCCTAACCTTAAACATTTGGAGTTAATACCTTAACTTAACCTTAAACACTTTGAAATTTGACTTGAGCAACAACTTCAAAATGTGACGTTTGGAAACATAGATGAACGTCTAATTCTGTTGCGAGACTGTGAGAGCTAGTTGGTTCCTCCAGCAATAAGTGGGTAAGGCATCATTTACCCATCATTCTCAATTTGAAATCATATTGGCTGACAGTTGGCTATCCTATCTATGCTTAGAGAGATAGTATCTCTGTCTCTTTGTCCCTGTCTCATAATCCTTATTCTCTGGCAGTGGCTGCATCTTTTAGGAGTCGATAGGAGCCTGATGATTTAGTGGTGCTCTTTCTACACAGGTAGGCTTCTGAACACTTTGGCTCAGGTACTGTCAGGTACTAGATCTAAAGCCATTTAGCTAATTGACAGCCTATTTATTTAACGTGAACACTGAAGTTTAAGTTACGTCAACATTTGGGTTAATGTGATTATACAGTATTGCTGTGATAATTATTACTATATTCACTTTCTAAAATCATCATGGATGGATTATAGAATTGAACTATTTAGCTTATATGGGGCCAGGGGTTATGCAGGCCAGGCTAACATGCTGTATTGGCACATACACACACGTGTACCTACAGCCGTGCTAAAATATAAGCCAGTTAGCACGCCCTCTGGTGTACAATTGCTTTTCTACAACGGGATTCCAATTAAGTAAAAAAACGTGATTTTGACGAGTGTATTCATAGGCTACTATTTCATCCCTTCACGAAAATATAGTCCTAACACAAATCTATGGTTGCTAGCCAAGCCGGCTGGTCCTTCATTCGATTGGCGTTGTTGCTATGGGCATGCACTGCTAATGATGCTGACAGTGATAGAGCTGTCCATGGTGCTGAATTTAGCCCGTCACTCATCATGCTCCTCAAGCAGAAATACACTATACATTTGTAGCCTACTGCCAGACTATTTTACAGAAAGAGGAATTATTTTAATCCTAACATTGACACGATTTGGTTATTTCAATCATCCACTACTTACTGTAAATGTTAATGTGCATTGAGCAGCCGTTCATTGAGCAGCCTTTGAATTATCATGCATCTGATGGGGCCACGTCAGCAGACCGCCGTCTAGCTGGAACTGCCGGTTGGTTCTTGGAGTCAGAACCTGTCAGGGTGTTGCTCCATTTTTTTCCTGCTGTCCAGGGAAGGGGTCCAGTAGCTCTCCGCCCTGGTCACGATCTCTATGACCTCCAGGTCAGCGTCGGACAGCTGCCGGATGGTGATGCTTCTGTTGGAGTGGTTTATGTATTTTTGTGTACCGACCTCCTAGAGAGAGGAGAGAGAAAGAAAGATACGTAACTTGGACTCAACAAGATTTGAGAAGAGTAATATAGTGTCTTAGCTCTAATATTAAAATATGTAGGCTACTTATTCTACCAGCTGTCACAGCCTCAAGTCAGAATTAGACGTTCATCCATGTTTCTCAAACGTAACATTTCAAAGTTGTTCCAAACGTCAAATTTCCAAACGTCAAAAGTGTTTAAGGATAAGGTCAGGCGTTAACTCAAAATTCTTAATATTATGCATTAACTCTGAATGGTTAAGGGTTGGGATAGGCTTAAAACTAAAATATCAAAAACAACTTTCTATAGCTGATTTTGAACTTGCAACCTTTGTGATCAGAGGCCGATGTTTACACCTATCCTCCATCCCTGTTCACAACGCCAAGCAAAACCGAAACCGCCTTGAAGATAACAGCACGCGCTGTTGCTCCTAGTGGCCGGTTTCCACGTCATCTCCCTACATCCTGAGACATGGATAGACGTTGAATACTAGCTTGTATCACGGGTGACCTGGCTGACTTATTTGCACAACAAACCTTAGATCCCAGTGTGTTAACTCCGACTGGCTGGTAGAAGGCCGGAGCGTTTGCAACCATGTCAGTTTCGTCGTTGTCTCGCTCCGATGGATCTTTATGGTTCATAGAGTGTTCATTAAATTACAATTCTGATAGAACAGAGAAAACAAGATGGCCATTTTTGTGTCATATGCCTACCCGTGCTAAATAGGTTTTTCAGAATGGCTTAGAACGTGTCTCAAACAATCAATGCTTGTTTTGACCAACCCGTTGTAGAGAAAGTTGTTTACCAGGCCCTGTCGTGTACAATTGATTTTTAACTGCATGAGGAACACTGCTTGTCCGAACATGTTGTGTGTTCATGCTATTTGCAGTGGAGGCTATTAGCCACGTTTACTCTGTACTGTTGGGAATTTGTACTTAGTGTTTACCATGCTTTTGATTACCGATGAAATGTGCATTTTGCTCTTCCTTTTTCCTCTGTTGTGTATATACAGCCTGATCAATCTCACGTCTGTGTCTCTGTGTGTCTCCAGTGTGTGGCTGTGACCTGGCCCGTTCAGGCTTCTTCCAGAAGGGAGGAGAGTACATCTGTACAGAGGACTACCAGCGCCTCTACGGCACCAAGTGTGACAGCTGTGGAGACTTCATCACAGGGGAGGTGGTCTCGGCGCTGGGGCGTACCTACCACCCCAAGTGTTTTGTCTGCAGCATGTGCAGGTAGGTACTGTGGGGAAACGCACACAAACACACACACACACACACACACACACTCAGCAAAAAAAGAAACGTCCTCTCACTGTCAACTGCGTTTATTTTCAGCTAACAAGATTCAACAACTGAGACATAAACTGAACAAGTTCCACAGACATGTGACTAACATAAATTGACCCCCCCCTGAACAAAGGGGGGGTCAAAATCAAAGGTAACAGTCAGTATCTGGTGTGGCCACCAGCTGCATTAAGTACTGCAGTACCTCCTCATGGACTGCACCAGATTTGCCAGTTCTTGCTGTGAGATGTTACCCCACTCTTCCACCAAGGCACCTGCAAGTTCCCAGACATTTCTGGGGGGAATGACCCTAGCCCTCACCCTCCGATCCAACAGGTCCCAGACATGCTCAACTGGATTGAGATCCGGGCTCTTCACTGGCCAAGGCAGAACACTGACATTCCTGTCTTGCAGGAAATCATGCACAAAACGAGCAGTATGGCTGGTGGCATTGTCATGCTGGAGGGTCATGTCAGGATGAGCCTATAGGAAGGGTACCACATGAGGGAAGAGGATGTCTTCCCTGTAACACACAGCGTTGAGATTGCCTGCAATGACAACAAGCTCAGTCTGATGATGCTGTGACACACCACCCCAGACCTTGACGGACCATCCACCTCCAAATCAATCCCGCTCCAGAGTACAGGCCTCGGTGTAACGCTCATTCCTTCGACGATAAACGCCAATCCGACCATCACTCCTGGTGAGACAAAACTGCAACTCGTCAGTGAAGAGCACTTTTTGCCAGTCCTGTCTGGTCCAGCGACGGTGGGTTTGTGCCTATAGGCGACGTTGTTGTCGGTGATGCCCTAAGTAAAGCCTCTCTCAGCCAATTGCGGACAGTCTGAGCACTGATGGAGGGACTGTGCGTTCCTGGTGTAACTCGGGCAGTTGTTGTTGCCATCCTGTACCTGTACCGCAGGTGTGATGTTTGGATGTACCGATCCTGTGCAGGTGTTGTTACACGTGTGATGCCACTGCGAGGACGATCAGCTGTCCGTCCTATCTCCCTGTAGCGCTGTCTTAGGCTTCTCACAGTATGGACATTGCAATTTATTGCCCTGGCCACATCTGCAGTCCTCATGCCTCCTTGCAGCATGCCTAAGGCACATTCACGCAAATGAGTAGGGACCCTGGGCATCTTTCGTTTGGTGTTTTTCAGAGTCAGTAGAAAGGCCTCTTTAGTGTCCTAAGTTTTCATAACTGTGACCTTAATTGCCTACCGTCTGTAAGCTGTTAGTGTCTTAACGACCGTTCCACAGGTGCATGTTCATGAACTGTTTATGGTTCATTGAACAAGCATGGGAAGCAGTGTTTAAACCCTTTACAATGAAGATCTGTGAAGTAATTTGGATTTTTACGAATTATCTTTGAAAGACAGGGTCCTGAAAATGAGACGTTTCTTTTTTAGCTGAGTTTATGTACAGTATATCCAGTATATTCATTGCTTGCCCTTCGATGCACATCGGAGGACAACGTTGTGCTGAATCATGTTTGATTAAATGGAGACGAGTGGGGCAAAGTAATGAATCATGTGTTTTGTTGGGAACGCTGCCATTTAATCAGTGCTGAATTTAATTGAATTTAATTCAGCATAATCAGAAATCAAAGAAATGATCAGATGTTTCATCAGATCTTCCAAGACGGGGAACAGATCAGTGAGGAGGGACGTTGTCTTGAGAGGAGAGAAAGGGACATGCAGCCTCTTGTTTCTGCTTGTCATGCTGGGAATCTAAGACCTCAGGGGTATTACAATGTCAAAAGCCCTCTCTCTGATTGTGTGGTTCACTGCCACTGTTTCAGAGTCTTTAGAGGGTTTTTGAAGACTTTGTGGTTTCTTCTATATTGGTCTGCTAGTTGAGATGACTCGGGATATATAGTAGCAGGAGGATGTTAGTGAGGCCAGACACACACTGCAGCAGCACGGGCCAGAGAGAGAGAGGCCTTACAGGCATACGGTAGTAGAAATATGTGCACAATATGTACAACACAAATGAACACATACAAGCGAAGCCACATGCACAACCCCCACACATACATACCCTACAGCAACAAGTTGACCTACCCCTGCTCCACTGGCATTTTATATAATTTCTTGAAGGGAATTTTGACCTGAATTCTTCCCTCTAAGCCATTTTGTTAATTTTTATTTGATCTGTTATGTTATTTGTTTTGTTGTTGTTCAAACACCCACACTCTCAACTGTCGTGTCTCTCTGTGTTCTAGACTCTCTGTGTGGCATGCCATGGCAGACCTGGGTCTGGTTGGCTGGTGTAGGTGACATGCTGTGTTGTACTATGGAATGCCCAGGTGGTCTGGGCAGGCAGGGGGTCACGCACGGTGGCAGGTCTGTAGCAGGTGGCACCAGGGCTGGGGTGGGTTTTGAGTCTGACCCACAGTAACCTCCCCACCTAGGACCCTGATAAGCTGAGAGCACTACTGCTTACATGGCTGTGCGTGCATGTCCCATGGTGCACAGATGTGTTTGTTAATGAATGTGTTTTGCACTGTTTGCGATCTGTAGTTCAATGCTATTACATGCTGACCTGACACACTGTATGGTGTTATCAGATGTAATTTGGGCAGATGCTTGACAGTGATATGCAAGGTGATAGGGAATATACCACTGTCAGTTGGCTAGTGAAACTATAGATGATATTGAATGATGTTACTGAGTAGTCCATGTTTAAGGCCCATTCATCTTTACCCAGAATTAGGGCTGCCTGCCCTACTAGAGATGCCGACTCTTAGCTTTCGGTGGCGGCAGCAGAGCTGGCATTCCGCTCATGCAGTCAGCGGTCACCACACGTAAAACCCTCATCATCAACCACAGATCGTCCCCACTTCTCCCAAACCTCAATATGCAGGGGGTAGGATGCGTTGTTTACACAAGTACATTTGGCAGTATTGTCTGTCGTTCATAGCACACTGCATCGTCCTCAGCATGTTTGAAACAGCGTTTGCATCCCAAATGGGCCCTGGTCACAAGTAGTGCACTATCTAGGGAATACGGTGCCATTTGGGACGCAGCCAGTATGTGTGTTTCAATGTGCAGCATGAAGATCACCTCTGCTGGCCCAGTTTAGCTGCTGTGGCCAAGCGGGTGTGACGCATATTCCCCTGCATGCCTGGCTGCCATGTAGCTGGATACAGGATCTGTCCAATGGCCCATCATGACTCCAGGGAGGGTGAATATCTCCGTGAGTCTCCCTGTCACCGGATATTACCACTGAAGCCCACAGGGCCACCCTGTCAGCACACAACACACCAAAGAGGTGTGTGTGTGTGTGTGTGTGTGTGTGTGTGTGTGTGTGTGTGTGTGTGTGTGTGTGTGTGTGTGTGTGTGTGTGTGTGTGTGTGTGTGTGTGTGTGTGTAATGAATCCAGAGCAGAGGTAGGGATTTTGAGTTGTAGCCCTAAATACCCATCCTATCTGCTTTAGTATCTTCATGTGTCTTTTCTCTGTTTTGTTAAGAATCATTTGTCCTGGCGCTTTTCTTTGCAGGTCGTCTACATAACGATATTGTTTATATAGGCTAGTTGTGTCACTTTGTCACAACCTATTCCATTTGCATAAGTCTTCAGTGTAGGTTGCTACGGTTTGGACAGGCCTACATTTGAAAGAGTTTGTCATACCTTCTCACAGTGATAGAGAAATGTGCAAATGGATGTTTTATTTACAGTTGAAGTCGGAAGTTTACATACACCTTAGCAAAATACATTTAAACTCAGTTTTTCACAATTCCTGACATTTAATCCTAGTAAAAATTCCCTCTCTTAGGTCAGTTAGGATCACCGCTTTATTTTGAGAATGTGAAATGTCAGAATAATAGTAGAGAGAATTATTTATTTCAGCTTTTATTTCTGTCATCACATTCCCAGTGGGTCAGAAGTTTACATACACTCAATTAGTATTTGGTAGCATTGCCTTTAAATTGTTTAACTTGGGTCAAACGTTTCGGGTAGCCTTCCACAAGCTTCCCACAATAAGTTGGGGGAATGTTGGCCCATTCCTCCTGACAGAGCTGGTGTAACTGAGTCAGGATTGTAGGCCTCCTTGCTGGCACATGCTTTTTCAGTTCTGCCCACAAATGTTCTAAAGGATTGAGGTCAGGGCTTTGTGATGGCCACTCCAATACCTTGACTGTTGTCCTTAAGCCATTTTGCTTTGGAAGTATGCTTGGGGTCATTGTCCATTTGGAAGACCCATTTGCGACCAAGCTTTAACTTCCTGACTGATGTCTTGAGATGTTGCTTCAATAGATCCACATCATTTTCCTTTCTCGTGATGCCAGCTATTTTGTGAAGTGCACCAGTCCCTCCTGCAGCAAAGCACCCCCACAACATGATGCTGCCACCTCCGTGCTTCACGGTTGGGATGGTGTTCATTGGCTTGCAAGCCTCCCCCTTTTCCCTCCAAACATAATGATGGTCATTATGGCCAAACAGTTCTATTTTTGTTTCATCAGACCAGAGGACATTTCTCCAGAAGGGATGATCTTTGTCCCCATGTGCAGTTGCAAACCGTAGTCTGGCTTTTTTTATGGCGGTTTTGGAACAGTGGCTTCTTCCTTGCTGAATGGCCTTTCAGGTTATGTCGATGTAGGACTTGTTTTACTGTGGATATAGATACTTTTGTACCTGTTTCCTCCAGCATCTCACAAGGTCTTTTGCTGTTGTTGTGGGATTGATTTGCACTTTTCGCACCAAAGTACGTTCGTCTCTAGGAGATAGAACGCGTTGCGTCTCCTGAGTGGTATGACGGCTGCGTGGTCCCATGGTGTTTATACTTGCGTACTATTGTTTGTACAGATGAACGTTTGGAAATTGGCGTTTGGAAATTGCTTGTGGAGGTATAAAAAAAAACTCTGAGGTCTTGGCTGATTTCTTTTGATTTTCCCATGATGTCAAGCAGAGGCACTGAGTTTGAAGGTAGGCCTTGAAATACATCCACAGGTATACACCTCCAATTGACTCAAATGATGTCAATTAGCCTATCAGAAGCTTCTAAAGCCATGACATCATTTTCTGGAGCTGTTGTTGCCATCATTTTCTCCAAGCTGTTTAAAGACACAGTAAACTTAGTGTATATAAACTTCTGACCCACTGGAATTGTGATACAGTGAATTATAAGTGAAATAATCTGTCTGTAAACAATTGTTGGAAAAATTAATTGTGTCATGCACAAAGTAGATGTCCTAACATACTTGCCAAAGCTATAGTCCGTTAACAAGAAATGTGTGGAGTGGTTGAAAAACGAGTATTAATGACTCCAACCTAAGTTGTATGTAAACTTCCGACTTCAACTGTATATAAAACATTTATACATTTTTTCCCCCTCCAATTTCGTGATATCAAATTGGTAGTTATAGTCTTGAAACTCCCATACGGACTTGTGAGAGGCAAAGATCGAGAGCCATGCATCCTCCCGAAACACGACCCTGCTAAGCGGCACTGCTTCACACTTCTCGCTTAACCCGGAAGCTAGCCGCACCAATGTGTCGGAGGAAGCAACGTACACCTGGTGACCAAAGTCAGCGTGCATGCGCCTGGCCCGCCACAAGGAGTCACTGGAGCACAACGGGACAAGCCATCCCGGCCGGCCAAACAATCCCCTAACTCGGACGAAGCTGCGACACAGCTTGTGATCGAAACCAGGTCTGTAGTGACGCCTCAAGCACTGCGATGCAGTGCCTTAGACCACTGCACCTCTCGGAGGCCCTATATTTGTCATTTTCAAGATTATACAGACAAACAGGTAGAGGGTAAAAAAATATAAGATCCCCTACCGCATAAACACCACCCCAACACCCCATGCTCCAACAAAGCCCCAGCCCAACCCCCCACGCTCCAACAAAGCCCCATCCCTACCCCCCATGCTCCAACAAAGCCCCACCCCAACCCCCCATGCTTCAACATAGCCCCACCCCAACCCCCATTCTTCAACTGAGCCCCAACCCACCATGCTTCAACAGAGCCCCACCCCAACCCCCCATGCTTCAACAGAGCCCCACCCAAACCTCCGAACAGAGCCCTACCAACACCCCATGCTCCATCAGAGCCCCACCCCTACCCCCATGCTTCAACAGAGCCCCACCCTAACCCCCATGCTTCAACAGAGCCCCACCCTAACCCCCATGCTTCAACAGAGCCCCACCATAACCCCCATGCTCCATCAGAGCCCCACCCCTACCCCATGATTCAAAAGAGACCAACCCTAACCCCCCATGCTCCAACAAAGCCCCACCCCAACCCCCATGCTTCAACAAAGTCCCACCCCAACCCCCATGCTCCAACAGAGCCCCAACCCTCCTGCTTCAACAAAGCCCCACCCAACCCTCCATGCTCCAACAGAGCCCCACCCCAACCTCCCATGCTCCAACAGAGCCCCACCCCAACCCCTCATGCGCCAACAGAGCTCCACCCCTACCCCATTCTTCAACCGAGCCCCACCCCAACCCCCATGCTTCAACAGAGTCCCACCCTAACCCCCCATGATTCAACAGAGCCCCACCCCTTGCCCCCATGCTTCAACATAGCCCAACCCTAACCCCCATGCTCCAACAGAGATCTACCCCTATCCCCATGCTTCAACAGAACCCCACCCCAACCCCCCATGCTCTAACAGAGCCCCACCCCAACCCTCCATGCTCTAACAGAGCCCCACCCCTACCCCCATGCTTCAACAGAGCCCCACCCCAACCCCCATGCTCCAACAGAGCCCCACCCCAACCCCTCTTGTGCCAACAGAGCTCCATCCCTACCCCATTCTTCAACCGAGCCCCACCCCAACCACCCATGCTTCAACAGAGTCCCACCCTAACCCCCCATGATTCAACAGAGCCCCACCCCTTGCCCCCATGCTTCAACATAGCCCAACCCTAACCCCCATGCTCCAACAGAGATCCACCCCTACCCCATGCTTCAACAGAACCCCACCCCAACCCCCCATGCTCTAACAGAGCCCCACCCCAACCCTCCATGCTCTAACAGAGCCCCACCCCTACCCCATGCTTCAACAGAGCCCCACCCCATCCCCCATTCTTCAACATCGCCCCACCCCAACCCCCATTCTTCAACATAGCCCCACCTCAATCCCACATGCTTCAACAAAGTCCCACCCCAACCCCCATGCTCCAACAGAGCCCCAACCCCCATGCTTCAACAAAGCCCCACCCAACCCCCATGCTCCAACAGAGCCCCACCCCTACCCCCATGCTTCAACAGAGACCAACCCTAACCCCCATGCTCCAACAAAGCCCCACCCCAACCCCCATGCTTCAACATAGCCCCACCCCAACCCCCATGCTTCAACTGAGCCCCAACCCCATGCTTCAACAGAGTCCCACCCCAACCCCCATGCTCCAACAGAGCCCCAACCCCCCATGCTTCAACAAAGCCCCACCCAACCCCCATTCTTCAACATAGCCCCACCTCAATCCCACACGCTCCAACAAAGCCCCATCCCTACCCCCATGCTCCAACAAAGCCCCACCCCAACCCCCATGCTTCAACATAGCCCCACCCCAACCCCATTCTTCAACTGAGCCCCAACCCACCATGCTTCAACAGAGCCCCACCCCAACCCCCCATGCTTCAACAGAGCCCCACCCAAACCTCCGAACAGAGCCCTACCAACACCCCATGCTCCATCAGAGCCCCACCCCTACCCCCATGCTTCAACAGAGCCCCACCCTAACCCCCATGCTTCAACAGAGCCCCACCCTAACCCCCATGCTTCAACAGAGCCCCACCATAACCCCCATGCTCCATCAGAGCCCCACCCCTACCCCCATGATTCAAAAGAGACCAACCCTAACACCTCATGCTCCAACAAAGCCCCACCCCAACCCCCATGCTTCAACAAAGTCCCACCCCAACCCCCATGCTCCAACAGAGCCCCAACCCCTCCTGCTTCAACAAAGCCCCACCCAACCCTCCATGCTCCAACAGAGCCCCACCCCAACCTCCCATGCTCCAACAGAGCCCCACCCCAACCCCTCATGCGCCAACAGAGCTCCACCCCTACCCCATTCTTCAACCGAGCCCCACCCCAACCCCCATGCTTCAACAGAGTCCCACCCTAACCCCCCATGATTCAACAGAGCCCCACCCCTTGCCCCCATGCTTCAACATAGCCCAACCCTAACCCCCATGCTCCAACAGAGATCCACCCCTATCCCCATGCTTCAACAGAACCCCACCCCAACCCCCCATGCTCTAACAGAGCCCCACCCCAACCCTCCATGCTCTAACAGAGCCCCACCCCTACCCCCATGCTTCAACAGAGCCCCACCCCAACCCCCCATGCTCCAACAGAGCCCCACCCCAACCCCTCTTGTGCCAACAGAGCTCCATCCCTACCCCATTCTTCAACCGAGCCCCACCCCAACCACCCATGCTTCAACAGAGTCCCACCCTAACCCCCCATGATTCAACAGAGCCCCACCCCTTGCCCCCATGCTTCAACATAGCCCCACCCTAACCCCCATGCTCCAACAGAGATCCACCCCTACCCCATGCTTCAACAGAACCCCACCCCAACCCCCATGCTCTAACAGAGCCCCACCCCAACCCTCCATGCTCTAACAGAGCCCCACCCCTACCCCATGCTTCAACAGAGCCCCACCCCATCCCCCATTCTTCAACATCGCCCCACCCCAACCCCCATTCTTCAACATAGCCCCACCTCAATCCCACATGCTTCAACAAAGTCCCACCCCAACCCCCATGCTCCAACAGAGCCCCAACCCCCATGCTTCAACAAAGCCCCACCCAACCCCCATGCTCCAACAGAGCCCCACCCCTACCCCATGCTTCAACAGAGACCAACCCTAACCCCCATGCTCCAACAAAGCCCCACCCCAACCCCCATGCTTCAACATAGCCCCACCCAACCCCCATGCTTCAACTGAGCCCCAACCCCCATGCTTCAACAGAGTCCCACCCCAACCCCATGCTCCAACAGAGCCCCAACCCCCATGCTTCAACAAAGCCCCACCCAACCCCCATTCTTCAACATAGCCCCACCTCAATCCCACATGCTTCAACAGAGTCCCACCCCAACCCCCATGCTTCAACAGAGCCCCACCCCATCCCACCATTCTTCAACATAACCCCACCCCAACCCTGCATGCTTCAAACAGAGCCCCACCTCTACCCCCATGCTTCAACAGAGACCAACCCTAACCCCCCATGCTCCAACAGAGCCCCACCCCAACCCCCATGCTTCAACAGAGCCCCACCCTTAACCCCATGCTTCAACAGAGCCCCACCCCAACCCCCCATGCTTCAACAGAGTCCCACCCTAACCCACCATTCTTCAACAGAGCCCCACCCCTTCCCCATGGTTCGAAATAGCCCCACCCTAACCCCCATGCTCCAACAGAGATCCACCCCTACCCCCATGCTTCAACAGAGTCCCACCCTAACCCACCATGCTTCAACAGAGCCCCACCCCTTCCCCCCATGGTTCAAAATAGCCCCACCCTAACCCCCATGCTTCAACAGAGCCCCACCCAACCCCCATGCTTCAACAGAGTCCCACCCATCCCCCTGCTTCAACAGAGCCCCACCCCAACCCCCATGCTCTAACAGAGTCCCACCCCAACCCCCATGCTCTAACAGAGCCCCACTCTAACCCCCATGCTCCAACAGAGCTCCACCCCTACCCCCATGCTTCAACAGAGCCCACCCTAATCCCCATGCTTCAACAGAGCCCCACCCTAACCGCCCATTAGAGCCCCACCCTAACCTCCCATGCTTCAACAGAGCCCCACTCTAACCCCCATGCTCCAACAGAGCCCCACCCTAACCCCCCATGCTTCAACAGAGCCCCACCCATCCCCCTGCTTCAACAGAGCCCCACCCCAACCCCCCATGCTCCAACAGAGCCCCACCCCAACCCCATTCTTCAACATAGCCCCACCCCAACCCCCATGCTTCAACTGAGCCCCAACCCCCATGCTTCAACAGAGCCCCACCTTAACCGCCCAATAGAGCCCCACCCTAACCCCATGCTTCAACAGAGCCCCACTCTAACCCCCATGCTCCAACAGAGCTCCACCCCTACCCCCATTCTTCAACAGAGCCCCACCCTAATCCCCCATGCTTCAACAGAACCCCACCCTAACTGCCCAATAGAGCCCCACCCCAACCCCCATGCTTCAACAGAGCCCCACTCTAACCCCCATGTTCCAACAGAGCTCCACCCCTACCCCCATGCTTCAACAGAGCCCCACCCTAACCGCCCAATAGAGCCCCATCCTAACCCCCCATGCTTCAACAGAGCCCCACCTTAATCCCCCATTCTTCAACAGAGCCCCACCCTAACCGCCCAATAGAGCACCACCCTAACCCCCCATGCTTCAACAGAGCCCCACCCAACCCCCATTCTTCAACAGATCCCCACCCATCCCCATTCTTCAACATAGCCCACCCCAACCCCCATTCTTCAACAGAGCCCCACCCCACCCCCCATCCTTCAACAGAGCCCCACCCCAACCCCCATTCTTCAACAGAGCCCAAACCCAACCCCCCATGCTCCAACAAAGCCCCACCCCAATACCAGAAAAAGAAACAAACAAACGAATTAAAGAATATACAAGTGCAAATAATGATATGAATTCTTATTTGGGTTCATTTTAAAGAGTCATGAAATTAGCTGGGTCCATGTCTTCTACAAAATATATGAAAGGTTGGCAGATTATCATATTTAATTGCAGATCCTCTAACGGAATAATGTATTTTCTCTGCTTTTAAATGTTGCAGGACTTCCTTTATCGACTGGCTAAAGATGTTTGTTTTGATGAATATTCCTCGCTTTTCCATGTGCGAGCGGGCCTGTGTGTGTGTCTGCATGGAGAGTGACATTCTAATCATTATGAATGCGATTAGAACGGTCTGGCCTTTGATGCCGTTTCTCTCTCATGTGCTTCTAAAGAGAATCACATTGCCCTCCTTGACCAAATGAAGCACCAAAGGCTCAAAGGTTGTTGTTTTTTAAAAACCTTTTCTGAACATAATATAATCCCAAATACATGCAGGAATAATCATGTCTTGTCTTCTTCAATCACATCAAAGCATCATTAGTCTCAGTTCTCAGTGTTGGGTAGTTAGTTAGTGATACATTAGCAAACACTTCCAGAATGGCTGTATAGAACGGTGCCACTGCCATGCTGTAGTCGTCTCTGCTCTGACTCCGCAGACCCTGGATTTCACTGCCATTGTTGGACCAAAGTAAATATGGCGCCCCCTGTAAAGGACATAAGCCTACTGCAGGATTTTCTCATGGATTTATTTTGGGCATTTTGAAAAATGAAATATGACTAAACACAAAATGTGCAGTTGTGTAAAATAATATTGCCTAGCTGTCTTTACACAGTATACATACTGTATGATGTTACGGGTTCAGCAGAATACATGTCTGATGTCTTCCTTTGTCTTGTTTCCCAGAAAGCCTTTCCCTATCGGAGATAGGGTGACCTTCTGTGGGAAGAAGTGTGTCTGTCAGCAGTGCTCTCATTCCCTGGTCAGCAGCGAGCCGGTCAAGATCCACGGACCCAGCCGTAAGTCTCCATATCAGAATATCCTTCTCATAGCACAGGGCCTCAGCTGGACTTACACGATCAGTGTCATACAGCACAGCAATGGTCCCATAGGACAAGGCTTCAGCATACCACACTTCTCAGTGGAATCACTATATCCTGATGATCCTCATGAATTTCTGATTCAATAGCAGCATCTGTAGATTCATCTGCAACAAAAGCACATACAGGAGATACATAGACCAGATCTCAACATATAACCAGTGCATATGGTTGTTAATCATGATAATCAGCCCACAACTACAGTCCCATTAAATCTTGTGTGTAGAGATTTCATGATGTACCTTGGACACCTGGTTAAGTACATGGAGTGCAGGGGGTACATTAGCAGTAACACACTACAGGGCTGAGCGGGTGACAGGCTTGATATCACATCAATCAGTAATATCTCTCATCTGCAAATGACTGCTATTAATCTACCTGGCAACAGACACATGCTTTGAGACAGCAGTCCTCCAGTCACAGTGTGATCAGGCTCACGGTAGGCCGTCATTGTAAATAAGAATTTGTTCTTAATGGACTTGCCTAGTTAAATAAAGGATATAATAAAATACATTTAAAATGAATGGCCTAAATGAATGGGAGCTTTGATTACAAAACAACTTCCCTGCTTGGCATCTGGAGTCTTTTGTTTTAATGGCGATCTATAAGACATGAATAAATGAAATTGTCACACAATGTCCCACGCTTATGACCTAAAATAGATGATAATGTCTGCCTTAATTTGACTGGCAATATCTCCCAGGATCCAGGCAGGACTGGTACAGTGCCTACCTGCCCTGAGGGAGTGGTGTTGGGTTGGCCACCTTGCCCTGTCCAGATGGCTGCCCTGTCCATGGGTCACCAGGTGGAAAACTGCCTGCCTGTCCAGCAAAGCCATTTCCCAATGGTTATTAACTGGAAGATACTGTTCTATCTGAGAACAGCCAGAGTGTTAAACGCTCAGTATGGGTGTGGATGTGCCAGGCAGAGTAGCCCTGACAAGCAGCACTAAGCCAGAGTGGTGATAAACGCCTGTTTACCAAACAGCCCGTACAGCAGGCAGCAGAGTCGCATCAAATGAGGACTGAGGACACCCTGGGTGTGTCCGTTGTGACCTGAGACTGGAGTGTGAAAAATGTCCAGGCATGACTGAACTGAAGATGTTTGTGGAGTGTAAAGGATGATACATTCAGTATAGGTGAGTTTGGAGTAGGACTCTCCATCTCTCTCTCTGGGAGGAGAGCAGGAGTGGGGGACAGGCGAGACGTAGAGCTTAAATGAGCACAAATGGGAGCCCGACCCTTTTCCAACGTTTATTGTCATGAATCTTGCTCTGGAGGCATAATTGAGCGATTTCCGCTAGATGGGCCAACTGCAAAGTCAGAATTGGCTATATCGTAAAAATTGATTAAAACAACAATTTATTTAAGGTTAGGCATTAGGGTTAGCGGTGTGGTTAAGGTTAGGGTTAGGTTTAAAATGCAGTTTTGCCTCCAGGGCAGGATTAATGACAATAAATGCAACCATCCCCCGTCACGGCCATGAATCATCGTCTGCCATAACTCCCTCTGCTCTGCTCCTCTCTGCCCACTCCTCTCCTCCACTCACTACACCCACAGCCTCCAGTAGAGCTACTTGATGCTCTGGACTGTATCTGTACTGGATAGTACATAACAAACATCTGATCTGATGCACGTTTGTGATTCCTTACCGGAGAGAATACATGTTTGGTTCAATGTTGTTTTAGCCCCATCTTGCCACTCTTCCATTTTCATTCTCTGTTTATTCTCTGTTCGTCTCTCTCTCTCTCTCTCTCTCTCTCTCTCTCTCTCTCTCTCTCTCTCTCTCTCTCTCTCTCTCTCTCCCTCCGTCTCCCGTCCCCACATCAGCACACTAGCATATTGGAGGCTTGTTTTAATTCAGCGGTGTATGAAATATTAAAAAAGGCGTCTCTCTCTCTCTTCTCTCTTTCTTTCTTTCTCTCTCTCAGACTGTGCGGGTTGTAAGGAGGAGATCAAACATGGCCAGTCCCTCCTGGCTCTGGAGAAGCAGTGGCATGTCAGCTGCTTTAAGTGTCAGACCTGTGGCACTGTGCTGACCGGGGAGTACATCAGCAAGTAGGTGCACTCTGTGGTAACATCACCATACCAGTAAAGCACTAGTAGTAGATGGTATAGCAGTAGTAAACAGTATCTTCCTCAGAAGAATCCTCCTACATATACTGCACTGCAAGTTTACTGCGCACATAGCCGCGACATGCCATCCATGGACTGTATCCATCTGTTATTATGGACTGTTTTCATTGTGTCTTTTGACTAATCGGAAAAAAGACTAGCTACTGACTGTACTACGTGTGTGTTTATCTGTGTGTGTGTGTTCTCAGGGATGGTATTCCGTACTGTGAGACTGACTACCATGCCCAGTTTGGCATCCAGTGTGCAACGTGTATCAGATACATCAGTGGCAGAGTGCTTGAGGTGAGTCTGTCTGTCTGACCGTCTGAGACCTCATCTCACATTGCTTCCTACTGCTCACTAGTTATAAACCAATCACAAACTTCACCACAAAGCACTGATTTATGAATGAGACGAATGAGACATCAGTATCAATCTGCGTGCCTTCTTTTCATTGAGTGTGTATAGTGCCTATTCATGACCTCACAGACAAGACAGACGTTTTGTTCATCTTGGCGTAGATCTAATCTTAAAGAAACCAACCTTGACAGACATGGAGCGGAAGTGAAACACAACCTCTTGTTTTGTCCTCTTGATATGAACCACATTAAGTCAGTCAAGTACTCTGGTATTTCTTAGAGGTCATACTAAAGAACACAAATGAACAGAACTGTCACGTCCAGGCCTGAGAAGACAGGCTGGAGTGTTTTGTTTTGGAGTAGGGTTTTTTCTGTTCTAGGTTATATATTTCTATGTTGGGGTAATGGTTCCCAATTAGAGGCAGCTGAGTGTCGTTACCTCTAATTGGGAACCATATATATGTTTGTAGTTTTCGTTAGGGGTTTGTGGGTATTGTTTGAGCATAGCTTTGTGTGTCAGTCTATGTTTTTGTTACGATCTTCGTTTTCGTTCGTTTTTGTTGTTTTGTCCCAGTTACGTGTATTCAATAAAGCATGTATACTGGATACCTCGCTGCGCCTTGGTCTGTCCTTCACGGAGAACGTGACAGAATAACCCACCACAAAAGGACCAAGCAGCGAGAGAACCGGGAGTCCTGGACTTGGGAGGAGATATTGGCTGGGAAGGGGCCTTGGAGGAAAACGACGGAGCATCGTCACCCCAAGAAGGAGATGGAAGCGGCGAAGACTGAGCGAGGGAGATATGAGGATGTATATGGAGCGTGGAACCCGGAGAGGGAGAGATATGTTGGGACTCGCCTGGCGCGGAAACCCGAGAGGCACCCCCAAAAAAAATTATTTGGGGGGGGCACACGGGGAGTTTGGCCGTTCAGGAAGGACTCCTGAGTTAACTCCTCGTGCTCTTTGGAGGGAGCGTTGGGGAGAGCGTCGCACTGAGCAGACACCATGCTATGCAGTTTTGCGCACGGTGTCTCCAGTGCGCATGCATAGGCTGGTGCGCGAAATTCCAGCGGCACTCATCTGTCGGGCAAGGGTGAGTGTGCAGCCTGGAAGAGTGGTGCCGGCTTTGCGAGCGAGGTCCCCAGTACACCTTCTGGGACCGAGATATCCTGCACCGGTTCTGCGTGTGGGGTCTCCGGTTCGCATCCACAGCCCAGTGCATGACATTCCAGCTCCCATCAACCATGAGGCAAGGGTGAGTGAACAGCCGGGGAGAGAAGTACCGGCTCCGCGCACCAGGCCCCCTGTGTGCTTAGAGAGTCCAGCACATCCTGTCCCTGTTCCACGCTCCAGGATCCCTGTGCCCGTCGTGGACCCAGCACGTCCTGTCCCTGCTCCAGGATCCCTGTGCCCGTCGTGGACCCAGCACGTCCTGTCCCTGTTCCACGTTCCAGGATCCCTGTGCGCGTCATGAGTCCAGTACGGCCCGTTCCTGCTCCCCGCACCAGAGTCCCAGTGCGCGTCATGAGTCCAGTACGGCCCGTTCCTGCTCCCCGCACCAGAGTCCCAGTGCGCGTCGACAGTCCGGAACCTCCAGAGAAGGTTCCCAGTCCGGAGCCTCCAGAGAAGGTTCCCAGTCCGGAGCCTCCAGAGAAGGTTCCCAGTCCGGAGCCTCCAGAGAAGGTCCCCAGTCCGGAGCCTCCAGGGAAGGTCCCCAGTCCGGAGCCCCCAGGGAAGGTCCCCAGTCCGGAGCCCCCAGGGAAGGTCCCCAGTCCGGAGCCCCCAGAGAAGGTCCCCAGTCCGGAACCCCCAGAGAGGGTTCCCAGTCCCGAACCTCCAGAGAGGGGTCCCACACCAGGGCCTCCGGTGTGGGACCCCGAGCCAGCACGGCCGGCACCGGAGCCGCCACGTGGGACAGGAAGGCCCACCCGAATACCCCCCCAATGGACTTTGGGTCGGAGTCCCTTTGGGGGGGGGAGGGGGGGGGGTACTGTCACGTCCAGGCCTGAGAAGACAGGCTGGAGTGTTTTGTTTTGGTGTAGGGTTTTTTCTGTTCTAGGTTCTCTATTTCTATGTTGGGGTAATGGTTCCCGATTAGAGGCAGCTGAGTGTCGTTACCTCTAATTGGGAACCATATATATGTTTGTAGTTTTCATTAGGGGTTTGTGGATATTGTTTGAGCATAGCTTTGTGTCAGTCTATGTTTTTGTTACGATCTTCATTTTCGTTCGTTTTTGTTGTTTTGTCCCAGTTACGTGTATTCAATAAAGCATGTATACTGGATACCTCGCTGTGCCTTGGTCTGTCCTTCACGGAGAACGTGACAAGAACACTATGACACCATCAAAGGTATCACTACATTGCAAGTCATAATGTCCATGCATGTGATTAGTGCTGTTGAGTTGAAATCAATCCTGGCTCCTTGAATGCAGACGAGAGAGCGAACGTATTCAGACTGCGTGCCGTCGCGTTTCTAAAAATAGAGAGGCTTTTAATGCTCTGTCATCATGGCTAAACATGAGGGCCTCTGACAACCCCTGCACCTAAAGGTGGGACACTAACACACACACACACAGAGACATGCAGTTTAGGAGGAGTGGAAGACATTCAGAGGCTTCACAGGAACACATTTAGCAGACTTAAAACAAGACTGATTTAACCCGAATGATCCAAGATGACTCACCTGGCTCTCTTTGTGGTGTTAGAACTAGCTGTTTTGAACTTGTAGCGCTATGCTGTACTTGTATGTGATGATTGAGGTTCTTTGTCTCACTGCTAGAATCCATCCAGAATCATTTCACTCCCTAAAGAGAAAAGTATGGGTCTATTGGTGCTGCTCGTTTTTGTGTTTTTCTGTAGGTGACTAAATTACATTTCATTTTAGAGGGACATTTTGTAAAATACTGGAATCTTCTCCTCTCTGCACCAGATCAGATGTGCCTGTCATTTTC